>OX418224.1:25204416-25765782 GCA_948455865.1 Conomelus anceps | reverse complement strand
CCTTTTTCTTCTTCTCATTCTTTTCTTCTTTCTCTCTATTTTTTCTTTTCCTGTTTTCTTTCTTCTCCTTTTTCTTTCCCTTATTTGTTATCTTATTCTTCTCTGACTTCTTCTTTTTCTTCTTCTTCTATTGCTCTTTTTCTCATTCTCGTTTTATCTCTTTCATTTTCTGCTCTCACTCTTCTTTTTCTATATCTTCTTCTATTTTTCTTCTCTTTCTCTCTTTCTTTGTCTTTCTCTTTCTTGTTCTCTTTTAATCTTTCTCCTCTATCCAAAATTTGTCTCATATACAATCTATTCTGTTGTTAATAATATTCTCTTTAATCAGCCACAATTATATTTTACGTAAATAAAGTAATTTTATCTTATCTTTATCCTATCCTTTTCTATCTCGCTCACTCTATCTCCTTGTCTTTATCTCCTCTTCATAACCTTTTATTCTTCTATTCCTTTTTCTTCTTTTTTTCAATTTTTTTTTCTTTCTTCTCCTTTTTCTTTCCCATTTTTATTTTATTCTCTTTCTTTTTCTTCTTTTTTCGCTCTCTTTCTTATTCTCTTATTCTGTCTTTCATTTTCTCCTCTCACTCTTCATTTTCTACATCTTCTTCTGTTTTTTCTCTTCATCTCTTTCTTTTTTCTTTCTCTTTCTTGTCCTTTTCTACTCTTTCTCCTTTTCTATCTCCTTCTCTTTCTCTCCTCTTCATAACCTTTTATTCTTCTATTCCTTTTTCTTCTTTCTCTCAATTTTTTCTTTTCCTCTTTTCTTTCTTCTCCTTTTCCTTTTCCTTATTTTTTATTTTATTCTTCTCTTCTTTTTCTTCTTCTTTTATTGCTCTCTTTCTTATTCTCGTATTCTCTCTTTCATTTTATGCTCTCACTCTTCTTTTTCTATATCTTCTTCTGTTTTTCTTCCTTTTCTCTCTTTATTTCCTCTTTCTCTTTCTTGTCCCCTCTTACTTTCTCCTTTTCCCTTCTCACACTCACTCAATCTCCTTTTCTTCCTCTCCTCTTCATAACCTTTGGCCTGTGCTCTTCCCATGTCCCATGCCCCATGCATTCATTATAGATCACAATCATAGAGGATCAAGAGTTATGCTCGAAGATTATAAAAAATTATGTCCTAATGAGTCTCCCACGAGGATGGAACTCGTGACACCTCACGACACAAGTGTCACTCAGCCTGAGATACACGTTGCCCCTACGACATTTTCTTGTTTCTCTTCTATACAAAGTATATCCACGTAGACCTAGGCAAGCTGTTTCGTTTTCTACTTGACCACTGAATTAATTTGTGAGCCTTTCCTTACAGACTCACACACACATTTCCCTAGCTAATTTGGAATAGATGCTACCTTTAGCACCACATAAAAAGCGGCCACCATTTGGTTAGGTTGGGCTGGCTGGTTTTGCTATTTAATTGGCCCAGCTCCAAAAGGTAAACTACTACACTGCGGTGTACATTTCAAGTACCACATGGTGGTAATTTAGTTGAAGAGGCGTGTAGGATTAGGTTACACTAAGTTTGGGTCAAATGTAAATAAATGTTTCTCGTGAATGTTTTGGGTGAAATATTTCTTCTGGAATCTGAAATTTATCTACATTTGGTTGCTGGTGGCAATGATGCCTTTTCTCTGCAAAATCATCATCATCTAACAAGAATTATGCTCTATTCGAATGATCTGGCATCCATTTTTTCCCTAGGTTTTACAACATCTATATTTTCATATATAATGGAGTAACATCCGAAACTAGTATCTCTATATTTTTAATAAATGTGGTTGTGACAATTTCGTCTTATTATTCATTTCCTATACTTGTACTTCATTCAGTTTGTACTTTTTTCAGTTTGTACTTTGTTTTCTTTCGGTTTGTACTTCTTTCAGTTTTCATTCGAAATAAATGACGACCAGTTCTCTCTATATCTTTCTAGGATCTGAAGTAGGAGTTTTACTTTTAGTGCAGCTGTTATTGTCATCCTCACCCGATTTAATCTGGATTAGCAAAATATTTTGTTATATTCATTCCGCATCTCGATGTATTGGTGTTACAACATTAGAAAACGCTATATTGTATAATTATGTTTGACGTACTATTATTCTTGCATGATTTCTATCATATTCATATTTCGTTATATTAATTATTGCACATATGCCAATCACAATTTGACCCCGATCAGTGGTCCTACTGATCATAGAAGAGAATTTTGTTGCAAAAAGGGTTATCTAAGGTAGTCCCCAATCAAAACTGATCTCCGGTCACCTTTTGACCAGCCAATTTTCGAGAATCCAATTTTTCATTCAATTTTTGAATTCAATTGATACCGATTTTTATATTACCATTTACTGTTTTACCGTAATTTTGATGCAGTATTCATTCGAAGAAGGTTCATAACATTTTGATGTTTGATTTTTTTTGGTTTCGGAACCCTTCTTCAACCCGAAAGTGTTTGACAAATAAGCAAGGATGTTCCATGATTCAGAATGTGCGAAACCTTGTAATGAAATCTATTTCTGTATAATCGCATCATCTTTCCGTGATTGAAATGACCTTTTCAATCGAGTCTTAATTAATTGGAAAAGTTAATAGACGATGTATTTTTTATTTTTCAAATCTCAATTGATTAGATGTTGAATGATCAATTCAGCAGACATTTAATGAAGTTTTTTCTTTTTTTCTGATTTGCTCACTCATGCGTCTTTCATTAAAATTATTTTTTGAATTTTTTATCGTTAATTCACTGAAAAGAAAGAAACTTTTTTATTTTTTATTTCAAGCTTTAGGTTATACTGAAAATTTTACCAGTACTTACTTTCACAAGGTTTGATTAGGTATGAAACTTGGGATTAATGTTTCCAATTTTCAAAGCTTGCGAAAGAATCAAGTCTCTTATTCACCCTGAATAGCATTATTTAACTTCTATAGCGATTAAGTTTTTTAGTCAAGAATATTGATTTCTCATTTGCTTTTCCTAATAGTTTTTCTTTCATGTTACAGGTAAACATGAGCTCATGAAGTTACTCAGCAGGGTAAGACAATGCAAAAACGTAGAAAACAGCTCATGTAGTTAGCAGGTAAGATGAAGTAGATTTAGATCAGTCTTGCCCAAGAATTTTCCTGGCATACCACTTGACAAGAAATCCTCGCTTTCCAGGCAGTAGTAGTAATGGTTTGATTAATTTTAATCTAATAACTAATAGTTACCATACTTGCAACGTTCTTACATATAGTTTGACTATCTGACTACAGCAGTCAGTTTAGGTATAATCTCCAATACTCCACTGCAAAGATCTTAGAAAGGCTGCTTCTGAAGACTTTGAATATTTTAAAAATTTCACAAGTTAGTTTGAAGTGAGTGGAAATTATTAAACAAACTGACAAATTTAAAGAAACAGAATTTATTAATTTCGAAGACCTATTAGTGCTATTAATTTATACTGAAGACTTGGCTGATATTGACAACAGTATTGAATAGCTTATGGAAATCGATGAATGCTACTGTACAAAAATATCAGTCACCACCGGGAATCTAACCACGGACCTCCCAATCACCGGTCGGGTGCCTTAACCACTAGACCAGTGGTTCCCAAAGTGGCCCATGTGGACCCCAGTAGTCTATGGAGATCTTTCCGCACAGCAGCGGAAACTTAGCCTCATTTTAAACTTGGCCATATCGGCTCGTATCTCACAAGGTCTTCGAAATTAATAAATTCTGTTTCTGTATATTTGTCAGTTTGTTTAATAATTGTCAGTCACTTCAAACTAACTTGTGAGATATGGCCAAGTCTAAAATGAATGCTGCTGTGTAGAAAGGTCTCCATAGTCTAGTGGTTAAGGCACCCGACCGGCGATTGAGAGGTCCGTGGATCGATTCCCGGTGGTGACTGATATTTTTGTAAAGTAGCATTCATCGATTTCCATCAGCTATTCAATACTTTTGTCAATATCCGCCATTGTGCAAGTCTTCAGTATAAATTAATAGCAATAAAAGGTCTTCGAAATTGATAAATTCTATTTTTAATATTTCTCTATCGTAACCTCTTCACAAACACCCCTAACACTAGACGCTACTAGATTATAATAATCACTTTAGCCCACCTGATCAAACATTTGTATATTTGTAAATAATAGGACGAAGGTGACTCCCGTTTTCCATTGTTATCCAGTATTAAAAGGAATTCGTCTCTTCATCGTAGTAATATTCTCTTTACTGGTCGATTTCCAGTAGGTAAGTGGCTTTCTTGTCCAGATTTCAATCTCAAACAATGAAAATCCGACCTGGCCTTATCGGGTGGGATTGTCAGTGTCGTTTGATTCAAGTTGCCTACTCTTTTTGTCCCTCTCAATGCTTTCTCTCGCTCACCAAACTCTTCTCTCTCACATTTTCTCACTCCAGTCTGGATTCCATCTGAGGACCGATCAACGGTTTGCTGGATGACAGACCACTCCAGCCAGTACAGTGTATATCTATAGACTTGGTCCAATGCACTCTATATCGTCACTCCAGTGAAGTTCTTTTGTACACAAAAGGTATAGCTATTACTTTCGTCAAGGTAACCGCTTCCTACTCACTACAGTCCACTAGTACTGTCATTGCCACCATAATTCTGAATTCTGTTCACAGAGAGCTTGGTTGAACTAAAGTCTGAACACTAAACTGCCCAATATTCTCCTCATAATAATATAAAGACAATCGTCATCATCATCATAGTTAACTTAATTTTTTCTTCTCGTTCTTATTCTTTTTTTCTTCATCTTCTTTTCTCTTTCTTTTTGTTCTGCTTCTTACTCATCTTCTTTTTCTTCTTCATCATCATTATCGCCATTATCATCGTCATCATAATCATCATCATATTCTTATTTCTCTTCTTCTTATTCTTCTTATTTCTCTTCCTCTTCATATTCTTATTTCTCTTCTTCTTATTCTTATTATTTCTCTTCCTCTTCATATTCTTATTTTCCTTCATCTTCTTATTTTTCTTCCTTCACTTATTTCTCTTCCTCTTCTTACTTATTTTCCTCTTCACATTCTTATTTCAATTCATCTTATTTTCCTTCATCTTCTTATTTTTCTTCCTTTTCTCATTTCTCTTCCTCTTCTTACTTATTTTTCTCTTCATATTCTTATTTCTCTTCATCTTATTTTTCTTCATATTTCTTATTTTTCTTCCTTTTCTTATTTCTCTTCCTCTTCCCACTTATTTTCCTCTTCATATTCTTTATTTCTCTTCATCTTATTTTCCTTAATCTTCTTATTTTTCTTCCTTTTCTTATTTCTCTTCCTCTTCCCACTTATTTTCCTCTTCATATTCTTTATTTCTCTTCATCTTATTTTCCTTAATCTTCTTATTTTTCTTCCTTTTCTTATTTCTCTTCCTCTTCTTACTTATTTTTCTCTTCATATTCTTATTTCAATTCATCTTATTTTCCTTCATCTTCTTATTTTTCTTCCTTTTCTTATTTCTCTTCCTCTTCTCACTTATTTTCCTCTTCATATTCTTATTTCTCTTCATCTTATTTTCCTTCATATTTCTTATTTTTCTTCCTTTTCTTATTTCTCTTCCTCTTCTTACTTAATTTCCTCTTCATATTCTTATTTTCCTTCATCTTTTTATTTTCCTTCATCTTTTTATTTTCCTTCATCTTCTTATTTTTCTTCCTTTTCTTATTTCTCTTCCTCTTCTTACTTATTTTTCTCTTCATATTCTTATTTCAATTCATCTTATTTTCCTTCATCTTCTTATTTTTCTTCCTTTTCTTATTTCTCTTCCTCTTCTCACTTATTTTCCTCTTCATATTCTTATTTCTCTTCATCTTATTTTCCTTCATCTTCTTATTTTTCTTCCTTTTCTTATTTCTCTTCCTCTTCTTACTTAATTTCCTCTTCATATTCTTATTTTCCTTCATCTTTTTATTTTCCTTCATCTTCTTATTTTTCTTCCTTTTCTTATTTCTCTTCCTCTTCTTACTTATTTTCCTCTTAATATTCTTATTTCTCTTCCTCTTCTTATTTATTTCCCTCTTCATCTTCTTATTTCTCTTCTTCTTCATCGTCTTTATTATCTTCTTTTTTCTTCTCCGTCTTCTTAATCTCCTTCTTCCTCCTCTTCTGCTTCTCCACTTCCTCCTCCTCCTCCTCCTCCTCCTCCCCCTCCTACATCGTTCTCTTCTTCTTCGTTTATATTGTTTTTATCTTCTCTTTCTTTCTTCCTAAACAGCATTAGTATCAACATAATCATCATCGTCATCGTAGTCACCACTGTATAACATCATCTCTGTCGTTAAGCGCTTAGTCGACAAAGCCTACATTGAACCATAATATCTTATGCTAGTTGAACTTGACAATTTACTCCACCTTTTCCTAAAACTTTCACTTTATCACAAACAATATTGTTCGATTACTATCAGTCCCATGATCTTGAGCATTACAGTATCACAATATTCGTCTACTAACCCATCCATTAAATAATAACAAACTAAGCGTGGCTTAAATAACTTCTTACTGCGGTAACCTTTTCGATTTTATATCTTATTTAGTCGATCGGTTTTGAACGTGTCTCATTATTATGGTTGTTAGAGGGTGTATAACAATGGCTTTATGATGATTTACTAGAATGTCTTCATTACGTTGATGTTCCAAGTATAAATTGCCTTTGTAGTAGTACTTTCGTTTTTTAAGAAGCGTCTGTTATCGGTATAATTATCTGGAGTCATTATTTACGTAGCAATATTTATGACTAGAAATTATTACAAGCCTGATCCTAGAGCAGGTTTTTTTTTAGTAAAGATATCTTCATTGCTATGCTTCCTGAAGACTGGAAAGGGCCATCAAAAATGTATTTTTTCATTCTTTGATTACTGCATGGTCGTAATACATAGGCCTAACTATTCACTCGCTGCATTTATTTAGAGTTTGATGAAAGATCACATAATCTGGAATTTCACTTAGAAGAAGAACGGATGAATACCCATCCTGTCAATGTTCAATATCTCACTTGATGTTTTAAAATTCAAGTATGATGATGGTAAGGCCACCGTGTTTTAGTAGTTAACGACAATTGTCTTGTTGGTTTCAGGCTCGATTCTTAGCTAGGTCTGTCATTTTTGTGCCATAGGCCCACTTTACCACCCCGTACATCACCTAGGCTTTTAATGAGATCATCTTAAAATGATGATTTTTAATACATTGATGTAGAACGTTTAAAAAATAATTTTCATGAAAAAAAAACAATTAAAATTGACAATTGACAATCAAAGTTGTCTAAGGAATTGTTTGATCTAATAAGTGGTAGTCACCAATACTCGATATTATGAGAATCATAAATATAATTAAATTCTTGAATTTTTTGTTTCATAACGATCTGCGTTGTTAAAATTAATTTGTTATGCTAAATTCAACGACTTGCAGTCAATTTTAATTGAGAATAAATAATATTTTTACTCACAAAGGCTGAAACGTTTTCGAATTGTGGAGATTCATTTTTAATTGAGAATAAATAATATTTTTACTCACGAAGGCTAGTACAAATGAAGGTTAATTTATTCAATTGAAAATAAATAATATTTTTACTCACTTCTCAATTAAAATTGACTGTAAGTCGTTGAATTTACCATAAAAAGTAAATATAATTATTATGTGCAATCAATATTTGACCTAACTTAAAAAGATTAGGATTTTGTAGTGAAAAATGCTATGTGAAGAAAGTAGTTTTGGGCTGAAAGTCTGTTGAATCCTCACCTTCCGTTGCAATTCACTCTTATTGAATAAATTATAAACTTGCTATAGCTTTAAAGTCTAGTTTTCCTTCACTGATTGACAGAAAATATGAATGTGGAAATAATTCTGTTGAACAGGCACTTCCAATTTCAAATTCAGATATTATCACTGACTTATATTAGGCAAAAATCAGGGGAATGATTCTCACTATCCAACTGGTGAACATTCACTTCATTTCTCACTTTTACTTATTTCTATAATAAGTATTTGTCTATTTTTTTCACTTCAGGTGTGCCTAATACTTTACTTCAGTTGAGCCCACTTACATAATCCTAAATGTACATCAACTCTCCATAAGACAATTCTAATCTATGTTGTCAATCGATATTATTTGAAAACTAGCTATAACCTTTCAATGTCCAATGAATTATAAGATGTTGTCGTTTGTAACCTTCAGCTTTTTATCAATTTGCTTTCTAGCTCGATAGGAGAACAGTTTGAGCTGATCAAATTAATTCGAAGTGTATGCAGATGCCTATATAGTTGTCGGGGGGTTGTGTGTTTAATTGACCAAACTTATAAGTTAGAAGGCAGTCGAGGTTTATCACTTATATACACTGATCTAAGCCAACTTAACTGATCTGAACCAATTAAGATGATGCCTGATAAAGAATCAGCTCGACTTTCCATTTAGATGAAAGTTGGAAGTAGCGATATGGAGGTATGAGTATGACACATGAATGGTAGATTGTGGCACTAAATGAGCTTTATTTTATCAGACATTGATCAGGTGGAAAGATAAATAGCTTCTCAGGTTACATTGCGCTATATTGTGTCGCGCTAGTAGGTCAATTGTTTTCATTCAAGGAAGGTTCTTCACCAGCTCAACAATAGCTACTAGAGATTTCTCCAGACTAACAAAATTTATTTCGTTCAATTTTTTCGAATAAATTTATGGCGTAAACATGAGAAGCTGTCGTAACAAATGTTAAACGTAACAGCCAGGAATTTACAGTCACAATTATTTGATTGAAAATAATCTATTAGTATGATTCGAAATAGTTTTTATTCATAAGTTGAAGTTTGATCTCAGATGATTGTTCATTGGTTATTGAACAACCATGTACTTCCAAAAGAATCTCATGTAGGGTTTCATTCAGCACAGTACTCATGCATTTCCGAACGCTAGGAAACTTGTTTTTTGAAATTCATTTCATTTACAGTATGGGACCTGGATAGGGTTACCATATGGAAAATTGAAAAGTCCTGACAAAAAGTCTGATTTCCACAGAAAAGTCCTGAGACTACGAAAATGTAATAGCTGTGTAATACAAAGCATACAATATTTCTGTATTAAGTGTGCGTACATAATAATTATGCTGACTCCCTTTCCCACGATGTAAGGCCCTACCTCCTACCATTGCCACATACCTTTTCTAGGTGGCAATGCTGTTACACGCTCTTTGTACACTGCGCCTGGTACTTGAAATTTTTTTGTATTTTACTGAATATCAAAAAATCCTGACAATTCATTTAAAAAGACCGCAATCCTGATGAGAGCCTCAAAATCCTGACATGTCAGGACAAATCCTGGCGTATGGAAAACGTCCATCCTAGACCTGGATAATTGTCGAGTTTGTGTAAATGATTGGGAATGATCCTTTTGTTAGATTATGAAAGAATGAATAGAATAGAATATATAAAATATAGAAGTGCTTTATTCATCAACAATGAATGTAAAACAAAATATCAAGAATAATATATACGCCATACGGCTTGATCTAAAATTCCGAACATTTTGTGTAAATGACTGATAATTGGGAATGATCCTTTTGTTAGATTAGAATGCCTAAAGGCAATGGAAAACGTGCTTTGGAAATGTTTTCACTTCATAATAAGTGATTATTCAGGTCAGAAATTGAAAAAGGGCGGATGATGAAACTTGATAAGTTGATTCTCAGTTCCTATTAATTATAAAAATCAGAAATCGTTCGTGATAATCATTTTCAACTACTACATACGGTAACATAGAACTAAATTGCGTAAAGTTAACGCAATTTCTAGAAAAATCTCTAAAAATCATGAGAAGGAAGCTTGAAGAGAATGTTACAGATATTATGGAAGGATTTCAGGAAAAGTTTTAAGATTTTTCATGTTTCGATGAAAAGGATGCATGTTCACCAAACTTTAGTTATAGAGTGAATGCCAAATCTATGTGGGACAGATTGGAGTCTCAGTTTACAAGTCCAATTTCCTACTACTTTCCAAGTCAATAGTGTGGAATGCTTGATTATTTCAGGATGCATGTTCACCAAACTTTAGTTATAGATTGAATGCCAAATCTATTTAGGAAAGATTGGAGTCGCGTTCTGGTGGTTCGGAACCCACCTAAAACTTTACGTCCGTCCAACTCATCAATCTCCATCATCCAATTTGTAGGTATGATGGACCTATGTGGGCTTCATCCTCCAAAAAAGTCAAATTTTCTACTACTTTCTACTACAAGTCAGTAGTGTGGAATGCTTGATTATCTCTATACCAACCTCTTTAGCATCGTACCATTTTAGGTCTCCACTATTTGACGGGTGAAAGATGTACGATACTTAGTTATTTTGTCTCAACTTGCAGACCCTATCTAAGCACAAGCCTCGTAGAAAACGAATAATGTGTGAAGATTTTTCACTCTTCCACTCTCAACAGTATGACACCCTGATAAATGCTGAGTTTGTATAAATGATAGTTAAATGTGGATGTTTCTTACATTAGATCTCACTCGGCTTTCACTTGGTACAAGAAGCGGATTACAAGTATTTCAAGGAAATGGGTCAGAACGAAGTTATACCTGAACGTGACAATGGGATATTTATGCTAGAACTATGAAATCTATCTGAGAAACCAAGCAGCGGTTTATAGAAGCTTTTTAAAGCAAGATCAAGTGTGTTTGTGCTTTTTTAATCAGGATTGCAATGATAAATGTCGCTTAAATCTCACTGAGAATATCCAGTTTCTTAAGACGGAAGTGTTGCAGTTTATGACATTCTAGTATTGGCAAATGGACAGTCGCAGTCAGAATCATTATATTAGAATTTTATCATCGTTTAAATTCAGAAGTTATTATTCTTTCACCGACCGGAGACAAGAAATATGATCTAGGACCTTTGTCCCAGTAAGACCGATGCTGGAAATGTTCATATTACCTCTTTAAACACTACTCTCGATTGGAAACGTATGGATTAATGTGAAACATGATCTTTAAAATCATGATTCACAACTTCTAGTAGATAGTATTATCTTGTTATTAATGCAGGAAATTTCAGATTAGTGTTCTCTTCTCTATCATGTTATTGGTGATAACGATGAAGATAAAGCAAGAGTACAATTGTGAAATAAATCCTTTCCAATGTGATTTGATACATGTGAAATAGATGAGATAGAGTGAAACGTTGGTTGGGTGACATCTATTATTCAGTTTCATTGAAATTCTCAAAAATTGTTCAAAAGTGAATGTTGACTTGTGAAGGGTGAACAAATGAGAATGAGAGATAGGTTAACAGGTGATATCCTGGTAGAATTTTCAGGCGGTTCTACCTGTACACTGCACCCAGGGTATTTAATTTGATACCTAATGAAATTAAGAACATGAAACAGGTGCAGTTTAAAAAGTATCTTAAAGAGTGGTTATTCTTACAGGAAGATATAGAAGCTCTATTCTCAAGACTTAAGTGACTTACTATGTGTATATCCAAGAGAAATAGTCGGGAAAAAATAAAAATTAGATGAAAAGGCACGTATGACACTGCTGGGTGAGTTCTTTTATGTTGAATGTGTGATAAACCAACATTATATTAACCAGCAGTGCTACAAAATGTATTGGAATCAAGTAGTAAATCAAATAGGTACAATGTAAATAATAGAGTTTAGCAAGGCTGCTCGGCTACAGCATAAAACTAACTTATTTTTTCTCAATTATGTTTTTATGTGTTTGTTTAAACGTTTTATTTTATGGTGCCCCATACAGAGTAATCTCGAGGCACCTACTTATAACTTTTTTTCTCTCTTTTTACAGGGCACAGGTGTATTGTGTTGTTCATTAAGTATCATGCTTATCAAAATGTGCTGTAAACGTATTTTCAATTTTCAATAAAGTTTTCAATTTTCAATATATTTTTCAATTGATTAGTTTCAATTTATTGATGAAGTGTTTAATATTGGTACTACAAAGTAGTACTGTTTAGTCGAATTTAACCTGTGGCTTGCATCAGATAATCATAAACACTGTTCAAGTGCATTATAAACAAAATTATTAAACATTTGCAGATAAAATCTATTTCTTGAGATCCTTGAAATAACTGGCTGCCAAAAAGAAATTAAAAAATTAATTTTATTTAATTTTTTGTTAGAGGTTCTAGCTTTCTTTCCATTGCACTACAAAATTGAATGTTGGATTGTATAGACTATATGTAAACTAATTACTCATCTAGGAAAGAATGGCTGTCAACAAGTTCTTGGAAATAAATTATATTTCAATAATTCATAAACTTCTGTAAAATATTATTTTTTGTACTACAAAATTAAGCGTTTGGTATTAGGCTTGTTGTTTTACAATGATGTTGTGAAATCCATTCACCCAAAAAATCTATCAGTTTTTTCATTTGTTGTATTGATGTACGTTCTTGGAACATTTTTCTCACAATCACTTTTTCTCACAGTTCAAACTTAGATTTGATAGATTACATGTGATTGCATGATTCCCATGTTGCTCTGAACCCCATCACTTGAATCTTCTTCCAGGATCCTTCATGGATGTTGTAATTCACTGCTGTATTTTGTTGTGACCATCCTTTGATATTCTCATCTTGTTCTTTATATAATATTATTAGTAAAAATTTAATGGAAATAAAATATAATTTACTTTACTTACTTTACTTTACTTACTTCACTTACTTTACTTACTTTACTCACTTTACTTACTTTACTTACTTTACTTACTCTACTTACTTTACTTACTTTACTTACTTTACTTCTTGGAAACCAATCGGGCAAAAGCAATGATTTTTTATTGTTTCTATTAAGAAACATGCCTTGTGACTGACTACACTATCGATTTCTTCTACAGGTTTTGAAAATTCACTTTCCTCCCATAGATTTAAACATGACTTCAGATGCTCTTGGTTGGCTGGCACTATTTTATTGGCTCATGCCAAAGACATCAGGTACGACCTTTTCTTTCTTGCTAGTAGAAATGTAATAAATATAGATTCCATGTATATTTACAAAGAACCAATGTCATTTTCATTACATGTACGTCTTTCAAAGTATTGGCATCGATCCCAGAAGCCAGTAGGTAGCAGCTATCAATTCCAGAAGTAGTAGTGTTTTCTGATGGGTAGTGTATGCTAGCTGAAGTTAGGAGTTTTATTCTGCTGAAGTTCAGCTAGGCATTCTTTTCATCTTTCCACGAGCGCTCCAACTGACTCTCTAATTGTCGGATTTACGATCCCATTGTTGGCGCTAGTGCAGCTGATGATGCTTCCGATAGAGGCTAAAGAAAGGAAATTGCAAAAAACGGAGACAGACTGTTAATAGTCAATGGATGTTACTCTTAATTGTACTGTTGCATACATGTCGGCTATCTTCGCGGTCATCACCACGATTTCCAACCTGCCCTTCGTGGTCCCCTCTCACAGCGAACTTAATTATTTTAGAACGTGAATTCTTGTCGTTTTCCCTTTTTACAGCCTTAAAAACAATATGGAAATCTCACTAGATTCCAAATAATAAACTGTTAATGATGCTTTCGATGCAGATACCTATCGACTTTTGTTTTCACTCATGCTTTCTTTTTTCCTTCTTCGTGAATTATTCTATACTAAAGTTCTAAACCTACTACCTTCGCAAAAATTGTGTATAGCCGCGACCGGTTTTCTATTGTAATAAAATTTAAAACTCACTATTGAAAATTTGGGAGGCATATTTTGCAGTTCATATTGTTGGAACTTTTGAAAGTGGCACGTGCTAAACTCTCTTTCTTAGTAAATGTTTTCTGGGCTTAGGTGCGAAATAAAGTTGAATCACATATTTAGTGATAATAAATTGATATAGTACAATATAATTTTATAGTTGATAAATAATGCAATAGCCTAGAGTTTGAAACAGTGATGCAATCTATGAATAGATTTCATCAGATTTCTTTCGGCAAAAGGTCCCATAATAATTATTAATTAATTTATAACTAGAATACAATCAATGTAAAATACAACAGGCTAGTTCAAAACTGCTTTCTCACAAATTTGCAACAGATGAATCCAAATCTTGGGTTGAACTGACGAGGATTTAATGGAATTTCTGTAGGGATTATTATTTTTTTAAATAAAGAATTGATTTCTAACAATAATTAAATTATTAAATTGGAATAGGAAATTGAGCTGGAGCAAAAATTCAAATTATCCTCCAAAATTGATTATATTCTTTCCTAACAGTTGCAATTTTCTTCTATGGACTACAGTTCCTGCCTATCAGCCATTCCTTTGTAATTGGAATGCAGAAAATAATTTTCATTAATATGTTTCATGAAAAAATATACAATCCAATGGAGATTATGATTTTTTGTATGTGACGCTTTCACGAAAATTACTTTTTATTCTACAGTATTGAAGTCTCGTTTTTTGAGCATAGGCCTAAAATGTTGAAACAAAATGAGATCCTTTAGGTTCAGTGGAAAACCTCTTTTTGAAAACTGTTTTTTCACCATTCAATATTATCGAGGTAATTGTGAAAAAATCAGATTTCATAATGAATAATAAGACGAAATTGTCCCACATTTATTAAAACTTCGAGAAACTAGTTTCGGTTGTTACACCATTATCAATCTCAATCAAACTCAGTTAATTTCAAATCAAACTCAGTTTGATTGAGATTGATAATGGTGTAACAACCGAAACTAGTTTCTCGAAGTTTTAATAAATGTGGTTGTGACAATTTCGTCTTATTATTCATTATGGATACCTTCCACAATATCACCTTCGCCATTAATAAGAAAATTACTAAGAAAATCAGATTTCATTGTATTATTGAAGCCTCTTTTATGAAACTTGGAGGAACTTGAACACAAAAAGCATAATTAGAATCAAAGCACCATATTAAAAAAAAATAGCTTCAAACTTAAAAATATATATATTCTAAATCTTTACCACCACCTCGGGCTTTCTCTGCGTTTTACTGTTTAATAAAATCAATCGGCTTCCATCCCATATATATACCATATTTGGTCAAAGATTGTTTCCATATAAGTTATAACAGTTATCCTCATACTGATGTTAGCATGATCATTTCGGTACAAGTAATGATGATAATAATCATCATTATAATGGTGAAACCACTTTTTGTGCTCTCAAAACATTTATTGGCTACAAACGAAAGCTTTCCGTTAGAAGCTTCTATGTGTGCTATATACCACTTCTCTACATGCATTTCTTGACCGACTACCATTCCTTTGATCTGTATGGAAAGGATTGGACGATCACAGCAAATAATGTATAGGTTTTATAGTTTTAGCTAATCTTAAGCTGATACAGCATTCCGGTACTTCATACTTTAAACGATTGTAACTTACTCTTACCTTTTCCTTCTCATGAAGTCGGTCTTAAAAAATTATAATGCCCCAATTGAATCGTTTCACTGTAACAGAATCATCCTTATATAGATAATATTGTTTGTTACACTTCATAGAGCTCTTTTTAAAGAGAAAGAGAAAATCGTAAAATATTGGGTGTAATACAGTGTAATACTACGTAGGCACCTAATATGGAAAGTGCGTACTGAGTATATTCTTTTGCTTTATATTATTGCAAGAATGATTTTGCAGAACTACAGAACTGCAGAATACAATGATCTCTAGCTTGTAATATTGTTGTATACTTTAATTTGAATGCGGGAGCACAATACTCTTGTTCTAATATTCAGTGCTTTGCGTCAGCCCAGTTTCTACAGTAGTTAGTTTAGTATAGCTGTTCATCAACCGAGGACTATCATTATCAACGTCACCGTGTGGAGATTGATGCAATAACAATACTATGATTCTCTCTGTGTTATTTAATTCGCAATTACAAATGAGGAATTATTCTGATCACAGTCTCCATCCATTTGATTAGTCCGTTTTCGTCTCAGAATTATTTGTCTCTACATCTGTGTGGACTAGACTTTTGCATCAGACCTGGTTTCGCCACTATGGGAACTGGTGTCGCTTCCACTTCTAGAAGATCGTTAGTTGAGTCATCGCCTTTCGGACGGATCATGTGGCTTGAAAAGGCGACGAGTTCCTTTTATATTAGTTGACTCTTCAGCAGATTGTATCTACCCATGTAGATTGTGTACTGTACCTGTACAATAATTTGATTCTATGTAGGCTATAGTTCTCGAAACCGACTACTACTCTTTGGTGAAAGATTAAAAAAATATAGCAAATTATATAGGGTGTTTCGGAACTCTCTACCAATACTTCTAGGCAGTGTTTCTGGACCACTAACAAAAGTAAATATCGTAATAAAATTTTTCTAAAGTACTCAGTTACACAGCCGCCATTTTGTTTTTCACGCATTATTTTTAATTAAAAAAACCAATGAACGTATAATTTTGCATACAGATTCATAACATGGGTAATATTAAATATTCATGTTTCCTCTGTTTGTTTTTTGCAGAATAAACGGAAACGACAGCAGACTCAAGATAATAAGCAGGCAAAGAAATATAAAGAATTCAAATTTTAATATTTATCTTTGACATTAACAGCTCTGCATTTTATCTTGAGAAATCAAGCATTATTCTTCTGCTACATGCTGCTGCGTATGATGTAACAACTAAAACAATATTTAAAAAAATAATCAAAATTTTCCGACATCAAAAAACAAAATAGCGGCCATTTAAAATCTTTCAACGTGATTGAATTAATAATGGCAAATGGTATCAAAATTTGACTAGAATAATATTTTTTAGATATTTCTATTGCGAATCTAACGATACCTTATTTTTAAAGATTGGCCGACAATTAACAGAGATATGCTACTGTTTAGGATGTGCGGTGGTTGGAAGCGGGTTGCAGTTTTACGAACAAACAACGAATAACTTACAACTGTTGAACAAATTCCTTATTTGATACTGCTATAACTTAATGTTTAAAGGGTATGCTTGAATCAGCTGTTTTGTTCGTGAAACTGCAACCAGCTTCCAACCACCGTACATCCTAAAAAGTAGCATATCTCTGTTAATTGTTGGCCAATCTTGAAAAATAAGGTATCGTTAGATTCGCAATACAAATATCTAAAAAATGTTATTCTAGTCAAATTTTGACACCATTTGCCATTATTAATTCAATCATGTTCACAGATTTTAAATGGCCGCCATTTTGTTTTTTGATGTCGGAAAACGTTGATTATTTTTTAAAGATTGTTTTAGTTGTGATACGTTCAATGGTGTTCGAATAAAAAAATAATGCGTGAAAAGAAATGGCGGCTGTGTGAGTAACTGGGAATTTTAGAAAAATTTTATTACGATATTTACTTTTGTTAGTGGTCCAGAAAAACTGCCTAGAAGTATTGGTAAAGAGTTCCTAAACACTCTGTATTTTGAGCTACATTTTAAGAACTTCGTGGGATGATTCAGGACTCTATGGTTCATAAGTGCTCCACTTGGTAACGGTGAATTAATAATAGACAAATTACAATTCAATAATGTAATACTATTAGTTTATAGTGATTATAAAGAATATCAACACCTACTTGGACACGGCTGGAGGCCTACTGAATTCAGGCCTACCTAAGTGTAGGCTACCGCACATATTAAGTTGAGTTGTTGATATTCACTTTAAAAGTATGAAATAATAATTTAAATTCACCAGTAAAAAAATATTGAAATTACAAATACTAATTATTGACATTTCGAATTAATTTTTTAATCTCAAGCTCAGTGTCTTCTGTGTAAATGTTTATTCCTGGTTGTATAAGTGAAATTTGGAACAGTCAATTGTTTTTACTGTATTGAAAATTGTGAACAGCTATTTAATTCCTATCGAAGTAACAGATAGATTTAGTCATCACTTGTAAGCTCAGTTACAAGATTTAATCTGTGTTTCATACATTTGTTGCATAAAATTTGTGTAAATTTTGCATTTGAGTAGTATTCAATATTAACAGTTATAAACTAACACTCTTTCTCATTTCACATTATAATAAGTGGAGACTGAGGAATTTCTTGAATCCACTTTCAGTGGGAATAAAATATATTCACAGATTTTATGTAATGGAAAGAGAATTATAGAACGTTGAACTGCATTTTGAACTTTTAAAGTAACCTAACTCTCCTATAAATGCTCACATAACGCTTCTTTGATTATTTATGGGAAGCTGAGCATCCAAAACTATGTTCACCGCCCAACTCACCTCTCGAAGCTATGAAGCTTTTCCCTATTTTTAATTCATAAATCGATCCTGCTCTACCCTTACGACTATTTATAGCTGCGAGCTTAAACTATTTATGAGTGCAGTAAATCAGACCGTCATAATTTATGGAACTTTGAGAAAATATGTAAACTTTCGTACCATACCGAAGCCATGTTGAAAGAATAATAAGTACTAAAGTGGTTACAGCATGAGCTTACAACCCCTCTTGTCATCATGTGATGGGTAATAATAGTGATTACTGGAAGTTGTGTAATGTGGAGGAGGATTATTCAAATTTGAGTGGTCTCTTACTGGTCATTTGATAGTGTTGAAAGAAGGATGTTGTGTTCCATTGTGATAAAGGAGGTTTGAAGGGCAGCAGTCCTTGAGGTACTCGGATTTTTTAGCGTTATTATTTCACGAATTCAAATATAGTATTATGTGCATGTACTGTCTGAAAACATTTTTCGAAAGTACTGCATCAAAAACATGCTCTCTTTTATATCTTTTCTAAATCTCACAACTCCCAACCCTCACTATTACTTTACCAGTAAAAGGAAAGTAGCTGTCAAGTTTGAAGACAGCTTTGGTATATTCTTTTCGACTGCTGGTCCACCTACTCTACTCTTTCGAACAGCTGTGATTGCACAATTTTTTGATCTTGAAAAAAACTAATTGTAATTATGGAGTAGTACTTCTTTTAGTCGCTCAGTATTTCAGTCACCCCTTTTTTCTCAAAGACTCTGTTCCATAATGTACGTCATTTAGCTTCTAATGACGTAGCAGAGCGTGACTTCTATTACTACTTGCTCACATCTCATTCAATTGTTACCGTGCTACTGCTGTGCACCCACAAAGTTTAGTTGTCAATAATAATTATTACTGTAACGTTATCTAAGTCATCATTTGAATTATACAACTAAAATGACATAACTGGGTACTGGATGCATTTCCTGTGACCATTCACCAATTCTAATTAAACTACATCTATCTCAAGGACTACTTATGTAATTCACGGAATGGGTATTCCCATTTTTTTGCAACACAATATCTTAATCTAATTTAAAAATCTCTACGTACACAGATTTCATATTTTTACTTCGACGTCTATTACAAACTCAAAAGAAGTTGTGAAGTGGAAAAAATTTTCTACAGACAAACTCAATTTAATCGATTATATGGCAATATCATGAAATATCTAAATAATGACAGATTCTCAGGAATATTGAACATTTGCTATGAATATTGAAAAGTTATTATTTAATAGTGACAGTACTTCAGTCGGTAGCCCAATTGAATATCGAATTGAAAATTGTTATTTCTTCAGTAGTACATCATAGTTATCACATATAGCACTTGATAGAAAAAATATAAAGATTAATATTAATAAATAAAGATTTTCATCAACTGAGAAAATTTCATTCAAATGCACTGCCATCAAGACAAAATTTCATTAAAGTAGACAGGAATATAAATGAATGCTGTCTCAACTAGTTTCTGGTCTGAACTCATTAAAATAGTGATATCCTTTTCTATAACCGCAGTGGTCTGTAAAAATTTAAAAACTTGAAATCTAAACTAAAACCTGAAATCTTATAGTCATCAACAGCTAAAACATTCTAGTTTGTAATGTTCAAAATTCAATTCTCCAAAGTTTAAGTTTTCTTGTAATTTCGTAGTTCAGTATCTATGATACTATTTCTATACTTTTATTTATTTATTTGACATTGACAATAGCTTCAAGGCTTAAGCCTATTGAACAAAACTATGTCCAAAGAAGTAACGGCGTTTTCTTTTACTATCAATATTTTGTGTTCTTTGCCTTTTAACTCTCAATGTAGATTACATCAGTCAATTTGTTATCTTAATATTTTGAAAATTACTCTTTCATTCAAGCGCGAGAGCAATAATATATAATTATAAAGCCCATTGAGCAAAGCATTCTATTCCTTTACAATAAAAAATTTGATCTCAATCTCCTGCAATTGATACTGAATACCGTACCGCTTCAGTTTTAGTTTCATGAGTTTACTAAGTACATTTCAGTTTCATTAAGTATTTTCTATGCTGTGTGTCTTAGCCATAAACTTTCCTCAACCAATAATTAATTAAAAGAACATAAAATATATTTATTTACACATACAAAAATATATACTTCAAAGGCATTACTGATCGCATTGCGGTAATATAGATTATAGGCTACCATCCTACTACACCCTGAAACTATTGTTTATTGCTTCTTTTCCATATTACTGCAACTTCCCTTCACATCTGTTGCGTTCATCCAATCAGGAGAGACATCCCAATTGAATGTGAAGCATTGTGACTCTCCCATCGGTGGCCAATAATGTGACCAAATACAATACAATGAGTCATTTGAAATTCAGCAGAGTCAATGGTTAGTGGCTGTTCAACCTAGGCCGACAGGTTAGCAACTTTTCATCACAATGTTGCTGTGACCAATGCTGGCTGGTACTGGACGCCGCGGTTACGGTACAAAACACGAGAAAACAGAAAATGTGACATTCCTGACCCGATCATTGGTATTTGTATCACGTTCGTTGGCATTTTCCAACCATAACAACGTTTATCGACCAGTTAGTGCTTTCGGCTTCCTTTTTAATCGCATTCCTCGCTTTTTTCGAAGATATTTCCAACTTTTGTTCTCGATTTTGATTGGTCTAGTCACTTTCTACAGCTTTTTCGGTTACACCGAACCGCTGCTCTTGTACTACTCAAAATAATTCCTGAGTTTATTTCTGTGTCTTGGCCCCCATCAAACATCTGTCTTTATTGAGTATGCTGAACCACGTATGTACTGTGGTAGAAAGTTTTAAGGTGTTTTGCAAACACACTCTTATTTTCAATGAGTCCACATTTTATGAGTCACCAAGTCGCTTGATAATTTTGAAACTAGACCTTTTTTTGTCCCTTGTTTCTCCTTTTTTGACATACTTTTCCCTTTTCAATTTTCTATCATAATCATCATCGTCGTCGTCGTGTAGTGGTTGCATTTCTTGTTCTACCTAGTTTTACCTTTTTCTTTTTTTTCTTCATCCTTGCTTTCTTTAAAACCTTCCTGCAATTTTCACCGTTTTTTCTGCTACCTTTTTTCCCCAGGCTATTTTATATTCCTGTATGATGTTGAAGATCCATCTTGTTTCCACTAATATGTAATATAAACTTAATAAAACAACTTTTGAATGGAAATTAACTCACGTTATGGCGTGACGGCCGTTTCGCTCTGTTGTCTAGAGCATCGTCAGACGACCCACAGTACACTGACTTAAGGTGATAAGGTATTGATACCTTAAGTCAGTGTACTGTGGGTCGTCTGACGATACTCTAGACAACACAGCGAAACGGCCGTCACGCCATAACGTGAGTTAATTTCCATTCAAAAGTTGTTTTATTAAGTTTATATTATATTATATTCCTGTTCTCTTATTTCTATGTCCTTTTTTCTTATTGTTATTCTCATGGTTATACGCCATTTCTTACGTTGTCATTGTTTTCATATTCTCTCTAATCAGAATTAATGCTGATGCTGGAAACAGGTAATTTAATGAGCTGCAGATGATATTCTGCACCTATGAAAATTGAAAATAGGGAGTCATTGTAGATTAGAAGAGAATCAATGATTTAGAGGGAATCCGAAATTTTAGATTGGAAGGAAATGGAAATAAATGCTACGCTCGAAAGAAAGAAGATATGAATTTTATCCAACGATTTTCTAATCCATGATCATATTTTTTATGAACGTACCAGGATTTTTCAATGAAATTATGTGGTAGGACGGAATTAATTTAATTATGAGAATTGTACTCTATAAATTGTTTGTTCGTTTTTTCTTCCGGGTGACTCAACAGAGTACAATCGTCAAACAATACCTTTACACACTAAAAGGACAAATATCCTGATATGAGACTTAACAGCTAGTCATATTTATCATCACACATAAACTCCTGAATACTGAAATAAATCCAATTTATCAAGTACTTTCTCAATTATAGTCCTAGATATGTTTTCACAGCGTCTCAACCATGATAGCAGCCTGCTTATGAATTTAAGACCCATAAAAAAATATAGGTTTTATAAAACAGGGTTGTCCTATGAAATACTTGAGAAAATTGTTTAATCGTAATAATTTTACTGTAAAAATGTTGGTGAGCTGACATTGTTTCATAAATGATTAATTTCTTTGTAGTTACATTTACATCGGAACCATTCCAGTTACAAAAATGTCCCTCAACGTTTTGATATTTAGATAAATTCTGAAAATTCGAGTAGCCTTGCAATTGCAGTTGCTCACATTGGTCACGTGACTCCGTGGGAACTTGACCTCCGTTGATTGAGGAGACCCTCACCTTGCAGCGCTGCTTGATTTAGATTTGTTCAATTACCCAGTTGTAGCATATGCTAAGTTGAGCTCTCCGTTAGGCTACCTACTCCTTGTGCGTGGAATAGTAATCGATTCATGCGTCACTCTATTCAGCTATCGAAAGCGGCTGTTTGCTGGCTAGATTGTTCCAGTTCACTGTGTGTCACTGGATCAGTGGGGAACGCTCTGGTTTATTCAGGATTAATAGATCAGTAGGAGTTGTAGATAAGTAGAATGTAGATACTCATGGGAACTGTTTTCAAGTGCTTTGAAAATGTAAAACCATTTTATTCCACTTATTTTTGCAATAATTTTTTCAAATTTCAATTTTTGTTAATCGATTTGTTTTTATCGAATGATGTTTTTATGGTTGATCAACATCCAAATGGAATAACAGATATGGTTCTCTCAAATAATCGACATCTCGTCATCCACTGTTAATTCATTTTGTAAAAAACAAAGTTTAGAGGATATAGTGGAAAATAATAAATAACTTGAAGCAATGTAAGTGGAAAAATAAATAAGGGCCTCTCAAATTATCTAAATTTTTTGGCCAATTGCCGATTGATTTTGTGAGAAGCAAAGCTCAAAAATATGTAAAGTAATACTAATCATTTGGAGAATAGTAAAGGTTCGTTTTTATAAGTCCTCTTGTGGAAAAGCCGACAAAAATCAATGTGGAGACTTTTAAAAAGAGAAATTGAAATGTTCACTTATTTAAAATTCTATTATTCTATGAGATATTTTAAGAAGTTCCATTTTATTTTGGCAAATAATTTGTAAGGTAACAAATCCTATCAGCGTGATACAATAATTTACTGCTTATAGTAATAACTGTTCAAAATTGAAACTGAAGAAAATCAGTGTTTTATAAATTTCAAAATCAAATTCTATTGTAGGATTTGATGTAGGCTATTGATTTAACCAACATACGATTCATTCAATGACACAAATCAATAAAGTAATCAACAAAACATACTTAACTTCAAGTTAAGACCTCGGATTTCTGAATCGATGGATTTCCATTTCTTGGAACTTATAATCAATACCTACTTGAAAGTTTGCAATAATTGACCAATGTGAAAGAAAGAATAGAGAAAGAACTTAAAAGTTGATGAGTAAGAAAGGATGCAGATGTATACAGACGAATTGGGGATCGGTTTTATTGTCAGCAGCAGGAAACCACTACATGTACAACACCCGACTGTTAATTCACAACTTCCTTCCAGTACAGTGACTCTTGCTGCGGAGTGATGGGTGGAGAGGGTCTGTGGCTCCACTCTTGTACCCTTCCTTTGCCTCTTAATAACTGCCGAGGGTCAATTGTTTCAGTCAATGAGTCAAGTCATAAGGTTCCACTCTATAGAATTATTAAGTCAGACAAAACTAGTCTTCGTATTCTGAAGCTCCTCATTATAGAATGTTCTACTGATCAATTTATTGAATTAGTGCTCCATGAATTCAATTTAATGTTATGCATATTCAAACAATATTCCAATGTTTGTAAGAATGTTAGTTTAGTGAACTTACATTGAAAATAATGAAATAATATCAAGCATTCGAAACTATCCTGAAAACCTATGTATTTTTATTATTCTGTTCTCAACTCTTTTGCCCAAAAACTTGAAAGAACTGCATGCTTTTTTCTTTTGCCACAATAACTGAGTCGTATAAGCTATAATTGTTGTTTACCATAGCAACCAAATAATATTTTTCGACTCAAAAGTTTCTATAAAAATTTAATATTATTAACTATTTTTAACTGTTTTTAGTGTTTCGTTTCGAGTGAACTTTTAAATTAATAGTGGTCAAGTGAGAAAGTTTGTTTTATTATTTTTCGAGTGAAGGTTTTCAGCATATTTTAAATTTTTATTCTGTGTTAACCTCAATGTTTTGGACAATGTAACATATAAAAATTTGTGAAGGGAGCAGTTTTGAACTTGAGTCTGTTGCACCTTCACACTCATTGTAAATTTGTCACAATAAATAAATAAAATAAAATAAATCATTTCTCCCAAGATACCTCTGTTAGTAGCTTATCTGTGGGTTATCATTACTGCTACTATTGCAAGCAAGAATAATTTTAATCAAGAACTGTGCCAAATGAAGAGCACTTCATTGATTTTTTGATACGTCTGAATTAATGATACGTCTGATACGTTTAGAATGAGACGTATGTTGGCTACGTTATACATGTTTTACATTGAAATTTCATGTTAGTACGGTATATTAAATTCACATTAAGAAGAAAATTAGAAAATTTATAATCTAAAAAATTGTAATTTTAAATTTACTTAATTAGAATTAAATTAAATTTTGAACTTTAGAAATTTAAAAGGGAGTCTGATCTCACATGGCTTCAAATCTTCCAGAATTAGAAACCAATCTTTCAAAACAGAACACAGAACTCAGGATTTTTAGTACAATCAGTAGTCATGTGAAAAATATTCATTTTTTTATCCATCTACGGTTGCGCCAAGCTTATTCACTCAATTTTTTTCGAGTTGTGTTAGAATCAAACCAATGATTAGAAAAAATTTCTACTACCCAATCTAATCCTTTCGAGATGTTTGCTGCTATTATAATTCAACATATTACATAACATATATTTCATACACCCATTACATCATTATTATACATTGCAAAGTCCACAAGTCCAAGCGGTACTACAAATGCCGGAATATGTCTGCAGGCTCTCAGAAGAACTTGCCAGCCGGTATCAATAAATCTACCCGAGCTTGCTGCTAGTGGTTGCTAAGTAAAGTTTCGATCAAAAGCAGCGATGGAATAGCAGCAATTGTCTATCACATTCACATCCCATGGGAAGTTACAAGCATCCTTTCCTTTTTACAACATTTCTCGCTCCTTCACTGATCTTTCATCGACAGTTATCCAACTTGAATGGCGCGCGTGATCTTCTAATACAAGGCATCCGACATCTTCTGTGAAACGATCACGATATCAGTCAATAACTATGTATTCAGTTATGAAAACTTGTGTAGCTGTCATAAAGCTTTTCGCTGGTGCTTGCTTCCTTCCTTTCCAACTTGAATTCAATTCCGATCTGTTCACAACTTTCTCTGTTTATTTCCCTTTCTTTCTGTTTCACTGTTTGTCCGTTCTGTAAACAGACGACGCTTTTGATCGTGCTGATCAATGACTGTTATAAAACTGTAGCCCACTGCTCGGACCCTGGGAAAGTAATGCGACCAATTGGTAGATTCTCAGGTTGTGGCTCCAGCTAACTTCCGTAAAAATTTTCACTTTCTCAACAAACAAGTGTTTAAAATTTCAAAATGCTGAACTGAAGCTATGTCAGATTGTCCCAGACCTCTGGCCAATTTGTATTGAACAATATTTCCAATTTATTGATACTTTCATCAGTCTCTTCATTATTCTAGAGTAATGTTGAGTCTTTTCTATTGTGAATCCTTGTTGAAATAATAAAAAAAAAACATTGAATTTGATTCTTGGATTTCTTGTTCCATGACGAATTTATTTGAATTTATTTATTAAATTTAATTTATTTAAATTTCACATGAAAAGTTAACATTGAATTTGGTCGATGATAGACAACTGTGATAGTCGAGTGCCGTAGCAGGTATCTATCTGTTCAATCAGAGATAAGCTACGAAACTCCTGGGCGCTCTTTGTAAGGGTGACCGATTGGATTGGCCAGCAAAAAATACTGTTCTCTGCTGTGAAATCACGTCCCGGTGGTTCGGAACCCACCTAAAACTGTAGGTCCAACTCATCAATCACCATCATCCAATTCATTACCCACGGACAGGTCTAAGACCTATGTGGGCCTTATCCTCCGAGAAAAAACTAATAAATAGTAGTCAACTAGTTAACATGATAGTCAACAACAGCCCATAGAGTACATTACTTGGAAAACGAGTAACTAGCAAACACAGAGAACAGAAAAAAAATTTTTCATGCTCTCTGTTAGTAAAATACATTTTTGTCAATTTGTTGCGTCTTGAATTCAGAAATTCTAGGACTTTGGGATAGAGCACACTCTCAATCTATGCAGACCCTGTGTTATGGTGGGAGTTGACTGTTGAGCTTCAGTATTTGTTTCGATGGACTTGGCATACTAATATAAGGCTCGGTGCACACTTGCGTTTTTTCAAGCTGCTTGCACGCAGCTTGCGAACGCCGGCGGCGGTTCAGCGGTAGATAAAATAATAATAAGCGTATGGCTTTTAATGGTGGGGAGACCCTTACGGGTAGTTCCACCTCGCCATTTTCCCATGTTATGGGGAACATGGTGGACCTACTATTTTAGGTGGGTTCCGAACCACCGGGTAAGTGATAATAAAGCTTGTAACATCAAGTCATTGAAGCACGGTCACCCATCCAAGCGCAGTCTTGAGCGGTCGTGACTGAACATCACGATCACTTGAACACCACGCTCACCGCATGACCAATCACCACCAATCAGCGGTAGATGATTTCTCGTGAAGAAGTACACACTTGAGCGGAGCAAGTGACTTGCAAGTGGCGTGCACGCGACTTGCAAATTGAGCACGCAGCTTTCTGCCCAACCTCCGCGTGCACGCAGCTTTCACAACACTCCGGGCGGTCTGGCAGGTTGAAACCGCTGAAAACACGCTCTAGTGTGTATTGAAGAGAAAAAACAAGCGGCGTGCAAGCAGCGTGCACGCCGCTTGAAAACACGCAAGTGTGCACCGAGCCTAACTCTGAAAAGCAATCGCAACCTACCTCCCTCATTTACTAAGTACGCTCTTTGAACCAAAACATAATTTTGAGGTATGAAGAGTCACCCTCAGTCAAAATCGGCTAAATGTACTGACTATGCATACATAAGTCTTCTAAATTTATGAAGATAGGATGGTAACCTCAAAAAGGGTATATTCTAGAAGTACAGTATTATTGTATTCATACAAAGTAACTATCTAATGAAGGGTCGGTTTTCATACGTGAATGTGAATTATGTTGTATCTAGGTCTAGGTGTCAGTAGATTTTAATTTACATACGACTTGGTTTCTTGGTTTGTAGTATTGTAATAATGTTGATAATTGAAAGCACTTCCATGTGACGTATTCGGATGATATATTGTCATGAGTCTTGTTTATTCAACGACTTTGGAAGAAAGGGCGTATGATTTACAGTGCTCATATACCTAACTTTGACGATCATCATTTTAATGGCACACAAGAACGTACTTGAGTCATTGCCGTCCTTTAAGCAACAGCTTCCATTGTTCCAGTGATTAACGATTACCATAAATGCTCAAGTTCATAAATAAAGTACGTTCAACGCGTTCATGGAATTCTCAACAGCTCACTCTGGACATGATCAAAAATGTTTGATAAGGTTCATGTTCTCTACTTGTTATAAATCTAATTTGCTACAAGAGTTGATTGTATCGTATTCATAATTATTATAGTAAATTTCTCTTGAGTAGCATAGAAATATGTACTACATCTTTATCTAATTGGTTCACTTTTTATTCAATAGATATTGCACCCATGAAACTTTGCTATAATTCACTTTTTTTAAATAAAACTGCATTAAATAATCTGGAATTTAGAAATAAACAAATTAGCCCTTGAATCGGACAGATCAGAGGTGAAACCAATAAGGGTAAATTAATAATTAATTCTTGAGCAACTAATTTTTTTTGTATCCAGTGAAACGATAGGGAAGATGACGTTTTCTGTTTTAGTGACAATTTTTGTAAATAAATGAAATAGTGAATGTTGAAAAAATTAGTATTCGTTGATTCATAACGATCTTTGAGTTGAATAGTTGATTATTACACAATTAATTAATTAATTATTTATCAAGATATAAGTTTTAGTGCATGATAATATTCATGAAATATTATGATATATTATTATGATATATATGGTCGATTATTATAATATAAAATAAAATATAATTAAAAATTATTATTGTTTAAAATTGTTTTATTACATAATATTCGTAAAAATATTCATTCATCTCTTAATTTTTTAAAATTACTTAGAGGGTAAGGTACTTTTAAAACGCCAAAAATGATAATTAAACGGTGAAAGTCAAATAGTGAGGAAATGATGACTGAACATTATTTATCATTGACCATGTACAGTACTCCGTTTATACGGACTAATTGAAACCTGTACCGTAGTAAACATTTTTTATCAAACTTAGTATCAAGTTTTTATCAAAATTAATTCTTTTATTTTCCGTTTCTGATAGATCCTGATAATCCAAGCATCTGGTTCAACGAGTCTGGATAAACGATTTAGTACTGTATATTTGAACAGTAGACATGTATGCTACGAATCACCTACGTTATCCACTCTTCTACTTGTTTTCCGCTCTGCTGCAAGAAATTCCTATTGAAGGAGATGGAGCAATATTGGTGATAGAATGTAATCAGGTAGCGAGCAATAGACATTGTAAATGTGGACAAAGTCTTGTCTGGCAGTGCAATGTAGGCTGTAAGATAAAATGATTGAAATATGCGATGGTGTGCAGCAAAATCTGAGCACGGTGGTGACTAGTGACTGCGTTGACTTGGTGATGGTGACTTTTATTGTGATGGAGTGTGAAGCACGGTGGTAACTGCGGTAACTTGTGGCTGATTACTGCTATGGCGCCGGTGTGTTCTGAGGAATGTGAGCAGCAACAAATGGCGACTAGCTAGGAGCAGCCAGAGTGGCAGTACGTCCATAAAACGTGCCAAGACAGGAAAGTGAAGCCGATTCTAGGGGTGGAGGAGGATTGTTCCTGGATTGGAACAGGGGTGTACTGAACGTTTATCAAACACAGTATTTAGATTCGCCGACGGTTTGTGGCCACTAAAATCGTCACGCTAATGACTGCGCTACGTGACAAAGTGCTAATGACGACGAATGCTTGAAACTGATCGCTTATGGAATGGTTGTTTAGTCTCATAAAATGCTGTTGAGAAACAGTTTTCTCTGAAGAAAATTAAAAAAGTTATTCCGACAGTTCTGTGTATGTATTTTTGGGTGATTATACGGATTTCAAGGCTGCTCACTTGGTAATGGTCAACTTCACATAAGAAAACACATAACATTTGGAATTTTTACAGTTTTTTACTAATACTACGACTTCGAATATGTGGGTTTTGACCGAAAGCATTCCATGCAAGCTTGAGCGAAGCCTCTGTCTGTCAATTCAATGATCTTTTTTTTAACAAGTGAATTCAGAACTGGAATTTTCATCAAAACTTCTTCAGATTTTCACTGTGGACGATCAATTTTTATAAGTGAGTCCGGAACTACAAAGATTTTTTTTAGAAACTATCTTTTTTCAACTTTTATTAGGGTTTTATAATAATTTCCTATGTGGAAATATGTATGTATGGAAAATTCTCCAGAATAACCTATTGCTATGAACAAATACAAACATATAGTAAAAAGAATTGACCTGTAAATAAATAAGTAATGAGCTAGTAAATAATAGTAACCATGTACGAAATAATTTAAAGTATATATTTCTGAATTTATTTGACCTCTAAACTATTATAGCCTAAAACATTAGGCACTTTATTACTATTTTCAAGAAAATTTTCGAAAGGAAATATTTTGTTTGTATTGATTTTGGTATAAATTTTATTGTAGTTATAATTCAATTTGGTTTGTTACATAAGAATTTAGATTGCTTTACGAGAACGCTCTAGGACAATAAATGTCTTCGTTTAGGTGGGTCTATGAAAAGGAGTGTGCAACAGTGTATTACTTAGATTCAAATTTCTTTATTCCGATTCACAAGTTTAACAAAATCAATTCAACAATGCAAATATATCATAAAATGGTCAAAGATCAAGATATAGGATAAACAAAATAGTACACAATAATATATCGAATGAGTTAGTAGAACCCCTATGCATTTATTTGTATGATATATCACTAATTAATACCTAGTAGTGTAAATCAGAATAATGTAGACTACTTGCTGTGAGCATAATTCTTAACGTCTGCAAATAGGAATGAATATCAATATTAAACATAATTTATAATTGAAATAGCCGGAGATGAAAGAAAATAATTTTTTTTTGTAATGAAACACACTTACACATTCACCTATCTACTATTTTCCAATTTCAGTTTAATTTCTTGAGTTAATGAAACTACTCTTGCAGTAAGTCTAGATCGTTTTAAGAGGGCAATAAGTTTTCTGTTGTTTTCTTGTTGGCTGCTGAGTGGAACCGTCTAATGTGAAGTTACCATCATAGCGGTAGTACTAGTGGATACTGAGGTTTCTTTATAAATAAAATAAGCACTTCCGTGTTTCGGAGGACACGTTAAGCCCGTCGGTCCCGGCTGCCTAAAAACAGTCGTTAATTCACGTCAGAGGGCCTGAACTTCGTTCATGTGCGACCTGAGAACTCTGATATCAGATGTGAGCCAGCTAGTCACACATTATTATTATTTTATCACTTGTAAAATGTATAATAAAAAGTAAAACAGTAGTAAGAGATGGTATGCAATTTGCATTTGTAGAATGAAGAGGGATTTAGAATGAAAGAAGGATTGTTTAAGGAAAACGTTAATCTCAAGAATGTCCACTAGTTCCTACTAAGTCTATTCTTCCAAATAAAGCTACATGTTTCTTACTACAGCAAGGCGCATTCATGGGAGATACATACAATGGACATTGAACCATCTCCTACGTTTTGTGCTGGCTTGAGTGGCCTCCACCTTCCTAACCTCAAAACCTCGTTCTCATCTTGAACTTCAGCACCTGAAGGTTCCTCTTCCTTTTCTGAACGTCACCCGACGCTGCATATCTCCTTAATGCACTTGCTGCATCCTGTACCAATCTTGACAAACAGCACTCTATCTTATCGGATTGTATTGATAAGGATCCACCATATGGAAGATTTGTAGCCAGGTTGTTCGACAAACTATCCATTATTCAATTAAAGTCAATTGTTGTTGCTGTTGGATCATATATATCCTAAGGATGGATAGAGTTGTTTGACAAATTTATTTTGCATATTCATGTTGTAGCAGGCTTCATCTATGTGTGCTGAGTAATTTGAGAAGTGTCATTCCCATGGATTGATATAGAGATTGGAACTGAGTAGATATACTGTTATTCTGATGAATACAGTTACTATTATACATAATTATTACCTCATTAAACGTACCCAGAAAAGACACATTAATAATCATAAACAAACATGCAAGAAATACAAGAGTACACGAGAATGATAAGAATTCTTATTCCATACTTCCCCTTCGTAGACAGACCATTCTTTCCCATCACATAATATTTTCATCTGCATTTTTTCTGTATAAATTTTCGTAGACGTTTTTTATAGAGATGAATTTTTGTTTGATGTGTGAATTGTATAGTCACATCGTGATAAAGGCTATGTATATATATCGTTTGACTCTGTGAAGAAATCACTGTATTCCTCTGCTTTTTCAACTCTTTTATTTATACAGGTATATCAATAATTATTATGAAAATTTGATTATTTCTTTTTAAGTAACTAATCGAAAATTCGGTTTAATTGTTCAAATTCCAGTTAATTCATTAGTAGATACAAACAGTTTAAACATATGATTGGCCGCCTGCTGGGTGCAGTGGCTGGGCGATCGTGATAAGTCACGAGCGCCCGGGACTACGCTTGAAGGGGGACCGACAACATATAACATGAAGCTATCTGCTGTATTATCACTTTGAAGCCTGCCAAAAATTGTAGGTCCATCGTTACTCACTTACAAGTCTCAGACTCATTTGGGCAAGAAATGAAAGAGTCGTTCTATCATGGTGAATTTAAACGTGAAAAGTAAATTCTTTTTAGAATGAAATGTTTGGTGACTAAATTTTGCTAATGGAAAAGGAAGTATTCCATTTAAAAATTATTTAAAAATTTATTAATGGACAAATTATAAGGTTTGGACGCTAACATAACCTAGTCTTGGACAATTTCATTAAAATAATCAATAACTTCAATGGTAGGTTGATAGGAAATATGAAACCTTGATGGAAAGAGAAGAACATGAAGGTTGGGTAGGGCTTCATTCGCAATGATTATATAGTGTATATAACATTATTAAAAGGTTACTAGACCAATTTTATTATCCTTTCGTACTGTGAATATTATTTCCGCATTGATTATTTCTTTTTAAGTAACTAATCGAAACCTGCATGCTTGTAGTATTAAATTTTACTGAGCACATCATAATTATTCTCCTTATTATTTACATATTCATATCATACCTTGTTAATACAATGTATAATCGACTAACACAATTGCCAATTACGTTTCGGTTCTTAAATTGATTATTATATACTAGTACGCTTAATTTAAATATCACTGTCACAATAATTAGTTGCAATTGAAGAAATCGCATCACCCAAGGCGGTGCAATAAGTAATGCATAGAAAGTTCATTATTAACACATGTGTTGAATGGGAGAATTATTCCATCAAGGGTGCCAGTAATAATTATTCCTTTAGAATATTATAATAATTTCAAACTTGACTTTCATATCAAGCACTTTCCGTTTTCACTTAGCCTCAAAGTTCATTGAATTTTTCTCCATCCCCAGTCTTTAATAACAATCGACAATTAGTTAAATGATTTCTTCCCTTCTCTCTTTTGAATATTCAAAGTATTCTATATGACGGAATCATTACTACGATGAATCTGAAAGGCGTCGGAATTTTAAACGTTCGCCAGTAATTCTATGTGGGGAGCTTTTCGAATCCTTGTTTATGACAGTCAGTTTGACCCACATCGTGTTCAATATCCTCAACACTATTGTTATCAAAATGGTTGACAGAGGAAGGTGAAGGAATATTAATGAATGCCATGACCTTCCCATAAGCATAGACAATCGTTTCGTTTTTATTTTACATCTTCAACTTGTTCTTCCATACCTCGAAAAAAGTTCGTTGAGTATAGGCGATTCATACTGAATATCCTGTAGTATAAGCAGTGACCTCTGTCTTCATTGTCAAGTTTAAAGTGCGTTAGCCATTGGATAGCCCGAAGCTTTCGTTAACCTCATCGGGTCTGTACTAAACTTGTCTACCTTATGAAGTCTTTGAACTCGCCAAAGGTGTTTTTTTCTGGTACTCCTAGGCCTGACGTCTGACTATTAACGACCACAACCGTAGTAACTGCTTTTCGCTATGGTTTTATCGTCATTTGCATTAACAAATAGCTATCCAAAGATTGCAGCGTGAGTACTAATTACTTACAGAAAGCCAAATACCCGATTTCTTCATCTATCTTTTACTCTAACGAACTCAAAGTATTTTGATAGCATTTCGTTTCTTTGTTGTAAGTTCTGTGGAGTTGAATTTGCATTGGGTGAAGTGAACTCATCAATCATTTCTGAGACTGGTTTTCGATTGTTATTAGAAACTTGTGATGGAGAAAAGATCAGAATAATTGAAGTAATTATGAGCTCAACTTGAAAATAAAATTGCGCTTTTTACTCTATACTTCTTTTTCAATTTTTTCTCTATTTTCAAGTCTTTAATGTTCAGCATCCTTTCCTCCTTCACTTCATTATCTTTTTCCTTCAGCCTTAATAGTTTTTTCTCAGTATAACAATCCTTCCTCCCCATCTTCTTATTGGCACCTTCTTATTGCAAATTTGGCTAAGAAGGCTTTATACCAGAGACACTTCAATCACTTAGCACCAAAACTTTACAATCTGCTTCCAAGAGACATACAGGAAATACCACACAGCAAGAAATTCAAAATCAATGTACATCACTGGATAATAAACATAGGAAGACAAACCATAGAAACCATAATTTCAAACAATGTGTGAGCTCACTAACCTGATATTAAAACACTGAATCCTGAAAAATTTGAATTGAAAACCTGCTCTAGAACATGGCATGCCATAGTAGAGTAGGTTAATTTCCACGCAGAAAAATGTTTATAAAAAATGTAATCTTTGGTAGTTTTAGTCATGTAGTCTTATATGTATATGTATTTGTTTAGATTTAGTTTTAAATGGAAATTTAAATGGAAATCTTATCTCATATAAGAATTATTGTATAAATCGTTTGCCAAACGATTCATTTCTGATTTATATTGATATCGTTAATTTTAAATGTTAATTGATAATGTTAAATGTTATTGTTATTGTAAAATGATAATGATAATTTTAAATGTTAATATCAAATGTTGATTTGTTTTTTGGTTTTGGCTTTAATAGTTGAGAAAGTTCATTCCAGTCGAATGTTTCCCCCATAAAGTAAATGTACTGGAAGAGCTAGTGCGTGAAAACTAAGATAAATTTAACAGTAAAATTAGTGGGTGAATGATTGGAATGAAGGTCGCGGTATTAGGATGTGAATCATATTCTGAATGTCCTCCTATCCAAGATTGTAAAGTCAGAAACGGAAAGTCAGGTTAGTGCATGGTTTTGTTGAAACCTTTGGTAGAGTCAGATTTAGAAGGTCATTTCGATTTACAGATGGACCATTAATTCAAAATGCATCGAATTTCTTCAATATGCGTGAAAATTTAGCAAATAAAGGCTAAGAACGTCTAAAGGGTTAACCTTAATGTATGAATATGGGCCATATTTCAATTTATTTCTAGAGAATCAATATCCATATAGATTTTAATCGGATGTTGAATTGTCTCCTTATAGACTAAATGAATAAAAAAATCCTGCTTAGAATTATCGCATGATGTTAAAGGTCGTTTACAATGTAGGCCATATGTGGCCACTTTCGTATATGGAGTAGTTATTGATGAACTGACCGATTGATTGAACTAGCTGCAGCCAGATGATGAGTAGCATTTGAAGGCAGAAGAGTGAGTGGTGGCCTATAAAATGTGCGGAAAATTGCGATTAGCCAAACTTGAGAAGTGAGAGAGAGAACCAATGAGGTGAATGTGTGATAGAGAGGCAGCGAAGAAGCCAAAACGAGATTATTATGGTTATGGGGAACTGGACGCCTTCGGAACTATTTTTGCAAGATGTGTTTTTTACTCGTCTTCCGTGTACCACATTTGTCGGTCTATTAGGGCGAATCATTCAAATCGCGTTTTATTTAATAGAGGAAGCGCGATCAAAGTAGTTGATAGGTCACGTGGTTCCGGAAACCGTACTAGGATTTGTGGGTGATCTGGTCTCTGATTCAGAATATTATCAGAATCAGTCCCGTTTTCTTGCTGTTGATCGAAGATCAAAGATCTCAACTCGTGTTGCTCACCCACTTGTGATGAGATGAATTATTCATTATATAATACAGTCAGTCATACAGTTTGGGCTTCGTGTAGATAGCGTAGTGCACGATTCTTTTAAGGTAACATTTTTACGACGTTATTATGTATGCAGATCTGTGTTGGGGGATGCTGCCTTGCTGCCTTATGCCTTTTGCTAAGCCGCTTGTGAGCTGCAAGCTAATGTATGTATGGGGATCTTGGCCTGACCTCGGGCCAAACATCCAAGTAGTGGAGCTCAGACCGAATAGCATTACTCTGTTCTCAGAGGAGCGACATGCACCTTCTGTGAGTAACCGCACGTTGCTGGCTACCAGGCACTTGCTACATGGAAAATGGATGCTTGCCGTTTAGAGAGATTGCTTGGTGCACAGGCTGGAATTGCTGGAATTTGTATTGGTCTCTATTATTACCTTGTTTCGCTATTTCGGAAGTAGTATGCAGATGAGAATATTTCTTGGTATGATTGTAGAAACTTCACAGTTCACAATCATTATAATACATTCACATTTAACCAGTCTTTTTTTAATTTATTTCTCATTAATTCATAAGAAGTATAACAACTGAATCATGTCAGATAGCAATACAAAGGAGTATTCCCCTATACTCAATTCAAAACAAGCTATTTGGTAAAACTCCTATAACGATAATGTTTTTCGAATATTGTGCAATATTTTGTTCCAATGGTAAGCCACAAAACATTTTCCGGCATATATTACAAGATAATAAGGAGATTGATTTCTGGAATGTCCAAAGTGATGCTATTCTACTCAGTTCAGGAGTCAGAAGATAATAATCAACTCGTTTCTGTTGACAAGGAAGAAATTATTGCTGAATTCAATGAAGGATGGTGATCACAGGTCCTCAGTTTTTTTAAAACGTTTAATTAATCTCTCCTTATCTTATTCTTATCATCTTGAATATCTTATGTCGATTTCGTTCTATTTAGAAATCTTGAAATGATTATCATTGGTTGATTCCATCTAGTATATTGATATCTTTGGGTTTTCATCATACAGCAATTCAATAGTGTGACAATATTAATATTATTATTATTATTATAAGTATTAAGAGTTTAATCATTTTATTACATACTTACTTTTTACATTATTTGCTCTAGCAGATTTCCTCTTTTTTTCTATACTTACTTTTTACATTATTTGCTCTAACATATTTCCTCTATCTTATTCAGTATTCACACTTATTGTCTTACTTTTTAATCCACTTCTTGCTTCTCCGGTCTTCCTTTCTAATTTGGAAAGATGATTGACAGTGCAAATGCAGTGCAAATTGCCTATCGAACTCCTTATTCACGTGTCATAATTTCTTGTACTAAGATTAGCGGTTCCATACATTCATATTTTCATTTTAATGACTGGTAGGTGATTAATTAAAATTCTCTCACGTTGTACCTTGTGTTGTTTTCCCGGAACTGCTATTGTGAACGTAAACTCGTGTTTCCCACTTTCCTTTGCCTTGTCAATTATGGACTTTGAAAGTTGAAACTTTTTGCTTTCTCACCTGTGTGTTTTCCTCAAATATGGCTACATGCAAAGCAGTTCTACATCTGTCTCTTTGATTTGCAACAATTATCTCTTCCGCGAGAGTTGTATGTTCTTTCGAAGTGAGTACTTCTTAAGTACTCGTCTCCTAAATTGAGAGCAATTATTTTACAAATCGCTTGTCAAAGTTGTAGAGAGCAGCACAAAAACAGTTGTTTCTCCTCAAGAGAATGGAGTGACTAAAAATTACAATTTAAGTGCATATTTCACTTTTATTAACAGCTACAGTGTAGATGTCTTTCAGGATTAAAACAATCAATGTAAGATTTAACAACAGAACAATTTTAACTAGTAATTTCCTATTCTCTATTGTTCAACAATAAATGTATGTGTTCCGTGAATGAAATTCAAGCCTTTTGGTAGCACACCACTCACAATGAACCCTTTTTGGATGGAATGACGAACAATCTGTACTAATGCTAATGCATATTATTACTGCGTTAGTAAATAAATAAACACACATTTATAATAATTTGTTAGATTACTGCGATGATGAATAAATCATTTTACTATTAAATGAATGAACGAATGTCTTATCAATGAAAAATTTAAATTATTGTATTAATGAAGCCTTCAATTCCACAAAGTGTGTTGAAGAACCTGACTATTGTAGGGATTGTATATAGTAAAGGACCACGCCTTTACAATTAATTTGTAATGATTAAATTTCGTTTGAAATTTCCACCAGGTAAGGGTTGCGCAAGGGATGATTGTTGGTGTAATATTATTGCACCTATTCATCCTCAATTACCACATATAACCTTACCCTATGAATACGGGAATTGTGTAAGACAGGGCGCAACAATAAATAATATTTCACTAATTCAAAATATAAGGGCTCAGCATATCGTTTGATGGTAGAACCTATACTATGCATTTGACTATTATTCTTACTTATAAAACGTTTTGTACATCAAATAAAAATACAGTAATTGATTTTTTAGTTTCTTTTTTATTATTTCGTGAATATAAAATACATAATTTGAATGTATTGTCTATTTGTGCACAGAATTCATTTTTATTCAATCTCCCCTCTTTTTGTAAGTTCAAAATAATTTATTATTTAATTTTATTATTCTGATGATGGTGATAAAATACAGAAATTCTGTTTTAAAATGAAAACAATAAATACAGTGAGAAAAGTGATATTATATAGTTTAAATTCATCTTAACATTTTTAACATCCGGCAAAAGAGTGTGACTTTCCGATTCAAACGTTTTATATGTTTTGTAGCAGTGACTTAAAATGTTCTAATATCAGTATTTGTCATTTATGACACTATATTATAAACTGTAAAGTGTTTATAATTGTTTTAAAACGTGATTGTTAAAAGATTCCCTCTTTTCGTTTAGAGCTCTTCTTTCCGAGGCTTTTCAAGACACATTCATACCATAACTAATTCTTTCAAACTCTAATTATATCAAGACATTAATTTAGAGCAGAACCAATATTTTCAACTCTATACGACACCACTAATTATACAGCAACTGTTTTTCTTCATACGATTTCCCATTTTCCGCTGAATTTTAACAGTTAAATCGAGAGTACGTTTTAATCACTGGAGCACTCTTCTCATTCATCCGCGCTCATGGAATGCCAAAAATACTTCATTTGTTTAGTATAGCCTAGTAGAGGACAGACAGCAAGCAAGCCTTGTTACATCCCACCTGCCTTTTATTGTTGTAGTACGATAACTCTGTGCTTCAGCTGTTCATCAAAACACCCTCGCACAGCTGCTGTCCTCACATCTGTGCTTCGGGTATAATTATTACATTACTTGAAATCTTTGTTGCACACTTCCGTGTTTCCCTTCAAATTAAACATCCCATTCAATCTCCAAAGATATAATTATCAAATAATGACTTTTCATAAACTCTTACCGTGTTATTCATAATGAGTGGAGCTTTGGTATTCACATTTCCCTTTGCATTTTTAAGAAAAGATATACTGTGAAAAGATATACGCAACCAAATTATGTGGCTCTAAGATATTGCAGTGTTGCCAGATATGGAACCATGTCAGTAGCTATTAAGCTGGGCATTCACGTTCCGATTTGCAGTACGACTTGTGGTCCAACCTCCAAGGTTGGATCCGATATTGGAACGTGAATGGGCTTGTTGGATAGTTGGAAGAGTAGATGGACGACTCGGAACGTCTAGATTCTAGAGGGACGACTGGAAGGTCCGACTTCCAACTGTCAACGGAGTTGGAGCGTGAGTGGGGGAGTCTGATCAAAGTCGTACAACTTACCTCAGTCAGTGCTTGACCTTCGGGCAAGTTCGTACAACTTCGGTTACATTTTTCGGCTCGATGCTCAAACAGCTGTTAAAACAGACAAGGGCTGAAGTTGGATCGCTAGTTGGATAGCAAGTCGGAGCGTGAGTGGAGTCGACTATCCAACTAGCAGTTCTACTAAGTCGTACTGCAAATCGGAACGTGAATTCCCAGCTTCAAGGAATTGAATGCACAACTTTACGGTACTGCTTGGACCGTGTTACGTGGTCTACAAGTCTGACGCTAGCAGTCATATGGTTTGTCACGGTAGTCAGTTTTTTGCGACACCGGAAATTCTTTGAACCGCCTAATTTCGTGAAGTGAAGTACGATATAGAAATTTTAAAAATGTTTTGTTATAATTTTGTTGAAATGTTGGAGATTTTTTACTGTATGACCAAATGACTTTCTATTATATTTTAAAGAAAGTTTAGTAATATGAAAATGTTTTGTCTCAAGGGGTGATATGTTGGAGATTTCGATAGTTGATCAATCCTGTATTTTATAAATTTATATTGTATACGCTTATTAAAATTAATTTGTTTTATAAATTTTCTATTGTATGTTTATATATTGTATTTGTAAATGTTTTGTTTTTATTGGTTGGTGCAATACAACTGAACGTTATGACTGATTTTCAAGTTCGTCTTAATAATTAGAGAGAGAAAGAGAGTGTGTGAGAGAGAGAGAGAGAGAGAGAGAGGGAGTGAGTGGGTGAGAGAGAGTGTGTATGTGTGTTGTTTGTTTGTCTTACGCATTTTACAAAAACGTCTGGAACATTAAATTTTACACATATTTAGTGCACCTTGAAGCCCGATTTTTTATTTTCCTTTCATAATTTCCAAAATTAATGTTTTAAACTTCACAATTCCACATGCTGTTGTTTTTATTGTCCCTTAATTATAGATTATATGGTAGTCATAATTATTATCGTCTTTCGTAGTTTCAAGAGAGCTTTTAGTAGCACCTTTCGCAAGGCCCTTGTAGGGTAGTGCTTAGGGCAACTGCTCATCATAATCATTGAGATCTTGAGTTCGAATCTCACTCAAGTCAACTCTACCAAATTGAAAATACAAACCAAATTTGGTTGAAATTATATAATTTGTATAATTTTTTCTCACAGTAAATTCTAAATTCTGTTTTGGAAGATAAACTATTATTTCCATTCCAATCAGCATAATAAATAAATAAGTAGCTTTTTAACTTTTAAGTAAACAGTAATTTATATTCTTTATTCAACTAAATCCAACGATGCTTGGGCTTAAACGGGGATTTTTGAGAAGTAATTTAGCCTATTAATTTTTTTTAAATGAATCAGTAAAAAACATCAAATCAACGTACTTGGATTTAAAAAAATATATATAAAATTGAGGAATCTAATGAATTTAATATGAAAATCAAGGCAATTCAATTTTGTGACCACTACCATCAATAAATCATCTACCAGAAAAGAAAAACTCCAAACTGGATTCCTGGGCAAGACCGGGTAAAATGCTAGTCTCAAATAGAGTTCGTATCTGATTGCTTGTATCCATTCATGTAATAATGTTTGGTTAGTAAATGAATCTCAATGTGTTAACGGATGTAAATTAAGTACATCAACGGAAAACATAAGATCCTTCGATGTATTACTTTAAAATAAGATCCTTTCTTTATAGATCAGTAGTTTATTACTGATCAGCCATTTTTCCCTTGTGTCTACAATAAATAATAATCAATATGATGTGTTTATCGAAAAATACAGCATGACCATAAAACCTGATTTCTAATTTACGATATTGCATAATATTTTAATTAACAATGCATTAATATTGATATTCAGCATTTGAATATACGTGTGAGAGGAGCTAACAGTATAAATGCATGAGATAGGTTCCATTCACTGTGATTTTATATATTTTTATTAGAAAGTTTAAATTTTTATTCTGACAAAGTAGTGACAAAAATAAATAGTAGTAAACAAAAACAGAAAGAAAAATTCGGTACAAAATTATTACAAATATAGTCTGTTATTGTTTGAACCTTCATTTCAATTTGATAGTCTATCAGACTCCCATCAAATAAAGGCGCTTATTCAAAATAATAGCTATCCTGACTTGAAACATGAACTTTGATGTAATTTTTCTCGGTTGATTATCACATATTCTGTGTAGGCCTATTTATCCCTAGTGGCAGGACAAGACTGATATATCCCACTTATATATTCCAAATGCCATGCTTGAACGACCAGGCGCCAAAGGAATAATCGAGTTGATTTAAAATTGAAAGTACTTTCTTATTACAATACATAATGGCATTTCGACTGTCTACTGAGCAATAATCTATTCATTTTACAACCTACCTCGAAGCTCGTAAATATCGCTATATTATTCAGTTGGTAATATACTTATCATTTTTGAACTATGAATATATCATAACGGACTAGCCATGAGTAAATCCTCTCAAACCACATTAACATAACGGACATGCCTTACATAAAAACAGTCATAGGTAACTATTTATGATCGTTTAACCCTCTCAGAAAGGAAGCAAGCGCCTTTTTTCTTTCAATGTCATTCCACACTCAACCCCATCAGTGCAACTTCCCGTTAGAAGATTCATAGGCATCATTTCCCGAGTCATATCACTAAGCCTGTGCCCATCACCTGTCATTTGAATCAGTTGTCCCATTATTCTCAATAAAGGATTTGAATAGGGAATCACTTGATCATTGAGATTCATCTTCAAAAATGTTCGGCCTCAATTTTTTATATTAATGGAGTGTCATAAACATTCAGACCAAGCTGATAGCATGTTTATAAAAATACTTCTTCCTAATGCATAAAATGTTTATGATAATTATGAAGTGTGAAATTATGTAAAGTATTCAAGGTAGAGCTCCATTAGTTTTATTCTCAGAACGGAAAAGTTATTTTCCAATTTATTGATTTAAATAGTCTCCTATCTATATCATAAATTCGAATTATTAAAATGATATTAGTTTCATTGGACCATTGATTGAATAATTGATTATCTTACGAAGTGACAAATTCATTTGATGCCTTTGATGGTAAGTCTATAAAAGTGTTGCTTGCATAGCGATCGTGCTCTCAAAAGCTCATCCATCCTTTTAACATTTTTTATCGCTAAATTATCAATTAAGTATATAACAAAAATCACAAGAAAAAATTATTTGTTAATACATTGGAGCCATAATAAATGTAGCAGGAACAAAAGACAATAGCGACTTGGTAATTGAAAAAACCCGAATCTACAGATGAAAGAAAAAAGATTCCGTCCAATCAAGCAAAAGGAAACAATAACTCTCGTTACTTGATACATCAAAACTTCCAACGTAATAATTAGTAGTCTATGTGAGCCTTCAGGTAAAAGGTTAGAGGTTAGGATCGTGTGCAAAATCATGTTTCCTCAACGATGGTTTTTCTTCATAGAACGTGCCCTTGGGCTTCAACAATATCAAGGTTCAACAAGAAAATGTTCTCTCACAGTAAACGATAGAAAAACTACAGTTCACTACATGAATATTCAAACGGCTGATAAAAAAGCATAATGGGCATAAGCGATTCAAAGGAGTCCGCAATCATAACCAACGAGAGTGAACATGGAACTTTAATTACAGACCACAATTTGGCTCCCCAATTAGATTCGGTTTGAATAAAAAAAACGTGGGAAATTCTCCATGAATTTGATGAGACCAGTAAAGGACCTCTTTCATGCACCTCCTTGTCCTCACTTTGTACAGTCTATATTTATTACGGTATTCTAGAATGTCTAGACAAAATAATTGAAGTTGTCTCCCCATGGTCATTTGCTATTCATTTGTCTTAGTTGAAAACATTGTCAAGTGAAATAATGACAATTTTGTTAATCGGGCGACTCATTAAATGTATCATTAAATGTCTTCATTGAAACCATTGTCAAATGAAATGATGACAATTTTGTTAATCGGGCGACTCATTAAATGTTTCGCAGGTACGAGAATTTACTTTTAAAGATAGTCATTTTCAATTTTTTACAAGTTTTTCATTCATCACATCATCAGAGACGAAATTTATTTGTTCAGTTTTTATTGGTTTCAAAAAATCGTTTCTCCTTCCAATAAAGCTACGGCTTAATCATCTGATTCCCCAATTTGTCTGATATTGACAGCAGAAGGGACAGAATAGAAAGCAATATTGACACATCATCTTCTTTTAATTATGTAAGACTGAATGAAAACTAGCTTCGAAGAAGGTTGACAAAATCTGGAAGTGAATATAAATCATATCGGTGCCACTCCACCATCGGGAGAGGACATTTCTCTTGAGTACATAAATTCTGCACATTTAAATAGAACCTCAAGTACCCTGAACAATAATTCCAGGTAACCACCAAGACAAAGACAACGAAAGTACAACTGACTTTCACTGGTACACTCATGTAACACTATTGTATGTTCTAGTGTCGTCTCAAGAGTATTTCACTGCACCTTTAAAATGGCGACCACTAACTAGATTTAAAACGTGATTTAGGATTTGCGACTCATGTACACACGCACACACCCATGCATGCAAAACAGTGCTGAGGCAACATCAGTGGGATGCCAACACTAAAGTAACAGCAATGTGGGAGTCCTCCATTTATTATCAAATCTACATATCACACAACAGTCAACACACAAGTACTGTACATTGTTCCTCTACCAACGCGCTACTCGCTAGCGATAAAAATTGATTGAAACAGATACCAGAGAGAGAATGAGTGAGAGAGGATGTGAGGGACCAAATTTGTCGAATCTATCATTGGCCACATCCCATATTCATGGCTAATTTTGCAGAACTGAAATTTTGCCTGGGCTCGACCTAGGCAGACTTCTGTCAGCTCTTTACAATTGTAAATTTCAACAGGTAAAATGGTAATTTCGGCTTACAGGATATTTTATTCATATCAGAATTGTGGTTAGACATTTTTGATAGAGATGAATCTCGATGGTCATCGAGGATGTCCTCTCAACCTCCTTCCCCCTGGATTCTCCCTGGATACCTTACCTTGTTTACTGCTCTTGAGTCGTTCATTCTCTCTATGTTACCTAAGCAACTCAAACTTGATTTGTATTCCATCAAATGTGTGTCTATAGATCACTTGTTTTGATTCAACAGCGAAAGTGGATCCATTCGTAAGGTTAGAATAGGATAGACAATAATTTGATTATTTAAATTATACAAAAAAAAATATATATATCAAAGGAATACAGTTCATATTCTTGATATACGTAAGGGTTTCTCATCAATGGAGGACATGTAATTATTTTCTCACCTATAATTTTTCATTATTTTACAAAATAACAATAGTTATATTGTTAAAAATCTTATGATAATTGTTTGTTCTGTTTTAGACAAAGAGCGGCGCCGGGCCGCTAGGCTGGCCGACCAGCCTCGGTGCAGCTGGCTTGGTGCTGCATCTGGGTGAGCTGAACGCAGCTCAGCTGCGACCGAGAGACGTACATCTCTGCGTCACTGCCAGACCCGTGCAGCTGGCAGCTATCTACTGGACAGACGACCGCTGCAGGCGTCTCTCCACTCACCTGCCTGACACTCCATTCTGCGCCATGGATATGGACAACATGGACAATCTTCCAGAACTACTCCACGATCTGGTCATAACAGTTGACAGAGAAATCGAAAGGATACCGCTGGAAGAACTGGCCTTTCCCTGTCTCCACTGCCATGAGCTGCAGCTACAGTCTCCTCAGGATGTTGGTGTGGTCACCAGCTGCTGCAGCGCCTCTGTCACGGTGACCAGAGACTCCTGCATGCAGACCTGTCCCACCTACGAAATGGACTCTTCCATCCCTCACATCGACAGTGACGAAGATGTGACCGATGACTCAGGCTATGATCCTCAAAGGACACCTGTCAACGGATCTGGTGAGTTCTCATTTCAAAAATATCATTTTTAGACTGGATAAAACAACAAATTAATTACTATCATTGTAAAAAACTACAATCTTTATCCTATTCATTATTCATACAGACTACATGTCACTGAATGTAAAGAAACAAGTTTGCTTGCCTAATACTGCTTTTATTACTGAATTTTAACATTATTGACATGCTGTTCAAAATGTTAGTTTAAGAAACGATAGAACCTGATTCTACTTCATTTCAAGATTTAAAAGTTCAATTGAAAGGAAAACTTGAACCGGTCTCATTTCCTCCGCAATAATATTAAACAATTGTAATTGAAACACTGAAATTTACAATTGAATATTCTGAAAACTGAGCTTTTAAAACGTCAATTTTCAAAAAATCCTGAACCATCTAAGTTATCGATCTCAATAAATTTAGATTCTTTTTTAAACGCTTGAACGTTGAATACAGGTCGCGATATTCATCCTTCATCATTACATTTTTGAGTCATGGAGACACTTTTTTTGGAGGATGAAGCCCACATAGGTTCTAAGACCTGTGCGTGGGTAATGAATTGGATGATGGTGATTGATGAGTCTGACCTACAGTTTTAGGTGGGTCCGAACCACCGGGAAGTGATTTTACAGCAGAGAACAGAGTCTTTCTTGCTGGCCAATCCAATCGGTCACCCTTACAATGAGCGTCCAGGAGTTTCGTAGCTTATCTCTGATTAAACAGATACCTGCTACGGCACTCGGCTATCACTTCCCATATTTTTCATTACGTCTTGAATGTCTTAAGGTTTCTCAATTTTTCTTGTGAATTGAGGATATTACCTATAAAATAAATAAATAATTGATAGGTTATAACTCAATTATTAATAAATCATAAATTAATGGAATACTACCCATACAATGATAATCCATTTGATATTAAATAACATTACTCAGTTTAAAGTACATCGTTACCGATAGCATTTAATCATTGAATCGAGTGGTTCAAAATTTCTAAATGATAATTGCACCAAGGACATGAAATCAGTCCAAATACTAATGATATTTTTCGTAAATTAGGCTGCAGTAAACGTTCCAATATCCTCCACCATTGGGATCGGCATGTTTTTGGTTTATTGAAAATTCCTGAATGCGAGAATATTATTTATTTTTATCGGATTTCAAAGAAGCACCAAGTTTCTAGAAGCACCAAGAAGTTCTAGCTCGTTTCGTATTTTTTCGTCAAATTATGCTTTAGATACCGTCATTCAAATTAATTTTTATACCCATTGTTATACATTTTTTTTAGGAAAAAAACATTTATCTGTCAATCATACTCTACCTCCCAACAAACACAAATTCTTCATACATGGAGGCTTCTCCAAAATGTCACTTAGTTTATTATCCCAAGAGGGTTTTCTCTCAAGTACAGTACTACACATTGAGTTATTTACGGTCCTGTATTCAGTACTTTCACACTGTAGTCTTCCTGGTGTTTTATGTACTTGTGTCCTGCCTTGCATATGCTAGTACGGCGAATATAGCTGCTGGCTTCCACATTAAGTTGTGTTTGCTTCCCTGTCACGGTTGAATATTCTTGCAGCTATTTTTGCAACATATCGACTTCCCTTGCTTTAACATTGAGAAAGTTCTTCTGTGAAGTCTCATTAAGCAGCTAAGTACTGTATTTCCTGGAGTTATTGATTCAAAATACTCCATTAAAAATAAAATAATCAGATTCTAATAATAATTGTGATGAGATGGAAAAAAATCAATGATATTTCAGTACAGTAATTTCAAATTGAACGTCTCAAGCTGAAACCATTTATCCAAGAAATGTATTATTTGAATATTATCAACTGCGACGTAAAATCTCAATATTATTAATTGAGATAAAATATGATATAAATATAATTGAAGGATTCATAGTAGGCTAATTGCAATTCTGAATATAATTCTAAGGAAGTAATAGCCGAGTGCCGTAGCAGATATCTGTTCAATCAGAGATAAGCTGCGAAACTCATGGGCGCTCTTTGTAAAGGTGACCGATTGGATTGGCCAGCAAAAAAGACTGTTCTCTACTGTGAAATCACTCCCTAGTGGTTCGGAACCCACCTAAAACTGTAGGCCCAACTCATCAATCACCATCATTCAATTCATTACCCACGCACAGGTATCAGACCTATGTGGGCTTCATCCACCGAAAAAAAAAAATTATAATGGACAAAAGTCCCATTACATTTACCATTTGCCAAATAACCATTTACAATTGCATGAGGTTTCAAAAAGAACTGGAAAGTAAAAAAAATACGAATAGTAACAGTTGTTACAAAACTAGGCTACAAGATCCTATCATATTGGTGAACTAGTAGGAATCAAGAACAGAGAAAACCGTTGAACTATTTACCAGTGAACTATTAAGTGATACATTCTTATTGGCCAGTTCTAGTAAGAAAACTTCTTTGCATTATATAAGGTAACGTTATACAGGAAATAAGTTTAAATGAAGAAATAATAAAATTATTAGTTGTTCAACTTTGACAAGAAGCAGACGGACAATATCCGATAATTTTGCAATATCGAAAACGCATTGCCAGCTCTTCGGTGTAAGAACTGCCTGCGGTATCAGCAGCACAACGTGCATTACAGTACTATCAATTTCAGTATTACCTTCAGTTTCAGTGCTAATAAATTTACAATGAAAATTAATTATCGTACATACACCGTCTAGGTACAAGTCAATAAAGTTGTATTTAACTTTCTCCTCATATGTTGAAGTGATTGCTTGAAGCCTCTTGTTTAAAATGTGGTCACGTAGCCGAGCGGTGTGTGCTTAAAGACGGAAATACATTATTGATGTTCATAATTCAGAAAATTTCGCCCTTATACCATAACACTGGAACAGCTAGGCAACAGCTCTAGGAAACAATGAGAGTAGAATGGTTGAAGGTGAACATAATAGTAGAATATAATAATAATAAGGGGAACTGAAACTTCAACTCCATTCATAGGAAAATACAAAATCCAAGTACAAAAAATTAATAATTGATAGCTGATTTTCCTATCAGTAATTTTGCTTAGCTTGAGAGATTTTTTGTCAAATGCTCTTGATGAGCTTATTTATCATAATAATTAGAAACCTTATGCCTAGCTCATTAAATATTGCTTGTACGCTATTGACGCTTTAATATGTTTTTTAAACACGTGCGAAACGTCAAAAGTTTGTCTAATCCTGATTTCACTATTAATGTAACCTCAAAAAATCCTTATCTAGTTTCCACTATGGCTGCATAATTATTTGATTACTGATTTCAAATTTTATCAGGCTACTTTTCTCAATCTTTTATTGCTTGTTTTACAAAGCTTTTAGTTCAGATGTAGTTAATCAATATTGTTTTTATCGCTATCAATTTACTATACTACAAATAATTTGAAAATCTCTCTCATGCTGATAGTAGAAAATTACATCTTTTGTCAAATAATCTCATTATTTATGACTCAAGACCCATTATAGGAAAATATTATTTACCCATTTTAATAAAAAATATATTTCTTCCATCATTGTTTAAGCATTAAAACAATGCTATGAGAGATAACAAAATAGGAAATTTCATTGCAAATATTAATATTTATTTAAGCTAAAGCATGGTAAAGAGACAAAGAACTTCAAATCCAATACAGCTTCTACTTCATTGAAAATTTCAAGTCAAGTCCATCAGTTCAAGTCATCATTTTAGGTTATTTTATGAATAGAATATCAATAATAATAATAATCATTATTTTTTCAATTATCTTACAACCGATTCAATTACTGGAACTTTTTTGTTTACTAATTCAAATTTCCTTAATTTTCATTTAAAATATTTGAAAATCAAACAAAAATTATTGAATACAATCAATGTGATTTTGCGATATTTACTCTTGACATTACAATCGTAGCCTTTGGGTTCCAACTTGATCATACTTATTTGAACGTTCACCTCAATTACTTGAATAAATGCTATTGACCTTTTGGAAAATTGTTGAATAGTCTAATTACAAGAAGAATCAATAGTAAATGAAGCATGACATTTGTAACTGTTCTAACGGGCACATCTGTAAGTTGGTGATACTTGCCGTACTTTATTAATGTAGTTAATACCTGGCAAAGTACTGAACAGGAGTAATGGTGCGTATCGTCCAATCCCACAGGAAAATTATTATTTACACGAATACTGCACGAGTTATTCGCACGTGTATTCTATTTTCCTCATTATATTACCGTAGAGCAATAGGAATAAATTATCGAGGGATTGAGATTATATTGAGTCGATCCCACTCAGTAGGACGCTCTCATTATTACAAACCCTAAAAGGAAGTTAAAGAGATAGCCGAGAAGGGCTCGACCCAGTTACTCCTCAACAACTTGACTCAATATAACCGAACTGTAGTTGTTTATTGAGGTCGGCAGAACTAGGGACACTTATTACGTTCAGGGTGATTGCGAACAGGTGACACCAGCATGTGATTGTTTGCAACGTTGTCGTGGTTTCCAGGAAATTTACTTCGGTAATGGCAATCCATGGCTCCAATAAATTATGAAATATAATTATTGATTTCTACGTTTTCCTTTGTGGCTGAAGCATTGATCGTTGATCGTTCATGTGATGAATTACTTTGTAGATCCTATTAAAATCTAATAAATTAATAATTCTTGTTAATAACTCATTTCTAAATTTCAAGATTATGATAGTTTATTCAGAGACTAAAATATACGTTAGAATATAATGTTAGATTCAATTATTATAATTTGGATCACGAATTTTAGTTGAAACTCGAACACAATGACATATTAGATCATGAATAATTAAGTTGAGAAAGCAAACAGAATGACGAAAAATAAATTAATTTTATTCATCGACTTGTAAAATAGGTCAATACCAAATCAGTCAATAAGTTTTATCAGATTTATACTGTGCTTGAGTATTAGGCTATAGACCAAAGTCTACTGTTGCATTCTCAAGAGCAAATACTGTATTACAACAATAAATTGAATTTATTTGTATATTGATTAGTCAACACTTGACTAATTCAGAGATTTTCTCATGCATGGTGCAATTCACATGTCTACTACATAATGAGTAGGCCTAATTATTTGAACCTAATTCAAGCAGAATAACCTAATATTAGCACATGGTTTAAAAAGTGCATTGTAGTTTAAACTTTTGTTGATTTTTCATCATTTATTCCAATTTTTAATATAAAGTTGCTTATTATGAACGTGTTATTCATAAAACACTGCTGTTGATAAAAAAATTATCATCATTCGAAATAAATAAATATTCCTATTTTTAAATGTATATACTCACCACATATATCTGAACTATTTTCCGTACAGAAAACACTAGAATAAAGAACGGTAGAATGGAGTACAAATAGATAGTACTGTATTACTTTTAATAAACCAATAATAAGTGTAAAGCTTTTATTGGCGAGGAGATCCTCACAGTTCGTTTCACCTCGTCGTTTGTGCCATGTTATGGGAACATGTGCACCTACACTTATAGGTGGGTTCCGAACCACTGGGTAAGAGATCATAGAAATGATAACATCAAGTCATAGTAGCTCGGTCACTCATCAAAGCGCGCAGCTTTGGAAAAATTTCAATGATGCAAATAATGTTTCTTTCCATTTTGTTATGAATGGAATATGTTGCTTTGATCCAATCGGAAACATTATTTCCATTGAATTAATTATATTACTCATAATACTTATTTGGACTGATTATTAATGTTATTAGTGGGCTCATTATGAAGGAAATATTCCAGTAACATGGGAAATGAAATAGAAAAGCTTGTTTGCTCTCCTTGTTATCAAATTTCAATCCTAATTTGAACAAAGTTTTCACTGTTCCAATCAATAAAATTCATAGTTATACCTTTCACATAAATCTATAAACTTTACATTGGATTATTTTACTGGCAATTTTCACCTTGATAATAGACAATCGACCCTTTTTAAGAAATAGGCAAGCTACTTGCAGTAGACCCAACACGGACCTTGTTTGCAGCTTTCTCCCATTACTTTTAAAGTAATAATGCCAGGACTTATTGGTGGGATGGCAAAAATGACTGGAGTAAATTTGATCGTGACAAAGGTAGAGAAATGGGCGAAATGCAACAACAGCGGACGGTGTACAGGAATTCTCACTTAGGTCAGTATGTATAGGTTCATATGGATTACATGAAGGATCCATTATGGATCTACCTTGTCCCGATTTCGGCCTCTCGTTTTGGAGGTTGAATGTTTAATAAAGTGTAATAAATCTGCGAGGGAGTGGGAATGGTTTGTTCGTGAGAGTTTGATAGCGGGGACTGACCATATGGTACATACATCTTATTATGGGCTGAGCGCTTCTTTCAGTGCCATCTTCAGGGGAATAGTTCCCCTCTACGTCACTCCAGTATTGCAAGAGGGGTCCTGATAACAGCGGTGACCTACAACTGTTGCACCTCAACTTCATTTTCAGGGTCAAAGGTCACCTTGTTGAGTTAGCCAACGGGTTTAGTGGGTTAAGCAAACTGCATGGTCTACTACGACAACATTACAGAAGCACCTTAATTGCGTCGCCACCCAAAGGTTGTTGTTGTTTGTAATCTCTCCCACCCACGTTCATCTACAGACGGGACAGAATCGGATCGGATCGGACGCGACCCCACAAATACCGGTAGTCACGATTGCGCGGTCTCAGCCTCGTTCATTCAAGTACCCATGTGATGCAAGGACGCTCCTTCAGTGCAGTGTTTGCATACAATGTTGTGGACTTGAAGCATCGTTTGCCAATCGGTTGAACAAGAGTGCTACATTATATAAAATTAACAAAGTTACAATCATTTGAATAAGCAAGGGTTTATTTGTGGGAGTTTTGCGGTAGGTCATGAAAATTTTATTAGTTCATAAAGTACTGTAATGTAATTTCTTGTTTCTAATGATCAGGCTGCAAATTCATGCTTTATATATTTTAATTACATTCTTGTATTCTGAAAATAACTCGGCTATACAGTATCTATGTTTATGGTCATGTTTAGCTTTTCAGATTTCATCTATTACTAGTTATATTACTATATTTATACTAATATTTCTATTTATATTTCATTAACACATTTGTGCAGTTGTACCGTATATAACTATGAACATGTTTAGCTTCTCAGATTTCAACTATTACTAGTTATATTAATATATTCATAGTAATATTTTTCTAGTAATATCTCATCTATTACTAGTTATATTGCTAGCTAGCTACATTACTAATAACTGCTCTTGCTAGCGATATTTATTACTTGTTGGCTATATTACATCTTGCAAGGATATAAAGTTAGAAAACCAATGATTTAGTTAAAATTAATAGCTTCATCAGTTAAGTAGTAGTACTACGGTTATTCAAGTCTTCAAGTGAATAAAATCTTTTCAGTCATGTATATGCCATACAACTTTGTCTAACTTTTGTCTAACTTTTCATATCAAGAGATATAATTTATCTGCAAACAGAAAAATCATTCGATATGACCTCAAGATATCAAGAAAAATTAATTAGTATAGTGAATATTGGTTATTCTCTCTGATAAAACCAGATAAAAATTATCGTATTCCATTCATTCGCACCAAAAATTATTTTGTCCCAAATTTAAACATTTCTTATTCATTGCAATGACTTCAACGTGCGCAACTGACTCATGATGTCCGTGGCACAGTTTCCGAACTTGGTAACTGGAAATTCAGTATAAGGTGTATTATTTTTTCAAACGGCTACTTATTCAAATAATTTGCAGCAAGTTGAGGTTGGTAGTTCTTCAATAACGCATAGTTCTCCCTTTGCAGTAGTTCTCAGCTAATAACAGTAGTTCTCGCTGCTCAGAAATAATCTGATAGCTGACTCCCCTGCAATACCTCAGGCAGATGAGTTGTATAATTTATTAGTCTTATCTTGAAATCTTGGTAATCATAGATTACAGAAATAATCCCCCTCCTAAGCATTTTTTCTTTGTCAAAGAGATGCTACAGGCAATGAAGGTATCTTCCATATTTGCTGGACTTTTCTTGTTTGAAATGACCGAGTGCTCAAAGGACATTCCGCCACTAACTATTGGAGTTGAGCATGCACAATTTTCAATGTTTTACGCCTCTTGTCAGAAGGTACATCTAGGAAACAGCCGGTCTCCTGTTCGCGTAAAATTATTACCACGTTGGTTATCTACTATCTCCCTTCCTCCACCCAAGGAATCCTACCCTCATCTGACATTCCCTTCTTTTTCTCACCTATTCGTCTCTTCTTTCTTCCTCACGGCCACTCCTTGTGAACTTGCTGATCTTCCGCTGCATAATCAAGCCATGAATAAACCTTTTCCCATGCATAAATAACAAGAGAAATATTATTGTGCTTACCGGTCTTCAATTATTATAAAACATTTGGTTGGGCTGTTGTAGTTGTGAATGTTGCCGTTGAATTCATTGAACAAACAACACCACCACGGGCATAACTATTTTGTAATTTCGTTACTGTATTTATTATCGATCGTAAACCTGTTCAGCTACAGTGCTAGGTCGGACGTTGACTTTATTGGCTTTGCCTGCTTGCAAAGTCTAGCCTTAATTGTAATATGAGCGACACTATAACCTGACAGCCTATAATAAATATTTTATTCGTTTTAGGTATTTTAAATAATTGGGACAAAACAAAGTCCATCTAGGATTGTAGACATGCTTCATTATGGCCACCTAACCATTGGATTAATAATTTTTGTGTTTTTTTTTTAAGTCAATAAAAACATAAAGGCAGAACACATGATGAAATTTCTTGATGGAGCGATATAGGGACAAAATAATGAGATGTAGTGCGAAATTGATGTAATTTTGAAACTTAATGAAAATGGAGCAATAAGATCATTGCTCATCATTGATCATTGATCTAATACGTTTTTATTTGATGAAAATAGGATGAAGAATAATACGAAGAAGAAAAGGATCTAATACGTTTTTATTTGATGAAAATAGGATGAAGAATAATACGAAGAAGAAAAGGAAGAATAAGAGAAAAATAGATGAAATTAGATACAAAGAAAAAATTGGGAATGAAAAGCAAGTACAGTTAATTTAGTTTTGAATACTCTTTGTTCTTCCTTGTTTTAATTACTGATTATGAAGAATGAATATTAATCAATCATAACTATGCTGAGCTTCAGTAGAGCTTCTATGTTGAGCTTCTGCCTTGGAGCTGCCTTAAAATTTGCAATGAATATAAAATATCCCCATGGCTAATTCTTTCGCTTCTTCCAGATGTTTTCATCTACATAGAGTTTGCCGAAATATATTTGTATTCAGTGCATTCAAATGAGTCGGAGCGCCTAAACATTGTTTATTTTCCTCTGAGGGTTAGCATGTCAAATTCCTGATTATGCCGGTGTTATCAGTCAGCTGTTTATCGGTCGATGACATTTTTCTTCTTGTTAATTTATTTTTATTGTTCTGTATTTTTTTGCATTTGATCAACTCGGGAAAATCTGCTTATTTCTTGCCTAATTAATTGTCTGAATTTTAAATTTATTTTTCTTGTCCTCCAAACTAATTTTTTTCGTTTATTTGTGGCACACTTTCGATTAAAGACGGGTGTAAGCTTCCCAATAGAGGAAAACTTTTTCTTCACCCTCATTGGTGAATTGAAAATGACGTCACTCTTCTTCCCCAAGTACCGTTCACGGGACTTGAAAAGCAGCGAGACGAATAGGCCTACTGGCTAGTGATAGATGGGGTACCGTTTCTAAACCTCTATTTTAAATGTTATGTTCTTTGTTTTACTTTCTTAGTAATGGCGAAGGTGATATTGCGGAAGGTATCCATAATGAAAAAGAAGACGAAATTGTCACAACCACATTTATTAAAACTTCGAGAAACTAGTTTCGGTTGTTACACCATTATCAATCTCAATCAAACTGAAAACTGAAGTACAGAGAGGCCTTATATATACTGTACATGGAATGATACTATTGGCTTAGAGGGAAAGAGGCTGACCTTAATCGGTCGTTGTGATTGGTTGTCAAGTCACGCCCCCTGGTGGGAGGAGTAACAAGCAAAAATACGAGTCAAATCAATAACTAAACACTGTGAACATCAAGAAAGTAACAAAAAATTGTAATAAGACTAGAATTTAATCAAATTAAAATTAAATTTTTTTTTATTTTTTTTTTTTAAATGTAAGTGCTGCTTATAATGCTTGCGTGACTCCCGCTACATTGCAGCCACGAGAAGAAGCCTGAGGTCAAATATGCCAAAAATACCAAAGAATCAACGAGTGTCGAGTGTGCATAAATAATTTGGGCCCAAAGAGTGAGTGGTAAATTTTTATGAAAGATCAATTTCATAAATTAGTTTGCGACTCAGTGAGGTCTTTAGGTACATCACTTGTAAGTGATTTCCAATGTGCTCTTCACAAACTGAGTAAACCCTAAAAGTCCTAATAGCTCTTTTAAATTAAATTATGTATCATGTTACAGATTTCTTATTAAACTATTGACATAATTTGAAGGGTATAATTCCCATGCTTTATCAGTCAATTAAATTCATTATTTTTTCTTCAATTGCTGATGATTCCCACATGAGTCCGAGACTTGTGCGTGGGTAATGAGGTGAATGATTACACATAGATGACAGACGGAGGAGTGGGATTCGAACCCACGACCGCTTAAACGACAGCAAGCAGAAGTTGCGACGCCCCAACCAACTGCGCTAAGCGGCCCGCCAAAAACCATTATTAATGCACGTGCTAAATTGAACTGTAGTTGCAATTTCGATCCTGCAAGATTCTGGCTGTAGGTTGTAGGCACTAGGCATATTGCATTACAGGTATTTCGCAAATACCTGTAATGCAATATGCCTAGTGCCTACAACCTACAGCCAGAATCTTGCAGGATCTAACATTTGCATTAGTAATATTTCACCAAGACCTTATCGAAGGTCAACCTGTGTGTGCCGATCCTCAACCAGCCTCAGGAATCATTCCAACAGAGATCTTACTACTGCAGCAATCTCCACTGTGTGAATCACAATAAATTGTAATAGACAAGCATTACAAATTCTGCAAGCGATCCACACACATGGGAGAAATTGGATTAAGATCTAAAAAAAATCTCAATCATTTATTCTTGTGGGATTGGATTGTGGGGACGTTATTTGAATATTCTAGCATACGTCCTACAATTCCATCATACGAGGGTAAGTTAATTTCTGTGGATTTGAGTTGAGAGGACGAGTCGACCAATTCTGTTAGCCTACATCCCCGACTGTTACAGCTTCCGACTTGTGAACGTGAAATTAAAGTATACACAACTCGCCCCCTCCTCGCAAATCTCACATAGTTGACCTACGAATCACAGGATCTCCTCACAAAAGTTTGCAACGAACAGGGACTTCACAATATCCATATTTATTATTGGGTTTATTTTAATGTTACTAGAATCTTACAAAAATAATAAATTCATGAAACATTGCTAACCTATATCTTATACAACGGATTTAAATGTTGAATTAATTTGCATTCTGATATAAATATGAGATTAAATAAGCATATTTTGAGAGCTATTCCACTCTCCCGAAATTATTTCCATTCTGATTTCTTGACTAGACAGCGGTATCAACTTCGTATTGGAAATTGAAACTAGCCCCTTCACACCAGCCTAGAGTTGTGTAAAAGTCAAGTTGCATTGCCTTTTTTGGTTAGATGTTTCAGGCGGGCTCGATTGGGAAAATACTGTACTGTATACTTCTTATAAATGTTTTAAAGTGTGTGTGTTTTTGTGTGTGTGTGTATTTGCACCTGCTCAAGAGTGCTCGAACTATTACGCCATCAACTAGTAACAGATTTGTACTACTAGTACTAGCCTCTACTATTGAGGGCTTTTTATCTGAAGAAAGTCGTCGAGCTTTGGCCTTAATTCTAATAATGATCCGCAGAGTAGGTAGTGCTTGTAGGCCAGACATCCATTCATTTTGCTTCTCTACTCGTCCTGAATATGAAAAAACATCTCGAGCTAGAAAAATGTAATGTTGTAATATCACCTTCAATTTTACTTTCACGCACTGCTACTTCTCACCTTTTCTGTTCTATTGTCGGAACATTTATTTCTTCAGGAGTGACTCAGCATAACCGTGAAATGGCCAACTGAATAGTTAAAATTCCTTATGGAAGTCTGAAGCTGTCGAATTAATCACGAATCTGTAGGTCTTCTTGTACTGTTCTTCTGTGTTTATTAAAGTACAGTATTTGAACTGTTGTTTATATCGTATGAGTAATGGTGATATTGTGTTAGATATCCGTAATAGATAATACTTAATACTGTATTAAATTAAAAATATGAATAACCGGATCCTCTTTCAACTACAGATAAATTGAATAAACAACTAAAAACTAATAAATTTCACGAATCTTCGAAAAGGACAATCATACAAAATAACACTATATAACACTAGGAAATAACACTAGGATACAACTCACAACTATATTTATTATTTTAAAGGAAACTCACTTCTTTAGTTTCGGCGGTCACGCCATTTTCTATCTCAATAAATACAAAATAAAATAGAAATACGGATCAGTTTCTTAATTACACGTTACAGACAATTACTATTGGATAATATAATGCAAACCATAGGCTCACATTACGTTGCAGCTCTGCTATTCGATGAGCTCTGATGCTTGACACACCATTATGTTCGCTCCACCTGTTACTAGAGGGCGTGGCGAGTCTCAGCCTTCGACCAATCACAGAGCTCTAACGCAGCGTCGGTCAGCTTATAAAAGGCTGGATCTATTAGCCAATAGCATTAGTTCATCAGAATTAGTCTTAGTCAGAATTGGAATTGATTTATCGAAATATTAAAGTTTTCAACTTTTGAAAATAAATTCATTTTATTCATTCATTATAGAGGATTTATTGGGTCAAAAAATGATTAGAATGATGTTAATCTATAAGAAGAATGTCATGGAGAACTTTTCTCTACACTCTACAGCCCTTTCTTCTTATTAATCTTTTTCCAATTTATCCTTCTCTCTTATTCACTTCTCATAGTCTCTCATTTTCTTCCTTTATTCATTGCAAAAAGATCCCATCTTTTCCAATTCATTCTTTCCAATTTTTCTTCAAGTTCTTTATCAACATATTCTTCTCCTTTCTATTTTTCTTATCATTCTTCTTCTCCACATTGTCCAAAGCTTCTTCTTTTCCTTTTTACTTTTTCTTATTATCCTCCTTCTTTACCTTATCCTTCTTCCTCTTCTCCACCTCATTCCTCCTCTATTTCTTCTTCATATACTTCTTTTTCTTCTTCTACCTCTCTCCTTTTCCTTAGTCGTCTCCTCTTTTTTCTATCTCTGTCCTATTCACATTTTTTCACAATATATAATTATTTGTTTTCGTTATTGGTTTCTTCTCCTCTTTCTTTGTTCTATTCCCCCCCTTTTCTGCTATTCCTCTTCCTTTCCCTCTATTTTTCCTGCTCCCCCTATTACGGCTTTTCTTGTCTCCAGACGCATCAGCTTCACGTCTTTTCCGGCTCACATCAATATTGTCATCGCGGAAAATCACATCCTACAAAATCAATCATCGTGCGAAGCCGGATGAAGTTCACCGTCCGGAAAATAGCCCCAGCCATCCACCCCGTCCATCCATCCATCCGCGGACGCACCGACTCGCCTTCGCCTTCAATCCAAAGCCAGCCAGCCGGCTGTTACATAAGTGAACCGACTCCGTTACAGTATCATGACACTGACCTTCTCCACGCGACCACTCAACCAAGTTCAACGAATCGTTCACACTGTTGTAGTTCAGCTCAGCTGCTTGTTTGCTGTTGTTGCTGCTTCACTTGTATCTCAGTAGTACTGTAGTTGGCCGTCATGTTGTTGGTTTCCTCTCAACTAGCAGCTGAGTCTGTGAGTCATCTTCAATTCATATCTTTCTACCGTTTACTTTCACTCAGTAGCCAGCTTGCCACCAGTATTTAGCATGATCCCAATCCTTGTGTGGTCTCAGACTGGAATTATTTTTACACCTAACTTTATATCAAATCATATCAAACGATTAATTTATTAATATAATCTTTTTTATCTTCTTCTCCTGAGCCTAATTTTACCTTCCCATAAATTACCTGTTTTTCTTGCCAAAGTTCATGGAGAAACTCCCCACTAATAAAAGTCATGCGTTCATTAATTTTAACATATCAAAATGTTAATTTTAACATACCGGGTTTTTCATGAGTCAGTTTACCGAGTAAGTGTATTTGTTAGAAGCAAATAAATAATAAATCAATTTTATGCATATTGTAATTCAATTGAAACTGAATTTACACTACACATAGGTTGTAAACTTGAAAGAATTGTTCAAAATGCTTTCCTATAACTTCAATAAATTTTTCACAGCGTTTTCTTACACTTGTAACAATCTGTTTGCATAGATTTTTATTGTTGTTTAAGGCTTCGAATTCTCTTGCGATGGCATTAGATTTTGTATTCAATTTCCATAATTTCTCATTATGCTTCCCAAATGCTTTTTAATTTTTTTCTCCATATTTTTTCAAAAATATCAAATGTTATGTTCTATTCCCTCATTTTCTCAGTATGTTTCCCACATATTTTCCATTTTTTAACATATTTCTTAAACGTAAAATATTATTTTATATTCCCATAATTTCTCAGTGTTTCCCACACGCGTTTCGTCAGTGTGTACTCTCTTACATCCAGGTGCTGTACTCGCCCACGGGGATTATTCTTCCCCATCCGAACAACGAACGTGCTAATAATAAATAATTGTCTGCGTAGATTGCCAAGATAAGTGAAGCGACCGTATGCAAACCAGTCCGCCCATACATGCGAGTCCTCAAGAATGTAGAATGAAGGTGCACGGCTGATGTGTTAAAAGCAAAGTGCAAGTGTGTATTTAATGAATTTCACATCTTCTTAAATCGTTCCTAAGACTGATTGAGTTCATGGGAGATTTACCGGTAACCGGTAAATGTTACCGGTGGCGTCTGATTGGTCTATTCAGTTTTTTCAACCTCAGATGCCATTGGTAACATTATTTACCGGTAAGGCTCTCAATCAATCTCTTGACAATCAATATTTTTTGGAATTACTAAATTCTTCAAATTGTAAACCTTTTAGTATCTAGTAGTATACATAGTATCCTACCGTCTTGGATGAATTCAGTAATTTTCAGTTACCTTGCTTTTTGATTCTCCTTTCTGTCTGGTCTTACTAGAATATACTATGCGATCAATAATGCAATTTTGCAAGACATATTTCGTTTTAAGATGAATCTTTTAATACACAATTTTTTTATCGATTTTCTAGACAATCAAATAGCTTCTACTGAGAGTAAAAAAGGTTGAGAGGAGATCTTCAGTTTTCAAGTGGTCATGATTACATTCCTATCTGTTCTACATACTTGACATTTTTATTACTTCGTGAACGATTCAACAATAATTTATTGTTTCTGATACATTTGATTATTTGTCTGCCTATTTTGTTAATAGTTTTATTGGAAACAAGATTTTTATGTAACTTTCTATGTGAGGTAATCAAATATTTTGCAAAAAATTGTTTATAACTAATCATTTGTACTCCATTTTGCCAGCAATAACTTCGGCAAAAATATTTCTTATATTCTTATGAGGCTTGTATCTTTCCGTGGTACTTTCTTAGGTCTTTCTTCAGAAACGCAACTTCTTTTTTTTCTATTGCCTGCAACACTTTTAATTACTAAGTGCAAAAAATAAGACATTTTATCAGTGGCTATCTCTATGAGTCGTAGCATTTGTCCAGGTGGCTCAAGTATAGTGTTCTCGAGAGTTTCCTTCTACAGTATTACTTTTATTTAGTTCCAAATAGTATTTATTAGATTATTATTATTATTATTATTATACATACATACATAATGTATGAATGTATATTAAAAATATTTCCATGTATAATTAATATTATTGTAATCCTACACATGGTAATAGTATTCTCGAGAGCTTACTCCTACTATATTTCCTGTAGTCAGTTTCAAATTTGAAGTATTTATTATTTTCTTTATCAATATTATTGATCATATCTCTACTGTTGAGCTGGAAGAAGTTTAGTTACGAAGTAAAGGGTGTCAACAGAATTAAGAGGATGTGATAATCCGGATGGCGCGTATGAATGGATCTACCCACGTATAAGGGACAGGGGCAGGGACGGCAGACGACACTGTGACTGCGCCTGTGGATGCTGTACTGGTGCAAGAATGCCATTGAACTCGGGCTTCTCTTGTTTGTGTGATGAAACTGGACGAACCAGCTACTTCCTATCCTTCTTTTTCTTCTTTACAACTGACGATTTACCTTTCAGCCAAGCCTTCACGCCTCTATTGTCTGCTTCTATCTTCTCTTTGTCGCTTTGAGCTTCTCTTTGTCGTTGCTACACTGCTTGGAAAATCAATTCGAATTAGATTATGATCTCACTTCACAATAGATAATGATACTTTTTGGAAGTCAGGGAAAAGTAACTAAAATTCTGAAATATCCTGAAGAATTATGTCAATAATCAGGGACGGTTCCAGAAATTTTTCTGAATGGTTGTGGGGGGTGGGGGTTAGGGGCACATTCCAAGACAGATTCAGAATGATACCTTTGATAGGGCCTGGGCATGGGAGTATAGAGTACCCCTTCCCCATCGAAGAGGAGTGTTCGGGGGTCCTTCCCAGGGAAATTTTGACATCAAATAATATAAGTAATAACCCTCCTTTATAAATGGGGAGTTATAGCAGAGACAAAACCTCCAAAAGTTGGAACAAAATGGAGTGAACAGAGAAAAGCTGAATTCGCACAAAAAATGAAAAGCTGGTGGTCAAACAAGAAGAACATGTCCAAAAAATGAACCATCTTCACTCAGCGTCTTCCTCTTTGGGAGTTTTACGTCTAATAATAATAATAACCCTCCCCTCGTCATGCAACAGGAGTGTCAGGGGTTTCCTCCTGGGAAATTAAAAAAATTCAACATTGAATTATCGAGGTTTCAAGCATTTAATTTCTGAATTAGGCTTTTTAAATTTATTATAAAAATATTTTTGAAATATTATTAGACGATATGTTTTAATTGAATGTTTGAGGTCATGAAGTAAAACACGCATAAAAATGCCTTCTCCAAATTATGTTAGTTTTGCTTCCAAATCGAATCAATTTTCTCTAAATAAATATCATTGATAAGTCTAACTCTAATGAATAGTAATAGTCTTCAATATCACGAAAAATAGGAATAAGTGAAAATCTGCAAGATATTATGCCTATTTACTTGAATTACTTTTATAATTGAATGTATAAATCCCTTTCAAACAAACGTGATAACTTATTTTTGTAAAACAAGTTGAACTGTTTCTCAATAACAGGCCTATTCTAGTGTATTCTTCAATTTTTCATTAATCTGTTGTTGGGGGGGGGGGGGGCTTCTGCTGCCCCCCCCCCCTCACCAAGATCCATCAATGTTACTCAATATTTTCGAGCCATTATTGAAAAATCAACCATAATCATAATTTCAATTATTTGAAATTTCATTTGAGTGTTGTCAGATAAGTCAATTAAACTTGAATTAATTGCTGACGATATCAACCGTTTTTAAGCATCTTGGAAGTTTTCACAATAAATTACGTTTTATCATCTCTCTAAGCTTTGAAGGTTTTTCCTCGCCAAATAGTGCTGAATGAATAGGCTAAACATTGAAAAAATTTAGTTCATTTTTTATTTCTAAAGAACTTCTGCTCTTGTCTACTGTTAGTAGCATAGTACTGGGTGTGTTTGATTCCCGTTAAAACGGAACTAACAGCCACGTGCCAGCTCTTGTCAATTGGGAAGTGCCCACGCGATGCGAACAGAGTTCTCTATTGAAGTTCAGCTTGTGTCGCCTAATACACTTTATCATTCGCAATCAAGATTTTAGTGTGGAAAAATCTACTTTTAAAACTCTTATCATTTACTATATTACCATTAAACTTAATGTTACTACGCTACACAGTAACATTCATAGTGATGATACTGATGATTTTCACAAAAATGGAAACAAATGAGTAGATGATGATAATGATGATGATTATGATGATAGCTCTGTAGCTCTGTGTATAAACTCTACACTAGCAGTATAATCTGCTTGTGTTTTCATGCCTTGCAATAATTAAAAAGAATAGGATACATATTTATATATCCTGTATTATATATTTTTGATATTTTTTTTTTGAGGATGAAGCCCACATAGGTCTGAGACTGTGCGTGGGTAATGAGTTGGATGATGGTGATTGATGAGTTGGACCTACAGTTTTAGGTGGGTTCCGAACCACCGGGAAGTGATTTTACAGCAGAGAACAGTGACTTTTTTGCTGGCCGATCTAATCGGTCACCGTTACAAACAGGACCTACGAGAACGCAGCTTATCTCTCTGATTGAACAGATACCTGTTACGGCTCGCGGCTATCACTTCCCTAAATGTATATATATTTAACTTCTATATATATATAACTTCCCTATATAACTCAAGTAACCATGAAAACATACTTTGAGCTATAAGATAATCCTGGAGATCTTCCAACTTCCACTTTTTTGCTTTCTAAAGAACAGTAGTTGGAATATAAATTTCAAACTTCAATACTTGTCTTTTTTGACATTGTTCACCTACAGAATAAGTAAACAGTTCGTGTACAGAATTTTCAATGAGTCTGTGTTCGAAGCTATGCGTTATCAATTACCAACATAAGGTTGTATTCAAGTGAACAAAAGTAGCAGCAGCTCATTCTCCTGTATTAAATCGAAAGAATGTCTTGAACGTATTCATCAGTGTCTACCTGTTACTTTCTTCAAAAATGTCTTCTGTTTCACCTTGTCATCTTTGACAGTTGACAGTTATACAAAGCAAAAAACTTTTCTTAACTTAGTTTTGTGTCTCTCCAGTAATTTAGCCTCGGGATGAACTTTCTCGACGTATCTCGAAGACTCGAAGAAAGTTTAATGAAGGTGACAGAACGGCTTTTGCGAAGCTACACCCTGAAGCAACTACAGCATTCGTAGAAAAATCTCAGTAGAACTTCTTTTAACTATCTAGTGTAGCTCATTCTAATAGCTTGTTCCACTTACACTCTCGTTTACCCTCTTTTCCTATCATTATAAAGGGTAAGTTCTCTGCACAATGTGGCAACTTTATCTACAAACGTAAAAATGTTAACTACAGTACTCACACTCTCCTTCTTCACAGTGTCTGGCTCCTTTCATCTTGTGAACAAACGACTGTGTTTGCACGCTTCTTAAATCTCCATTTTTTCTTACACATTTGGAAATTATATATGTACCCTAGTCAGATTCAGATGGCTTTATTTGTGTAAATTTACAATGTACATGAATGATAAAAGTATTATTAATATTAGCAACTCTCAGATCCCATAGTTCAAGTGATGTACAGTGATTTTTAAAAAATTAACAATGGTTGAAAATTCTGAATAGAAAAGATTATAAATACAACAAATATATATTTTAAGGTACTGTACAGCAGAAATAAATGATGTGATTGTTAAAAGAAAAAGAGAGCTAGGATCTGAGAGTCACAGAGAGACAGAGCAAGGTGAATTTATATTTCTATCTAACAAAAAAAGGTAATCAAACAAAACAGTTCTTCAATTTCTCCCTCATTTCTAATCAAAAATATTTTTTCTTTTGTCACTCATTTTATAGGTTTTATATTATATTTCATATAGGGTTAAGGGCCTGCCGTCCTTCGTCAGTTATTCAAATTTATCTCCTTTCTCTATCTTTCTTTCTCTGTTTCCCTCTTTCTCTCTTTCTTTTTTAATCTTAATCCAATTCTCTTTTCACTATGTTCACGAGCCATAACGGTTGCGGTTCGTCTTCATCGTCTGCCAAATTGACTTTATAAATCTTGTTTCACACGTAACTCGTAACTCGTTAATGAAATTAACATCTTAATTAGGTTCTTTATTCGTTTCCAATACAATCATTAAACCTTGAAACCTATGTTATGTTTCAATTAATTGTGGTATAAATTAAAAATATTCTTGTTCATGCGTCCTCACTACCTTGTAGGACAATTAATTTATTCACAATAGTCAGTCATCTGATGCTCTTGATGAATATTCATAAAATATTGAATTGGCCCTTATAAAGTTAGACAACTTTTCTCTCTTGTCTGTGCTTTTTTTAGTGGAATGTTAATTAGCGAGTTCGAAGAAAGGCAGCGAAGGTGCATAGAGAATGAATGAGTTTGAAGGTAATAGTAAGCGATCTACAAATTTCTTTTATTGGAAATTATTAATTAAGTCACATTTGGCGCCAATTACTCCAGGTTAATATTAGAAATCACAAGATACGTTATTTCTGAATCGCTGTGCAGTGACCCAAATTGTAAATCTTTCTATTACTGTAATTGAATATCAACCCGAGGGAAATATACTGTTGAAAGTTTCAATTCATAAATGGTGCTCAAATTTAATTAAATGTGCTGGATTTAAATTAAAACGTTCTTTGATGTACGAAATTTTCTACACTGATTAATTATCATGTAATATTGCATCTGATATTCGCATCATATTCAAATTTGATTCGATACAATAATTGATAAAATATAATTTGGGAGAAATATCCCATTCGTTATTAATGTTGTTCATTTGGCAGTACACTTAGTATAGATTAGTATAGTCAATTGAAATCAATAAAATTTCAATCCATCTATTGAAAAATTACTGTGTGTTTATTGTGTAGAAGGAAGTTATAGTGAAATTTCATAACTTTCAAACTAATATAATTACCAAACAGAGTGAGGTCTATCCTTTAAGACGATCGGAATTCTCTCTCTCTGTCTGTCTCACTATTACGGACGAACGCCTAGATCAATTGTTATGAATTTTCATCTGGATGTTCCTTATTCGTAGTTACAGCGATTTATATATTTTATTTTTTCAAATTCAATGTGGCGGTCGAATTTTTTCAAATAAAGCGAAATTGTATCAATATGAGACCTTACTTCTAATAAACAGTTAATGGGGTAGGTACTCATAGAATAGTGGATACATGATACGCGGTAATCATACAGAATAAACTGACAAGCGGGTGTGTGTGTATGTGTGTGTGTCTTTGGTCCTTTAGTGTGCATATACTAAGTAGAGCATAAATAAGAGCATACGTTTGAATCCAATACATTTGGGTGAGTGTGGTCTACTGTTAACAGAACTACTATTATAATTTATGTTCTCTGCTGTAAAATCACTTCCCGGTGGTTCGGAACCCACCTAAAACTGTAAATCCAACTCATCAATCACCATCATCCAATTCATTACCCACGCACAGGTCTCAGACCTATGTGGGCTTCATCCTCCAGAAAAAAAAAACTAGATGGATCTTGAAAATCCCATTCTCCCTAGATGTTCCTATCAGTTCAGCTATTCTTCCATAACCTATTTAAATGATAACAATTGGAAAAAATTAAGTCTGTGAAAATGGAAAATAAATACCGTCTTATTCACTCAAAAGCCGTTAAGTGGATGAAATGCATAAATAACTGGAATTTATCGACAACATGAATATTATTTAATGGAAATGCCGAAAACTTTTATGTCTTTCAATCTGACTTGACTGCATTCTGTAAATCAGGAAAAAGGAGTGTTTAGCAGCCCTTCCCAGATTGGCTTGTCGATAAGTGAATTTATGTCCTTGTTCGAAAATGATTCCATCTCTAATCAAATGCGAATCGGTCTGCTGAAAAAGGAAATGAATAGGAAAGTGTGTGAGTGCGAATGCAACGAAATTTTATAATGTTGCTTTGATTTTACGAGTTATCAAAAATGCCTTGTTACCAAAAAATTGGTTGGCGACAAATAATTTATAACTGTCACAATTCTCCAATTATCGCTCCGATCCTATCTTTCTGGAATAAACGTTTAAAATGTTGGAAACACATGTTATAGCCTACTCACCTAAATAAAGAAGAGCACTAAAAATCTATAGCATAAAATTTGAGTGCAGGTTTACTGCATTGATATGTTGAACTTTCTATGAGTAGTTCCAGAGCAACTTAAACAGACTTGAGTTTTTTTCATTCATTCAATACACCTGTCAGCTCTCCAAATTTGAATTTCTCAATTCAACAAATGTCTCTAATTGAAATACTAGGCTACAAATTTCAGGCCAGGTTAATTCCAATTATTACTATTGAATATTTAAGGTTTTCAATTATTACATCATGGGAAATAGGAACATTCTTGATAAAAACTTGATGAACTTACTTAATATTAAACATTCAAATAATAGCAAAAAAGTGGAATAAATTAGGAATGATCAATTTCATACATTAATCTTTGACCTGTTCCAGAGCCAAATACAACATCTTTCAAAAACGCTACACATTTAAAAGGCAAAAAGTTTATAATAAATCGCAAAAATTAACTGGCAGTCAAAACGCAGGTATATTCAACAAATAACGAGGGATTTTGGCTTCAAACATTAGACAAAACAATATTATAGACTACCTGCTAAAATGTAAAAAGATGAGAATTAACCCTAATCTTCTAGATTTTATTTCTGTCTTGAGATACGCTTTGTCATAATAAAGGCAAAGTATTTTTTAATAGATTTTGACCATTTGTTGTGATGTAAAATGGGTTTTCAAGGTCATGCGCTTTTTTTCATCATTCTAATATGAAGGGATCTCAAAACAGGAAATTCCTTGGAGATCCTATATTTTTCTTGAATTTGAGTGTAAAAATGCATGTATATGCGCTTAATTAAATGTTTCTTAAGATAAACGCATAACAAATTTAAAAAAAATCTGATCATCATTATCTAACAAAGGTTAGGCTCTAATGGCCTGTTCCGGCAAGATGCAGCCCACCATTGCAATTAAACTGCCAAGCATGAAAAAGCTAAAATATTTGAATAAATTGTGTAATTGAACATGTAAAATTCCGAGCATCAATTGTTTCTAATTTATCAATTGCTGTTCAATTGTTTGCAATTATTTTCTCATTCTACTTGCTTTGGTCGAGTCTTCTCAAGCTACAGTACTTCAAAACAAGATGAATCACTTCACCCTCGTACTCAGCTCTAATCTACCAGCGCTAGTCCTGCGGTTATTTTCTATACCACGGTCTGTATTGTTTACAAATCGTAGCCTTGTTGAGAAAGGGTTGTGGGCACCTATATTGGATCGGCTGCTGAGCTTGTCATAACTAAATGGACTTTGAGCTGAAGGGAATATTGTTTGCTCACTCACTCGTCAGGATTGACGTTCATGGATGTGAACTATTACTTTGTTTACTCAAAAATGAACCACGCACGCACAAACACATGCACACGCTTTAGCCAGCTGCAGCACGCCAGTACCCAGCAGCTGTTTGGAAGGTGCACGCTCTTCGAAATTGGTGAATTTCCCTCCAATTGGAGCCGCCCTTTTCATAGGGCAGGACTGCCAAAATAACAATATGCAACATTTTGATTTCAAGTGTTAGCCGTAGCAAAACACATTCACCCCACTTTTATTGTGCTCCAACAATATTGGTTCGGCTAATAAGAGATGTCTGGTCAAGATTAGCATGCCAAATTCATATCCGGTATTCATATTTTTTCATGCAGCCTACATTTGAAGATGCTTGTGAAATTCAACTTACAATAGTCTATATTTTAAATATGAATGTATTTATACCTTTTGAAATTCCTTTCTTAGACTGTCTGTTATGGAACAATAAATTAGTTCAAATTGAATATGTTTAAACATAAGTAAACAGGAGAACGGTTTTAGTAGGTAAATCTACATCATTATTATTTTCTGAACCTTTGAACTGAAAGCAAGGGATACCATTTCCTCCTCAGAGTGGGCACCGAGAATCCATAATTGTTATACTGTAATAATAATAATAATAATAATAATAATAATAATAATAATAAAATTATGGTAACTAATGTTTAAGATTGTATCATGCATAATTACTTGCCTTACCTTACTTGCCCTATACTCCTTAAGACGTAATCTACAAAAAAATAATAAAATAACTAAAAAAATGACGTGAGTATTGTCATCACTAAAATTTATCAATTGAAATGAATTTTCTCAGTTTTCGGTTTCTATTCCCAAAATTTGATGATTTTTTGGGGTAGATTTTCCAACCATATAATTCTGATTCCCTTTATATTTTGTCTTGTATTACTCCCTCACCAAGTTCGAATTTTTGTTTTCGTTCGTAGATTCTTCGACATACCCGACCTAAATTCCATTCCAGTTGCACTATGTAGGCCTATTGATGAAATACCGCGACATTTATTGTTGTAGTGACCTGTATGACAAGCATTTGAAAGGTTATGCTAGGCTAATGTCGTTATCCACTTATATGCCTATATACTGAAAATATATCTACTTTTCACCTATGTCTGTGTTGTAGACCTAGAAGTGGCTGACGGGTTACCGCTAGCGGCATAGCATAGATAAAATTGATATAATATATAGATATATGTGTGCTATACAATACATGCTTATAGAATGCAAGCCACACACATAGTCTACTCGCTTATTAGATATCCCTATCGTAAAAGCAAATAATTTACTACTCTATGCTCTGTTATATGGACTAGCTGATAGTAAACTTCTCGCAAAGTACCTACTTTCGGCATGTCTATGTGTCCTGCTTGAAAGATACTAGACTGCCCACTAACTGTTATTACATTGTAGTGTCTAGACGCCAAAACTGACCCACGACCATTCATTTGAAGCTCTAATGGTGTGCACTTTAGTAAATTATAGATTTTGTCTAATCATCATTCATCGTTATGGTCAAGCGGTAAAATAACGTTTTAAGATTTTTTAGTTCAGATTATCTTGTCAGCCTAAATTTCGTTTTACTTATTTCCTGTTTTGGAATGACAAGTTGATATGATTTCTTATTTATTATCTTTATTATGTTACTTTAATCATTCATTTCATTTTATACGATACAATTGTTGGGTTTATGATAGTGAAGTGCAGTATTTTTAAATACACCGGAGGTATTAGATACAAACATTCCAATGACTGTGACTTTTATTTTGTAGTCTACCTTAACATTAAATATCCATGACATATATTATTGTAAATAAGTTGAGATGTATAACTGTATCTCAACAATGATATGCTGTGCCATTACTTGAACACGGATGAAACAATACTAAATATTTGAAAAAATTTACAGTTTCAATCTGATCTATCTTATTTTACGCTCAGGACGGCCCAATTACATTATTTGGTGAAACTCATAAACGTAATATTTTGTGATGTTGAAGATCCATCTTGTTTCCACTAATATGTAATAAAAACTTGAAAAACTTTTTGTGGAAATTAACTCACGTTATGGTGTGACGGCCGTTTCACTCTGTTGTCAAGAGCATCGTCAGACGACCCACATTACACTCAGAGTTTACAGAGTCACGTTTACAGAGTATGGCCGTCACGCCATAACGTGAGTTATTTTCCACTATAAAATACTATTTTTTTAACTAATATTTTGAGTTTCATGCATCAACTTAACTGGGAACATGGTTGAAAATTGAAATGTTAAGGTAATTTTTCAATAATTGAAAACATGTCGGTTCAATATTAAAATTCGGTTCACATTATAAAATTCTAATCATAACTAATACTCGTAAGATACTTATCACATTATACCATTTGATTAATCCATGCTTATTGCATGGATTCAACCATTATTCCACCATGTTATATCATAACTTCTTGTACATAGATGGTGAGTTTTCCTTGACAAAATTTTCACAGAATTTAATCAATTAATTTCTTCACTTTGGGTATGGGCCTTCGCTGAAACTCACTAATATCCAGAAAATATCAGAAATATTTTCCCCCCGGAAATGCGCAGCTCAAAGTAACTGTTTTATATCCTTTGGATTCCCATTGAAGCATGAACATTCCTTATATGACTCCTATTAATAATTTCTATGACCATTCCGTTAAGTGTGATTGCTTCAATACATTACGTTTTAACTTGCATGACTATGATGGTATGATCAACGATTTTTGTTGAATTATTCAGCGCATCATAGATTACTGATTTTTTGTTAGATTAGTCATACATATTTTTTTATTCTTTCAAGTAGATCAGTCCATTCCTAGATCTTCCAGAAAGATCCTGAACTCTTTTTGCATACATTCAATTTTTTCCTAGTGCGTGATGCATCAACTGCTCAAGGAATAGGCATTGAAAACCACTATAGACTTCCAACTGTTATGATTGATTTTGTTATATAGCCTTAAAGTCGAAATGAGAGATTATCATAATTTGTGAAATATATGTTGGGATTCCGCTATCATCTAGACTACTTGATAAACAATTAATTAATGGAAAAAGAAGAATAAGCTATTATAATTTTTTTGTGGAGGATGAAGCCCACATAGGTCTGAGACCTGTGCGTGGGTAATGAGAGATGTTGATGATGATTGATGAACTGGAACTACAGTTTTAGGTGGGTTCCGAACCATGCCTGGAAGTGAAAACCTAAAACCATTTAGGTTCAAATTCTTATTTAGCTATTTTGCAATTAAGTTTATTGAGCAGAAGTTCATATATTCATTTCATTGATATTTCTTCTTTACCTTTACAAAAAAATGTTACCTATGTAAAGAATCTCAAGAAATATACATACATTTTGTATATTATCTACTGGGTTTGAATTTGTTCAATAGTTATAAAAATCTTCTTTTATTTTTAGAAAGAATACGGGGGGGACTTTTTTCGCATTTTTTGGGGGGGGGGGCTAATTTATGGGGGGGAGAGTTGGTGCTAAATTTACGGGGGGTGCGTCATGAGGCTTAAGGGGGGTGGGCACCCCTGTTTTACATTAATACTCAAGTATCTCTTTTCTAGATACAGTATACATTTCTCTGTCATTTTAGCGTGTGCTGTTGTTGCTGAACACAGAAGATTAGCTTTTTTATGCGAATTCAATTTACCGATTTTAAGAATAGAATATGTAAACTCCGGTATGATGCAAATATAATGTAGTATAGGATGGATAGATAGATTTATAAGTAGATGAATTTACATTTACCAAAATTTGCTCTTAACTCAAATTTTATATTGATTGTGCACTGTAATAAGAGCATAAAAACCCATTATTTTAATGCAATAATCATCACAGAACAATATAAACACAGGGTATTGAGCAATAAACTTTAGTTATTGCGAATAGAATAGCATTGGAAATGGCTCCAATGTCAAGTCAATCTGAAGAAGCCTTGTTCATCAAACTTGGGGATAAAAAGAACTTTAAATGCTTTTTATCTTGATATTTTGAAGTTGTATGCTTCTAAATACCTACTTAGTATATGATTTGATTAGTTGGTGCAAAAAATGCGAATTGAATAAACCTTTTTTGTTCTATTTAGTAATAGAATTGAATGAGGGTGACGCTAGTAGATAAACTATTGTGATTCATTGCCGAACGTTCCGGTTAGGTACTTTTTTGTCTCAATTATCCATGGCAGCATCTCACTAGTCTATTTCGACACGGCCGAATGATTTCCTCTCATCCATATGATGTATTGCATCTATAGAACACCATCCATGAAAAATGTTCGTGTTACATAGAAATCCAACCTGTAATTATTCAAATTGGACGTTTTACAAACGTTGTCTATTAGTAATTGTCCCCTCATTCCAGAGTTGGTAACTAGGAGCGTTCGCTTACTGGATCAGAATAGTGATCTTTTATATGAGGCTTGTTTTTTTGTGTTGTTGTTTATTAACGGTATACATGGAGGTCCATCTCAGTGAGAGGGCCAGGGTTGGTTGCTGGGAAGTTGTTAAATTGGTAAGGATTCTATAGGGGTTCTTCAGTAATTGGTTCCAATATGCTTCCTCGCTCCAATGAATTATTTATACGCATTCACCCTCTCCGTCTTTTTTAGTCTAATTCCCTCTTTCTTGAATTTCACTCAGTCCTTCTCTCTTCATCATTCTACTACTATTTTATATCCTCTCCTCGTACTATCACCCTCATCCTATTCTCCTAATGTCTTTACCACTCTCTCTCTCTCTCTCATATTCTCTCTGTTTTCTACATCTCTTCTCTACCAATCTCTCTCATCCTCTCCTCGCACTATTTATATATCCGTCTTTCTCATTCCCTCTTCTTGTTCAGCCCCCCTCTTTTTATATCATTCTGTCCTTCTCTCCCATATCTTCCACTACTTTCAATCACCTCTCAACCCTACTTTCAACCCCCATTTCAGTTGAATGTCTTCCTCCTGCTTGACGTTTACAGATAAAAGCTGTTATTCTACCAGCCCTTCAGATAAGCCAGACCCTTTTAATGGTTCGTCCTTGGAAAACCTCTTTGCGGTGGACCAGATGGATTCCACTCATATGCCATAATGAGAACTTCTGGCTAGTTCCACTATAATAACTTCACTAATCGATGTGTACGTCTTGTTCATTAATGATAGTTTAAAAGTTCTCAGGAGCCGTATTAGATTAGTGAAATGTGAAACATATATTAGATAGTGCGGTCCATTTAAGAAGGTTTAGAGCTGAATTTCGAAACCCTTCTAAAAAACCATGCTAAATAAACTTGTTAATTTTTTGCAGTTATAATTTTAGCTCTTCATGCTGTATGTTATTTGAGCTATGATTTTATGCCTAAACCATGAATTTCGAACCATTCCAATACCAAACCACAGATGAACAGAAAAATGAGACTATTTTGTCTGTGATATAACATTTTTTCTTCAGGTTCGATCGAATTCTTAGCTGATTGTTTTTCTAGTAGGGTGATTGTATAATAAATTTAAAAGCATACCTAGTTTGAAGATTAAATTTTTTGATCACCATTTTGATAGGTCAAGATAGATAGATATCAATCTATCTATCTTTGAATTTGTGGAAAATATTGGAATAAAATTGGTAGAAATAATATTAGTAATGATTGGAGTTGCTTCAGTATAAGTTTCTGTTTTATTTAATTTTGGATTGAATCTTTATTAATTTTGAATTGAGGATGATATCAAATGTAAAAGTATCATTTTATTATTTTTCTTATTTTTTCTCTTCTAATTTGTATTTTCGTTCTTCTGTTGCAGTACCTCCAGTTATCTCAAAAAGTTCGATGCCAACTTATCACAAGTCCAAGCAGCATGTCTCAACTGGTACCTCGACTACAAACGGTTACAGCTATAGCAAACGCACTTCGGTCACACACATATCTACTCCAAAATCCATCAGTGAACTTCCAGAAGGCATAGTCAGTGAATCTGGCATTTACCTACCTGGTAAGTGTCCACTGTCCACATTCCTAGACTCATGATTCTTCACATGAAAACTTGTTATTACAGTATTTCTTTTCACTATCTTCTATCTTCTACCATATTTTTGTAAATTCAGGGGTGCCCACAGGGGGGGGGGGGCTATGACGTAGACTGCGTCATTGAAATTCTTGGTGGGTTCCAAAAGTTATTTTGGTTGGGGGGGGGGGGGGGGAAGTTGATTGAAACCATGTTTATCGTGATGACATTCAAAAATATATAACGAAGTCACCAGATAGAATTTCAATTAATGGCAATAGATTTATAATTATCATTATAGTATTGATTATGAATTAGCTAAAACATTTATGTTTAGGATTTTTGCAGGAAGTTATTATTCAAGCTTAGAGAGACGTGAGAGCTAAGAGGGAGGGACAAGGAATGATAGATAATAATAACGCGTGGCACAGGCACAAGCTACACTGAAATTTTTTCAATACCTATATAATAAATCTTCTTTTAGTTTTAGAAAGAATACGAGGGGCTCTTTTCACATTTTTGGGGGTGTCAAATTTATGGGGGGGGGGGGCTGGTCCTAAATTTAGGGGTAGGGGTGCGACATGAGGCTTGGGGTGTATCCCTGGTAAACTCATTGTGTTTTGTTGATCACTGAAAAATATTTAAATATTTTTCATTAATTTCCACTTTTTAATTTGGTTGTCTATAGGCCTACATTATCCCCGTAGTTTTACGTTACTCATTCCCATATTCATAACGTAACTGATAGTTGTTCATATTATTATGACAATTGGATTGAAATGGAAGATTTTTTGATTAAATTTAGTTACATATCATTTGCAAGTGCCCTATATAAATGTATTTCTAATATAATTTTACATGAGCAGTGTTCATTTACGATCTATCTACCAGCACTATCTATTTGATATTAAACATTTTAAAAATAGTTTTAAAATCTTACATCTTAACAAAAAGTATAAATTCTCAGAGAGACATTTGTTGAATCGTTGGTGAATTGAATAGCCAGTGCAATCATCCATATATTTTATTACTCCTTATCAATGAAAGCTCTCACTTTCAATGACTCAATGGAAGAAACTCTCGAGGGCCTTTATTAACAAATTTAAGATGGCTTTGGAAAGCTACTGAAAGCTACTAAGATAGAGAGACAAAGAACCAACAAAGAAGTGGGGGTGTATTAGGCAAATAAACGTCATTTCCATCTATGCTCACCGAGTTTTTCATTGGTAACTCAAAAACTTTCACTCTATCCATAAATTCAATAAAACTTGTGTAGAATGATAGTTCGGGATGCAAAGAACAAAAACAAAGACCGAAGAATTATAGTCCTTATCAAGAGTGAAAGCACTTTAGGTGAGTGCAATGAGCAACAAAAACAGGCGATCAGAAAAAATCTACCCATTTATGACGCTATAAAAACAAGCATCTATATATGCGATTGGATTTCATTTAGTGTACCCTAAAACAGGCAAATGAAGTTTCATGCTGTTGGAGAAGAAACTGTTATTCACTTCACTTGTTACGTTAATTCATTTACTGTGGGTGTCCTTCCAATTCGTAAAATAATATCTCATATTATAGAAGTGAATGTATTATCTGGGTTAATAGTACAGTACTTTTGAAATTAATCTGCTCATTGAAGTACGTGCGGTAGTATAGTATACTTTATAATTTATTGTTTCTGGTTGTTTAATATTTTGAAAGTCACCATATGTTTGTCTCTAACATGATTTGAGTATTGATGTCAATTAGCTATGAACATTATCTGTCTGGATTGTACATTTGCTACTTGCTAATGGTGTGTTCAAGTGTTGGATTTATGGCAATCTTTGCAGTTATAACAAGTTTGACATTCATTGAACTACTTGCTTGATTTCTAGTGCTTTGCTGATTCTTCCAAATCATTGTTGGAGAAAGTCTTGAGGTTTTAGGATGTGTCAGGTGTTGGGGTCTGCAGCTGACAAAATTTTAGTTTCTATCTGTATATTACGAGTAGTTTAATTGGGTACAGATATTTCACATCGATCTACGTTGAATATCTGCAAAGAAATTTAGTTGAATTCTCAAATTGAAAATTAGAGTTTCTGTCTTAATTTTCCATTTCAGATACTTGAAAATTGTTATACATTTAAAATGTGCTCTTTTATTTCTTCGTAAATGATTATAATGTAATGTAAATAATTTTAATGTGAAAAGGAAAAATGTCAAAAAATCAATTCAACTCCACAGTCTTCCAGATTATCTCCAGTTATTGATATTCTTTTCACCTCATCACTCTTGTTCAATCTATCTTTTGAAGTTATAAAATCAGAATACAATCCTTGAAAATCTTGAAATTCCTCCATTAATACATCAATATTTTTCGTCCATTTGTGAAATTTCACTTCTTATTTTCAAATCTTCCATTATAATTGGCCTTATTTTAATTATTTTCATACAATTTTTCTACTCTCTATGCTTCTATTGGATTCAGTTTTCATAGATGTTTAAACTCTGGTTTTACAGATACCCTATGTTAGTGACAAATTTCCAGTGTCATTTCTTTAGAGAAGTCCTGTCTGGTAGTTTTTTAGCTCGTACATTATTACCTTTCAACACTTGGTTCCAGGCCCGGTTTCCGACATTTTCATACTATTATTTTATATAATTCCAACAATGTTGAAATCATATGGATTAAACACAAAAAGAATGAGAAATATGAAATTTTCGAAATCTATTCTATATTCCTCGGTTATAAAATCCAAGTGCCAATCACACTATGTAAATCCAGAACGCCTTCCATGATTTTCCCTTATACTATTTAATTTAGAGATTGGTTGCCTTGTTTCTTGAATTAGACTTGAAAAGAATAATTACTAATTGGAAAAATATAATTCCAAATTTATTGATTTACCTGAACAGAAACGTGTAATTTTTATCTAAAAAAAATGTCAATTATGCAAGATATCCATTATCATGGTGTATGGACAATGACCTCAAGTATACCTGTATAATCGTTCAGATTTGTTTTGAATGTCAAAAGTGATGCACTTTCTACTGAAAGCTATTGTTACAGTTATGTTACCAACGGCATTTCCAATATACCTCCCACTAATCGTAAAAAATTATTATCTTAATTGCTCTTATTTTTTGTGTTAGTAATTACTCCTACACGAAGTGTTGTAAATCAAATGGAGACCAATAACAACTTCAACGTAAAGGTGCATTGAAGTGGGGAACTTTAGTAGTTGGGTAATAATAGACAGCCCTGTAAATGGGTCATGGTCCTGGATCAGTGCGTCTGGCTGATTATTGTTGAAAGGTTCAAAATGAATGATAGAAATGTATGCTCGTGATTGTGTACGGGGTTCACATTCCTTCTAACTTCAACTTCCATGCATACCAAGTTGTGTTGCCCATTTTTCTTTCTCCCTTAGACTCACTCTCTCTCTCTCACACTATCTGTCATACTCACTCCTAGCCCAACGGGTGCAGCGCTTTTAGCATTGATAGCCCCTCAGCCCCATTTGATTACTATAGGTACTCAAAATATATTACTATATCAGTGTAATTCACATTCTATTACTATATCTCGAATCTGTCAATGCTAGTTGCAACCATATTTCAGCAACCAACAATGATTGCGTATATCGCACTACTTACTGCGCTGCCCTGTTTTGGCTCACGAACAATTTTTTAATAGTCCAATATTCGTGATAACAGTCATCGGTTATCACTCCTACACTAAACGAATGCTATTAGACATGGAGGGCGTAGTTATTAGAATATTTGGCAATGCTGGGCTTGTTCTCTCATTCAGAACGTTTGTCCTCCTGGGAATAAAAATATCAAGATAAAATGTTCTAATGATTGCTCAAGCACAATCAACATCATACACTAATGAACTCTACATTCTTCACAAATCACAACTCACCTTCTTGTGATAATATTTTTTTCATCTATAATGGATCCTCCAAATCTTCATTAAACGTGAAAGATACAACCTAAAGTCCGCGAGAAAATACTTCCAACATGGAAAAGGGGAAGAAATTTTCCACCACCAAAGATGCTCTCTGTATCATAGTCAAGCCTATGTGAGCAAGAGAGGAGAGCCGGACCTGCGCACACTAGAATACGCATATCACTTTTCTGTTGTTGTTGTTGTTGTTGTTGTTGTTGTTGTGAGAAATCGAGTGAATGCTGCTATTTGGTGGGGGTGAATTGTAAGGGATAGAGCATCGGACCTCACCCTCTCTCTACTGTCTTGGAAGTATTTTCTCAAAGACTATGTATCTTATCATACCGATAGCATATTGGTATGAAATGTTATTTCCAATTTTTCTGACTGAAAGACCATGTAGTGAATCAAACAATCACTGAAGAAAGCTATTAAGCATTTTTCATTTCTATCTCCATTATTATTTCGTTTCCTTGTATCAGGAAATGGAGTAATTTCCATTACATGGGCCGTGAATTGACTTCCATAATATTGTTACGGGTTCTAATGCTAAAATAAGGCTGGCAACACTAAAGTTAACACTTACACTTTATTTACACAAATTAGTCTATTTAAACGCACTAATTCAATTAAGCAAGTTCAATTAATAAAGAAAAACAGATCAACAAATGACAAGCCAATACTTATTTTCAGTAATTATTTACAAGAATTAATAAATAGTTAATTATAGACCGATCAATAATAAAAGAAACAAGAGTCCAATAAACTGTACAGTAATGTAGAAAGAAATGCTAAAAGGAACACTTACAAAACACAGTCCAATCCGTTATTTGACAGTCCTAAATAATATCACTTGACACAATGTCTTTAAACTGTTAATAGGCTGCACAAATAGTAAACATTTGTCTTTGCATGTTACACTGAAATCAAGTGCTATTTTACACCAACGGCACTGGATTGTCTCACACGTGATCTGCAACACAATCTGTCACACAATCTTTGTAAAAACTAACTCTGGTTCACATGGGCTCCTTTATATAGTTGTTGTTTAAGGTAAACAAAGTACTGGAAGCCACTAGGAGCTTTGAGAAGACCATGGAAGGTCATTGAATATAGTAGAACAATCAGGAAGTCTGTAGAACCGAGGAGAATCTTTGAAGGCTCTCAATTGAGTGCAAGAGATGTAGATTTGAAGAATAAGAGTGAGGAAGAAGGATTGAGGATTGAAGCATAGAAGTGGTTTTAATTATGAAAAATACAATCATGATGAGATTGTCATTTCCCACGAGAATACTTAACTCTGTATATAGGCTAAATACAGAAAAAAATAGAATGCATTCAAATATGTTTCCAGCTTCAAACATTTTCCCCAAAAGCATTCTCATAATGACACTTAAAATTTATTTTGGTGTCCATTGATTGTTATTTTAATTCATCATCATTCAAAAGAGTAGGTAAAATTTTAACTTTCGTAGAAAATCTCAACCTTCCAATGTGAATCATCTTTAATATTGAAAATATATCCCAGTTCTTACTCTTGAATGATTTTATGTAAATGTTTAAAAATAAATGTGAATGATATATAAATCCAGTTTTCTCACTTATTGTTTAGCAAACAGTCAAAACAAAAAATATACAGCTTGTTGAATAAAAAATTGAAATCTATATAGAACTGACCCATAATTGAAAAATATATTATAATATATTTGTGTAATACATATACGAGTATAAATGAGTATGTATCATATGGTGTACCATATACGTGTATCATATGAAGTTGAATGATGTGAGTAAAATATATGCACGTTAGAAAATTTCATGCATGTGAGAAAAATATACTGTATGCAAAAATATAGGCCAATGGTCCGTTGTGTGGACCATTTTTTTTCCAAAAAAAGGAAAGGAAGGAAAATATGTATGAAAGTTACTCTTGAGCATCTCGAATGGGTTGAACTTGTACGCAGATTAGAAGTTACAATCTAATAGCATATCAGACTACACTAGTCACAACAGTAGTTGTCTAGTTGTAGTAGGTACGGCTCATCAATGTCGCTAGCATCCGTTTGCAAAGGTCAGGTCAGCACGATCTTCGACAACATTTCAACCTGGACGCCAAAATCACTACATTATTTATCTGACAGCCAAACATTTCAATTTCGCCTTCCATGCATGCGCAAGATGAGTAAGCAATATGAATATCAAAGAAGTTTATTGAGATGGCTTTTAGAATGAAGCCATTACAATGTACCAGAAACATTCTTCTCGGAGCCTACCTTGCTCAAACTAAAATCAACCAAAATTGTTGTTACTGTGAGTTTGAAGTATTCTTTAATTAAGTATGTACCACTCATGCTTCAACAGTACTGTTTTTCTCATAAACATAAGGAATAAGTTGTGAGTTGAGTAGTAGAAAAGTTCTTGAGTCTAAGGTACTTGGGAAAAACATTCATAATGTAAACATTGGAGTTGCGATTCTATTGTTCTCTCTCTGTCAACGCTCTCTTTTACTGTTATCTGTGAAATGTGCTTCTAGAATTTTTGAGGGCATCCTAGATGTCAATAGAAATATCTTGAATAGAACTCTGGAAACAGTGCTCTTCATAAATAGATGTTCGCTTGTAGTTTTGATTCAGTACTTGAGTGATAAACAAGCTCTGTTGAAAGCTACATTGTGTCAGTTCCTATGTATTGTGACTATGAACACTACATTGTATTTCGGCGATTTGTGTGGGGAATAGGCTAACCTAGACTGTAACTATTGTGATAAACAAACTTCTTTTGGACAAGTGTTAGTAAGTGCATAGCTCATTAGTGAGCTATTGGGCATTTATTATTGAGTTATTGAACAGTTAATTGGACATTTAGTGATTGTTATTGATCGGCCTACTTGCTAGTTGTTAATTAGTTTTGAACAGTGATTGATCTCATTATTGTAATATTATTTTTCAGTTGAAAGTTATTGAACTGTTTGTCCATATTATTAATTTATTGAGTGATAGTACTAATTAGTGTATGATGTTGAGATAATTGTGTAAATAATATTTGTGTTATTTTCAAGTGTTGCCAGCATTATTCTTGTGTTAGAACCCATATTGATATCATCCACTGATTCTAATAATCTTTTTAATAAATTTAATAATTCTTAAATGAGAATTGTTATTTTTACAAGAATTTAGTTTTGTGAAATAATGGATTTTGATTGTTACTTCTGAATTTTCATGTATTTTCTAAATTTCTTATCAATTGTGAACATAGAGTTGCCTTTGAGGACATTAATTTAATTTTCTATAAGAAAACACTCTTAGCAGCTTAATTGTAGCATGTGAGGTGAAAGCTACGGAGTCAACACTCTCGGCCTGATTTATTTGTTCTTGGGTAAGGGTGATGTTAAGTTGGGTTAATAGGGTATGAGGTAGAGGATAGAGGACCAATCACTGGGGTACAAGGGTACTGTGCAAATAGTAAGTTACGTTGTCTATAGACTTCAGCCATTAATCTAGGGCGTTCCTTCGTTTCGTACAGACGATAGCAGAATATCAATGAAGGTGCCTTGTCGTTACTGGAGTTCTAGAATCAGTTCTCGACGGTCTTTGACTGTAGTGCGTCCTGTGTCGTTTTGAACTCGGCTGTAGCGATCACGGTTGGATCAAATCACAGTTAAAGACGATGTCTTGGTTACTAAATGATGAGAATGAAATAATAAAAGTGATCTATCTATTATGACATTTGTTACATGCTTATTGAAAGATCATATCTCGATTAATATTTTTTTATCACCTTTACACGCAGGTTTTTGCCCCATATGATTACAAAATTTCAACTTTGTTCCAAATCTTTATATGTTATATTTTTATGTTACTAAAAATAATTGTACTTGAAAAAACATAGTTAATTTATACTCTCATTTATTATTTCTGAATTACCCTATTCATAATGAACTAATCGCAATAGGTGAACATTATTTTAAGAAAGGAAAAAAGCAAATTTCTCATCTAATTTGTATGGTTGCATCCAGTAAAATATTGTTTACTGTTGAACATGCCTTGATCGATGATCATTGGTTCAAATCAACTTATTTCCATTTTATTTGTCCATTGAAGTTCAGTTAAAAATACAAAGGTCTTTCCAAGTTTGTCCTCTCTATACAATTAAATTTCCTATCTAATTTGTATGGTTGCATCCAGTAGAATCTTGTTCACTGTTGAACATGCCTCGATCGATGATCATTGGTTCAAATGGGCTTATTTTCATTGTATTTATCCATTGAAGTACAGGTTAAAACACAAAGAACTTCCCAAGTTTGTCCTCTCTATACAATCAATGTTAACAGTAGTAGAAACCTAAATTTAGAATCATTAATATACAAGTGCAATTATCGCTCACTAATATTGATGTATCTATATCTATAATATTGATGTGACTATATCTATCTTATTGATTCATTTACTATCTTTAAATGAAATTTACTTTGTAAAACTTTTATTCTCTTACTTATATGACATATGTGTATGAATTTCACGCAATGTGTTTTATTCAACTTTAAACATCTTTTAATATTAATTTCATTTTAAGATAGTTGAAGAATCAATTGTACAAATAGTAATGTTAATATTATTGATAGAATTATTGATATATCCGTTGAATATTACACAGTGGAAAAGTAATAATGGAACTAGATCAACAAATTTCCTTGCTGTAATATTGACCATACAATGAGTGAGAATATTGTTCAGTTATCTTATTTTACAACCCTGACAGCGATGCTGACTTGTCTGCGATTTGATTTGACTGTGCTCAATTTTGTAATCCTTTTTTGTGGCACGCATACTTGATGTTAGGCCGGTCCTAAGTTCCCGGTGACCCCGGCTAAAATGATGTTGAAGCCAGGTGTTTACCACTATCTCTCCCCACGCATATTTATATCATGCTAATATATGCTTGAGCACTCGTCATTGTGGAGAGTGCAGTGCTAGAGTGCTTCTAGCCGAAAATAGAAACCTGCATTCGGTAAGGTTGAAAGACCTCTCCGTGGACTTGGAAATTAGTTATGAACTCTTAAACGGGTGTTTCTTAGGCCTATTACGCCAGGCGAAGCCTAGCTAGGACAAGTCAGCCTTTCTCAATTATTGCTTCTCTAGGAAAAGATTACTCTGAATGAAATTGCTTGTCGTAGAATGTTGTTCCTGGTTTTTTGGTGTCTGAGTGGGTGGAGGCAGGTTTTTGCTCGTGTTGTATGAATGGTAATGAGTGAAATATGATTGGGCTTATCTATCCATGCTAGTATGATAGTTAGCTAAGCTTTAGACAATCTTTTAAATAGTAAATAACTCACCATTGGGTGCGTTATTCCAAGCAAGGCCCTACTATACCACTAGCGGGGCCTTGTAGTAATATAGTTGATTTTAGTTATAATGGCTAGTTAGGAATAGTATTAGCTTGATCTAAGGTCTATATTGATGATCACCCCGACACATAATTTTATAGTGGAGAATCATATTTTTTCAAATTTAGCAATGAAATCACTGTTTTATATTTAATAATATTGTCATGTTTGAGCTATATCAATAAACTCCTCTGGATGTGTTCTCCATCATCCAGAGAAATTATTATTATTATTATTATTATTATTATTATTATTATTATAGTTGGGCCTTTATGTTGTAGTAGTAGGACTTTGTAGTATAGTGATATAACAATAGTCATAGCTCCATCGTTTACCAATAATACGCCTAGCGGTGCAACCGGTGCAGGCTCCCATGGATGCAACAAATTTTTTTTCCTGATTATTATTTTTCCTCTGTGATGTTTTCTATGACGAAATACTTGAACAATCGAATATTAAAACCGACACTTTATTACTATTGATGTTTACTCACTTATACTCTAGGGTGGTAATAAATATAAGGGAGTAAAAATCATGATTTAAATAGAAATACAGTGTCAGTTTAGATATTAGATTATTCTATTTCCACTTGCCTATTTGGCTTATCTTTTTTTTTGGAGGATGAAGCACACATTGGTCTGAGACCTGTGCGTGGGTAATGAGTTGGATGATGGTGATTGATGAGTTGGACCCACAGTTTTAGGTGGGTTTCGAACCACCAGGAAGTGATTTTACAGCAGAGAACGTGTCCTTTTTGCTGGCCAATCTAATCAGTCACCGTTACAAACAGAACGCAGCTTATCTCTATCTGATTGAACAGATTTCAAGTTTTCAAACTGATATTTTACTTCATCGAAAATAATTACTGAGTTTACTAATTTGGGTTTTTCATTTTTCAGGATTGAAGGATGTGAACGGTCGAGCTGTCATAGTATACGATATGAACACTGCCAGCAACAATGCATTGTCTGCTCGCGATGTTGCCAAACTTCTATTGTACTACTCTTCAATCCCTCTCAGGTAAGAAACATGGTATTTAATATATTTTTTCAGAGTTTGGTGTAATACAATAAACATAAGAGTTTGCTGCTCAGTAAACAGTCGGCAACAGTAGCAATTATATTATAAGGCTTTCAGGCATTAATAATCCTTAATATCAATTAAAATAATTAAACTGCGAAGATGAAATCATACTAAGGAATATAGTATATATATAGAAATCATATAAGGATAATAAATGCAATTATCAATAATTGAATAATTAGTAGAAATAGTATGTTTTGAATATTCTAATTTAATTCTATTCATATTGCACTTCTGAATTATGTGTGTTAACAACAGTAATGTAACGATGATGAAATCGTTGAATTATAATGTAAATATTGGAGCGTTGCTTCACGTTGACATTTAACATTAGCATTGCTTAAGTTGTATAATTGCGGCAATTGTACTGTTCCCTCTCTGTCAACGCAGTGATGTAGCCAAGATTTTGAAATTGGGGGGGGGGGGGGGGTCTGGAGGTACTTCCCCGGAAATTTTTTGAAAAAATAGAGGCCCTAGAACAGTCTTTTTTAGCTCTCCTGGCATTGGAAATTAACACCAACATCAGTGCTTTGTCTTATTTTACGTTTAATTTAATGGAAAATTATATAAAATTTAGGACCGGATGGGGGGGGGGGGGTACGGACCCCCAGGACCCCCCCCCCCCCTGGCTACGTCACTGGTCAACGCTCTCTCTGCTGGGGAATCTGGTTGATTCTATATTATTCTAGTAAATTCTGTGTAAACAGAACAGTCTAGAAATCGAAGGTTCTGGAACTATATAAGCCTATAAAAAGACTGTGTTTGACTTGTGTCGGTCAGTGTTGATTCAGTAGGAGTTGTAATAACAAGTTCATGTGACAGTTCTTTGTTCTACATGTGTGCCAGTACAATGAAGTACTAAAGACAGCACAATTGTGTTTCAGCGTTTTATTGTGAGAGTAACTGTGACAGTAATTGTGATGAAATTATTAGTGATAACCAAACTTCTTTCAGACTAGTGCCCGTAAGCGCATAAAATTATTATTCAGTCCATTAAACAGTTGATTGGACATTTATTGTTCAATCACATCGGCTGATCTGATAGTGAATGATTAGTTCTAGATATTAAATTAATCTTTTTTAAAAATATCGTTTGCTAGTTTAAAGTTATTGAACCATTTGTTAGTTCTATTGATTTTTTGGCCGATAATTAATAATTAGTGTCTGCTGTTGAGTTAATTGTATAAATAAAGTTCGAGTGTTACTTTCAAGTGTTGATAGCATTACTATAGTGATGGAACCCTTAACAGTAACAAATAATTTGTTATAATTTGACGAATCCATTAGCAAAATTTCTAGTATTAGTATTGGACATTATACGATTTAATAAGGTATGCAGTAGGACTACATCAACTTAGATTGTAGAGCCTATCATCTGTGGTAGAAGTAGGCCTAGTTGTTCGTATTTTTTATAACAATTTTTTGTTATTTAAATTTATCTATAGCAAAGGAAGTCTCTGATTATTGACTCCTGATACTTATTTATACCTACTCATGTAGCTTATCACTCACACTCACACACAGTCGAATTATTTATTTTCTTTTCAAGACTATGCCGTTATAGCATTAGCAACCCTTCTTGATTTTGAAACAGCAGAGCCTCTATTCATTCTCTCCAAGAACAACGAATTGTCTGTTGTCGATTCATTGAAGTTCATCTGGCAAACAGGAAATGAATTCTAAATTTGATGGATCAACATATGAAGATGGCTGTGAATTGAATTTACCAGCCTCGATAACCATCCAGGCATAAAAACAATCTGTGTCAATCAAACTTTGAGATCTGTTCCGCATCAAACGTCAACTGTGCTAACAGTTGCTTCCTTTGTAGAGTCAAGCCCTTCAAACGTAGGCTTAACGCATAAGTTTGCTTGGAATTGCTCTTGTATCAGAGCCTTTGATTTGGTTGGATGAAGTATAGTAGCTCGTTCAGGAATTGAATGTCCCAGAACTGCCAATCCAAAATGGAATAAAACAGAAACTTGACTATTAGTTTTTGGTTTCAGACTAATGCATCATTTCAGTTTTTCACGATTTTATAACTCAATCCTATGTTATATCTCTCAATAAAAAAATAATATAATAACGCTTGATAATGCAAACTTGAAATGCATGTTTTTCCAAATTCAAATTCTTAAGTTTCAATAATGTACTTTCGTCATTCAAAATAATAATTGTACCAAAATAATGATACTGCTTGCTAAATTACTGATATTATTTATTTGCAGGAGCAAAGTTTCTTATGGGTTCTATAGCTAAAATAAGGCTGGCAACACTGAAGTTAACACTGGCACTTTATTTACCCTAATTAGTCTATTAACACACACTTAACACAATAAAGAACCAAATAGAGAAAAACATATCAATAAATGTCAAGTAACACTGATATGTACAATAGTTAATTATATGCCGATTGATAATCAAATAAACAACTGTCCAATAAAACTGTACAAAGATAAGAAATGAAAAGAAATGTCAAAAATATCAGTTAAACACTTACAAAAAGTCATATGAGTTATTCGATAATCCCAAATAATATCACTTGATATGCCAAAGCACAGCAATGTCTTTATACTGTCAATAAGCCACACGGATAGTATACACTTGTCTTTCCTGGTGCACTGGATTCGAGCACTGTTTATTCCAAGTGGACTGGATCACTCCATGGGATTCGTAATCGCTGCCAATCAACTGCACTAGAATCGTATTATGTCAGTCTGTCACACTAGCACGAACCTTGAAGAGATCAAACAACCAACTGAACTGAACTGAACTTGTTTACATGGTCTTCTTAAATAGAGTGTTTCAAGGTAATCCCATAAGTACTGGAAGCCGCCAGATCAATGGATATGCTTTGAGAAGGCCATGGAAGGTCATTGAATATAGTAGAACCAAATCCTGAACACTCTGCAAGATTCTCGATTGAGTGCAAGAGTGTGAGAGACGCAGATATGGCAGATAAAAGTGAGGGAGACATCCAAAGAGAAAGGAAACGAAGAGTCAATTTACAACCGCTTCAAGTCACGTTCATTGATTACTGGAAGCAATGCTCTCAGACGAGTGTGTAGACAAAGCTTGTCTTGCATTTGTAGCAGTATATAACAAATTATTGCTGTGAATATCCATTTTCGTGAAGTGCAGTATAACGTTTCATATGTGGAAACTTTCTGTACAGAACTGACCTTTTTGAGTCGCGGCGGACGCGTTTCGAACTATGTGGTTCTTCTTCGCCGCTTCGTTGTAGACTCTTATAAAATATATATTTTTTAACATATTTATAAAAAAGTTTTCGAATGTTAACATTCACACACACATTACATCTACTCATATATTTCGGGTATTAATGACTTAAACCAAGACATTGAAGAGAGTCTCAATGGTTTCAGGCAAAATTTTCAAACATGTCGATTATGCCTCATTTATACTCCAAAACTTGAGCTCTATTGAGTGTATTATAGTGTCCGTTATTATGCAAAACCAATCCTGTCAACATTATAACCAGACACTAAACCTACACCACTGGTGTAATCATTCTAAATACTGTACTTCACCATTGGACGTGAACCATTCATGCTAATGTCTTTTGAACAAAAAATGGGTAAACAAAACCTAATAATTTCACCATTGAAGTATTAGTTTCCATTACTGTTCAGCCTATTTATTATTTACCAATTTAGAATTCAATGTATTATCTAATATAAAAGTAAGATGAGGCAGACCAGGGATCAACCTAGTAATTTCTTAGGAGCTTCTCTCCTATAATACAAATAATAATACACAAATATGGTTATTTTTAGTGCTACTTGAAAATTTCGAGAGTGATGCATCTCCTTCTTTTCCCCTTTCCCAAAATTCAGAGCACCCACTGTCTACATTATTATTAAAATCGTCAATAAAACTAGAAATTTCCCAACGGAAGTAATTTTAACTCACAATTATATTGGCTAGAGAACTGGATGTATTTGAAAATATCTTATTTAAAGCCCATTGTGATTATGTTTATCATGTGCTTGAACAAAGTAACTTATGTAGTGCCAGTACTAACGTTATTCTACAATCCTACAAGATGTAGATACAATGAATAAATAACTTATGGATACTATATGCGCATAGGACAATATTCTACTCGAATAGAGTAATAAACGTCGAACAGGGCAGCACGTGAGACTGACTACACGCACATAGAGTTGTAGATCTTCCAACAATTGCTGCCTGCATAGATAGAGTTGTGTTCTCGCCTCAGAGGGAATTCATTACTTACAACTTATTTAGTGAATGGTGAAGCTGTATTGTGGAATCGAGACACACTGACCCAGAAGAATGTCGTGGTAAAGAACTTCCTTTTCTCACTTCTCGTTTAGTTGAAGGAAATAAATTTGAACGTGTCATCTTCCTTTCATCTTGAGGCCACACCTCTGCCTTTCATCCTACAGGTATAACCCCAGCCGCCATCCAATCTTCGAACAAGTTGATTTGAATTTGGTATCTGGCATTATCAGGTGAAGTTTCAAAGAGGTGAAACTACTTTGGTAGCAAAGATGTCCGTACCATTCCAGTTTTCCACGAATTTATCACTCAATCCTATGTTTTTATAGCACTCAATTCATCCAAGGAAAAGTTTGACAACAGCAAACTTGGAGTGCATAATCAAAGTGAAATCGATGCTGAAAATTTTAATGTAAAACCTTCTCTTTTTATTGTGTGCAATTTGTTATTCGGTTTATGGAGTTTATTTCTAGTTTTCTTCCATTGTTTTAGAACAAGAATTGTGAATAATCCTCCTGGTTTATTTTCTGATTTTTATTTGCTTGGAAAGCAGACTACACTGATTTCACAGGTAGCAAGCATGAACGTTTTGGAAACTATTTTATGTTTAGTGATAGAACTTTAGATATTTTTCAGATTTTTTATGTTTTATGTTGAGGTTACAGTTTCTCCTGTTTCCTGTAACCGGGGTCTCCTACTCATACTATCACGTATTTGATGAATGCACTGATACAATCATGAACCACATGATTGATGACCATCAATCATCCATTCTCAATTATCAGTCTGTTCTTTTCAAAATATTTTCTCCATTAGGGAAATAGTCAGGATTAGTGATATAAACTCCCACACTTGATACTATAGTATTATGAACTTACCAGATTGTTCTATAACTGCTCAGAGGCTATTAGTCATTGAGGTTAAGACGATGATTTGAATCACATTTGTCTTATTTCATCATATTTGGCAGCGTAATATTTCCATAGAAAAACATCATAGAAGGTGGTAGAGTGAAAAAAGAATGGGTAACTCGAGAATGTAATGAAATGGGCTAGAAACTTCCATGATGTATATAAATGCAGCTTATGGTCATGGCCAGTCAGTCTTGTGTTGAGATGTGAATAGTCCATAAGCCACTTAGAGTTGACAGTGGCAGTATGTGTCAGTGAACAACAAGTATAGAGTGCTTCATGGCAGTTCCAGTAACAGTGACAACTATTGTTGCTTGATAATAAAAATACTGTGAATTTGTGATAAGAATTCACCTTTGTGAGTGTGATTGCATTTAATCTACAACTTGTGAGTTACTAAGGACTGTGTAAATAGTGAGTGCTGACAATTTTGAGAGTAATTGGACTGTTATTATCCTTTAATTTCAGTTTCACACATCAGAATATTTGACAGATATTGCCATTATTGATGAATTACTAGTGATCGACCTGTAATTGATAGTAGACATTTATTTTTGAAGTATTAATATTATTCTTTAAAGCAACTGAACGTTTTCACTGACTAAATTTGTACTTATATGTGTTACTTCTTGTGTGATAAATCTGTGAAGTGTGTTATTGTGTAAATGAAGTTCTAGTTTTATTCTTATAAGCATTATTTTCAGTGATAGAACCCACAATTGGGGTCAGAAGTTGGGGATTTTTCTAGTTTTATTAGAAATGGTTGGCAAAATTACATTGTGTGATTTGAAAGTGGCCAATCTTAAATGTGAGCTAGAGGACCATGATTTGGAAACATCTGGAAAGAAGTTAACTCTGCAAGACTTTGTGAGGCATTATTGGGAGAAGAAGAAGATCCAGCTGCATACCACTTGAGACTCCAGATACAAGATTAATTTCATCCATGAAGTAGAGACGTTCTTAAATTTGTTGAGGATACTGGAGACCCAGCAGTCCATCGAACCAGCCAGACCAGACATTGAATGGTGCTTAGGCCCAGGGATTGGAGTTTGAAGCAGTTTGTTAATATGTACCAGGCCATTCCAAGGTATGGGCTATGGAAGCTGAAGTGATGGAGGCAAGCACTTTTCAGAAGATAGTTCAACAGGTCCTGGAAGAAGGAGGTTTGATGCTAGGCTTGTGGTAAGACTGGACAGCCAAACCAGGTGAGAAGAAAGAATAATTAAACTGAAAAGGGTTGATAGGGAGATGCAGCTGTCAACCCACAAACAGAAGGCTCAAGTGAGAAAAGCAGAGATGGCATTGTAGATGGACAAGCAAGACAACTACTTGACACAGGAGCTACCATGACCATCCTGAATAAGTGCAAAGTCCTTCATAAGAAGGGAATAAAGCCAACAAGGTGGATACTCCATACTGCTACAGAGGATTTGGCTACAGTTTTTGGTGAGAAAGCTGCTACCCTCCTTTTTGGTAGCAGTACCTTCAAACATCAAGTATTAGTAACAGACATACAGGAGGACTAACTGATGTCACCCTACTAGCAAGGAGTCAGATTGTAGCCTATGGGACAATGCAGGATGACATGGAGAAAGGACAGAGTGCACTACTAGAGACTGCAGGACAAAAAGACAACTTGCATCAAGGAGTCTTAGTGGCAATAACTTTATTTCTGACCAGCAACAAGTTCCCAGTGTGTATTATGAATGTGAATACTACAAAATCACTCTAAAAGGAGGAAGCACTCTTGGACATTGTTCAACAGCCTCTTCAGTGGTAAGACAGATCCAGAAGTCTTGACCAGTTAACAAGGGTCTTCCAGAGGAAGTGTAGGATTTTGCTACTATTATATGCAAGCTTCTTACAATTGAGCAGGCTGCTAAAGTGAAGGACTTCATCACTAGATACCAGGATATCTTCAAAATTGGTGCAGGGCTAAAATGAAAGACATATTATATTGTGCAGCATGCAATAGATACTGGTACTATAATAATATATTACAATTATTGATGAATTACTAGAGATCAGCCTGTAATTGATAGTAGACATTTATTTTTGAAGTATTAATTATTCTTTAATGTAATTGAACGTTCTCATCAACTAAATCTGTACATATTTGTGTTACTCCTTGTGTCATAAAACTTTGGAGTGTGTTATTGTGTGTGAATAAATGTCCAGTTCTTTTCTTACATTTTACAGCATTATTTTCTTCTATAGAACCCATAACGCATAACAATATAAAGTTCACTATTAGTCGGTTGCAATCCATCCATTTACACCTCAAACCACAAGGGATAAAATAAGTGGATGTTTCTGTGTTAAAGCTCCTCCTGATCTTTAGCACACCTACATCTTTTTCAATGTTTTGTTTTTGAAGCACTATGTCGAATTATGTCCCAATTCTATTAATCACTATATGAATTTGTTATTCTTCTGTTTTTCATTTATTATTTTAGTATTTTTCTCGTTTCTGGATTTTGGGATTTTATTTATAATTTCAAAGTATCAACTAAGTTTTGATGAATAATTGACTTTTGTGATGATGGAGATTTTCTCCCTGTTGATGAGAGCATAATAATATATATCTGACACTTGACATCTGAGAACTTATGGCAATTTAGAGCACATGTTGATTGGATATATGATTTCAAACTTTTATTTAGTTTTTATGAAAAACAGATTCTATCATCATTGGGAGGTCATGAGCTGCACTAATATATCTGACAAATGACATATCAGAGCTTGACTTATCAGAGCTTATGTTGATGTCTGATGGATGACTGGTGCAAAGCATGCCTGAGGGTAATGACTCACTGATTCCACTGCTGGTCACTTTGATGGTGCTTATTATATTCATGATTACAATTACTAATCCTCCTTGATTTTTCAATGCGTATTTTTTGTTCTGTTCCAGGCTGGAGAGATCAAGCTCCGGCATGTGCCTTGTCATAGTGGAAACAATTAATTCATCTCCTAGTTCAAATGCCAGTAGCACTGCGGCTGCTATTGCTTCTGTGGACCATCATAAGAAGCTACTGTCTGAATCCTTAGCTCTCATACTGGTAAGTAAATAAATTTTGAACTAAATTTATGATGAATAGTATTGTTAGACATTGACTTTTGGTTTTGTTAGTGATGTAATTAAATTTATTAGAGTGGCAATAGAATGCTGTTGTGATAATAATGAATAAAGAATGTTAAACTTATGATAATATGTCATTGAAAATAAGTAAACCAAAAGCTGCTATCGGGCTAACAGATCATTTTCAAGGCTTCGTTTGTATATATGTAATAATTGACAGCAATTTCATCATTTTTTTTCCGGAGGAAGAAGCCCACATAGGTCTGAGACCTGTGCGTGGGTAATGAATTGGATGATGGTGATTGATGAGATGAACCTACATTTTTAGGTGGGTTCCGAACCACTTTTATAATAATTAATTGTCGACGATTTTATAATTTTTGTTTGACAAATTACCATTAGAATATTAAATAAGAATGAAATAATAAGTAATTTGGTTACAGAGCTATGAGGTTGATAGATATTACTTTATTTAGGTATCAATAAATGAAATCTTTTTGATAGACTTTAATTTCATCAATTCCGTTTGATAAATTATATTCCTAGATAAAGAAAAATTTCAAGATAACTTAAATTTTGCTGAAATCATACATGATTGTTGAATGAATAAGAATTCATGGATTAAAATTATTGCAATATAATTCTCTTTCTACATTATTCTACATTGGCTATTGATATAGAACTTTATTTTTATAGGACTTTGTATTCTGTATTGGAATATCCAAGCCGGTTACTCCTCAGCCTGGCATAATAAAAATAAAAAGTCTCATTAATTTTAATTATTATCTACAATCTAAATCATATCTTATATTAATTATAATATTCAAATAATAATATTATAATATTTTATTGCTTTATAAAATTTTAAATTAAATTTTATATTATTTTATTACTATAATATTAATATTTAAAAAATCATAAGAACACTGCAAAATAAACAGAATAATGCAAAAATAAATTGATGTATGAATAATTATTATTACATGACATGCGATATGATCACAAATTAGGATGAAAATGATGATTAATTTGTCCCTGGTCTCCTCATAATGTCAAGAATATTGAGATATTGGGTAGTACAGCAATTCTTAATCAAGATAAAAAATAAAAAAATCGAAAGTTTTCCACGAGTTTTATAGTTCTCTTTGCGCCTTTGGATTAGAATTTATCCTGGTTCTATCAACATCAATGGATTTACGACAAATCCGTGCTTTTACCTACTACTACTACTACCACCACATATCAACAAATTCAAAATTGTCAATTAAAATGATAGTGCGATGCTCCCATGACAAAATACTTCATGAACAATCTAACACAACTGATACTTTGTTTCTAATACTGTTATATTTATCATGATAATCCTAAGAATGCATAAAAACACCAGGAACATAATAACTAACATTTCCAACCGATTCTGTAATCGAATCATTTGCAGATGAATGATGATAATTGATAATATTGTTACGGATTCTAAAGGCTAAAATAAGTCTGGCAACACTAAAGTTCACACTTGCACTTTATTTACACAAATTAGTCTATTTACACACACTAATTGCAAGTTCAATTAATAAAGAAAAACAAATCAACAAATGACAAGCTAAAACTTATTTTCAGTAATTATTTACAAGAATTAATAAATAATTAATTATAGGCCGATCAACAATAAAAGAAACAAGAGTCCAATAAACTGTACAATAATGTAGAAAGAAATGATAAAATAACAACTAAACAATTACAAAATACAGTCCAATACGTTATTTGACAGTCCCAAATAATATCACTTGACACAACGTCTTAAAACTATTAGTAAGCTGTACAAATAGTAAACACTTGTCTCTGCACTTTACACTGGAATCGAACGCTGTTTACTCCAACGGCACTGGATTATCTCACACGATATCTGTAACAATATTGATAATTTGATATAGGCCTGTCTTCTTGATCCAAGCGAAATGCATTCCTCATGTACTAAGGAAGTAAAGTCGAAAACAATAAGAAATACGGTCTCACTTTTAAAATATTAAGTATTATAGGTTCCTAATCTATCACTATCGAGCATTCAAAAGAAATCCATCATACTTGATGCTATAGGTACACATTATTGATCAGTTCACTGATAAATATGAAAATAATATGACAAATGCTACTATACTCACCGTATGCTATTACCGAACTATTGTAATTTGTAATTTCCTTTCAAATGCTGAACTGATATTTCAATTTACATGAGTCATTTCATTTTAAGTCATAGAGGTCAAGTGTAAACTATGACCGTATTTCGACGCACTTGTATCGGTGAAGTATGGAAACAATAGAATTATTCATTATTGATCTTATCGTTGGAAACTAGCCTAAATAAATAAATTCATATCATATTGTGATCTCACAATCTACTTTCAAGTCTGACTTGAGGCTATTCTATAATATTTGAACGTAACTGATAAGAAAACTTATGTGCTTTTATCTTTTATCTTAAACTATTGTTTTGTTTCTTTTTCAGCCTTCTCAACTTCAAATTTCGGCTCTTTTATACTACCAGAACAATAATAGCAGTTCAACAACACGCTCTAGTTTGCTGAGGCTATTGAATATCAGCTCAGACATCAAGGTCAGTTTGGCTTTTCCCAAATTTATTCTACCATTTTTTAGCTTACTTGATTAAATCAGGTTGTGGGCCCTCGTAGGCCAACTAGCCTGGGGGGTTTTTGCAATGGGCTCGGTTTGACTCAGCTTTTCTTGTTGCGAATTCAATTAACTTTTTTCACGGATCTTGAGGTCATGTCAGTTTTTAAAAAACCATTTAGAGTTTTTTAATGGGATTCCATACTTACAATAAATTTCACACTTGAACTTTGTATACTTGAACAAAGTATCGTCTTGAAGATGATACTGTTATTTGAATAAACCTCTTGCTTTAGTTGATGTGGAAGAGCAGGCGGAAATCTCACCAGACGCTACAGGTTATTGATAAATATTGTTAACTTTTCAAGTGAATTCAACGAATTGCAGTCAAATTATTTGACTGCAAGTCGTTGAATTCACTTGAAAAGTTAATATTAACAACGCAGTTCGTCATGGAACAAGAAATCCAGGAATAAATATTGTTTTTAACGTGTTTATTTGACTTCTCCAGCTCTGATAAACTAGTTTTTCCCAAAAACGTGTTGATATTTATTACGGAATTTTACATAATATTTTTATATTCTATATTCTAGAATCTATTAACCTTTTTGTGGCAGACTAGTATTATTCTATTTTTGATGTTCTAATTTTATGAAGTAATTAACTTTTGTTACTCCATTTTTTATATTGAATTATTGCAATCAGTTTCTTTCTACATGAATGATGTGACATTGGCTCTGGTAATTACTTGTGGTAATTTTTTAATTTTATTTTCGAGTAATTCCAATTTTAGTTTTTAAACAAAATATTATGTAATCAAGATTTTTAGTTTTAGTTTTTGATTATTTTTGTACTTGAAAACTGTACAGAAAACAGTTTTGGGCTTGTGAGCCTGTTGTTTCCACTCTGTTTTTTAAATAAATAAATAAAACCTTTTGGGGTGAAAGAACTAATTTGAAAGGTATACCGGTAGTGCCTTTTACCTGGAACCTGGTAATCTCAGAATTAAGGTTGAAAAGTGGCAGGGGTGGAATTAAAAGTAGAGTAGAAAACAGAAATTTGACCTTGTATAGTATAAGTAGCCGTTTACAATATTATTTGACTCATGAATAAAATTCAATCGTGTGAAGAATCATCATTTATGTGTAGAATCTTCTTAATATCACTGAAGATCTCTTTTCAATTATCAATCAACTTGATAATAGAGAATTAATAAAATTTATTAATCAATTCAATTCAGCGGTCAATCAATTCCAATGCATTAAATTCTTTCATTAATTCTATTAACATTTGAGCTATTTTATTTAAAAAATACATTTGAATTTTTAAATTATTTATTTATAATGTTTCAGTTATGAAGGCGATGTGTTTTCCTTTTGAAAACAAGCTTCCGCTTATAACTCTTCAATAAAAAAAAATATTTTAATACCTAAAATATGCATAATAATGATAAACCAGAAGGATAATTATAGTCTGTGATGTTTTCCATGACGAAATTCTTAATGAACAATCTAATATAAAAACTGACACTGTATTTCACTTTTAAATAATGTTTTACTCACATATATTGGAGATGCTCGAGGAACGCATTTCACTTCTGAAAAGAAGACGAAGACTGATGAAGCTTCTTTTCAGAAGTAAAATGCATTCCTCAAGCATCTCCAATATATGAGTAAAACATTATTTAAAAGTGAAATACAGTGTCAGTTTTTATATTAGATTGATAATATAGTATAGTATTTCTGGATACATTAATTTATTATTGTGTTTATTTATTTTTTCCCAACGTTTAATCCAGTTGTTTGTTAGTTCCACCTTTTATTAGCAATACAGTTGCTATTCCCATGCTATTCATACTCATTCTTTTGAATAAATAAATATATAATTATATGTATCATATATAATAATGCTTTGAGCATGACTGCATGAATAACCCATCTAAATACGGGAGCCAGAACTCTAGAAGTAGCCATTAAAAACAGCTTTCATTCAGAACGCGTATTACTATCTGAACCTGTGAACTGTATGCGTCATTATTGGAGTAGACAAGGTAATAAATTATGCATCTTCAGGTGGGATATACGCAACATTTGTCGGATTAGTTATAGGGCGGCACCGTATCATCGCGTTTGAAATTCTGTAGAGAATGTGATACACACTCGTTGATACATTTACGAAAGCGATTCTCGTTTTAAACATTGGCAACTTTCACGGCTAGGAAGACTTTTACTGCAAGAATTGCCAAATAAAGTATTTTTATAATAAGCGTAGAGGAGTATCTAGCTGGTCTTATCAACTGTGAGTCTCCGACTCTGACAGTAACGGTCTTATTTCTTGAATTATAATCCCAGGTTTCGCTCGTAAAAAAACTTAAGCCAAAAAAACAACTGGCGTTACATTGAAGAAAGATTCACTTGAGATTGGCTTTATCGGTCCGCCTTCAAAATGTTTTCAATGCCAGTTTTACAGTCTTGAATTCAATATTTCAAAATAAATTGAAGTCTAATACAATTTCTAGTACTTGTACTTTCTAAACGCTTTCAGATAATGTGTTGGACTTATTTAAATACTACTTGATACCTTCGTGGCTGTAAATCATATTGGGATCGTGAGAAAGCGTGTGCAATTCGCTGTCCTGCTGGGCTCAGGTCATAATTTGCATCAAACTTGCAAATAATTTCTGTTGGAAAAAGGTCGCCGCTAAAATGAAGATACTCCCTGTGGTCGGCTTGCACTACCGCTACCACGTATAATAAAGAAAGAAAGAAAGAAATTTATTTTTTCAAATCACAAAACACAAAGTAATTTCAAGCTTGTATGAAAAAACAAATTTAACGCCACCCCTGAGAAACCTGTGTGGGGTCGATCCTTTTAATAAACATAAATATAATCTGAACAAATAGTACGAAAACAGTATAAACTAAATAAATCGATATTCTTTCTCCAACAATGCAGTGCAGAGCTCCTCAAAATTACAAATAATCTCAGTTGACCATCATTTAATATATTCAATGGTCGATCTAGTAATTTATGAACTGTAAGGACTATAGTTAATATAATATCTAATATTGATTTTATTCAAAACGAAGACTCTACCTCACTTCTTTCTAATAGCCATTGTTTAAGTAAGTGATTGAAATTATTGCAGCTTGAGGCATTCCTTATTTCTATAGGCAAAGTGTTGAAAATATTTGGAGCATCATATAAAAAGAATCTTTTGGATTTTTCTTTAATAATTCAAATATTTTTCTTTCGAAAATATTTGGAGCAACATATAAAAAGAATCTTTTGAATTTTTCTTTCCTTGGTCTGGGGGGAACAATCGCACCCCCAGTCCTCAATCTTGGGTGGCTGTATCTATATTCATTACTATTTTGGTCACTTTGGTCACCTCTAAAACCTTGTAAAAGTATAAATATCTTAAGGGTAAAATATCTCTATCTCTAAACAGAACAAGTGAAGGATGACGGGCAGGTTTTTTGCTGATGACACGTATTATAAATATTTGACCAACTAGAAGAGGATTGAGCGTATTAGAGAACGCTCCCCCCCCCCCCCCCTCCAAATAGTTATGCCATATTGTAGCCTGCTTTCCACTAATGCATGATACAACATCGTCAAAATGTTGTCAGGGCACAATTTTCTTAGATAATAGAATTTTCTGCAAGCTATAACCAAATTGTACTCATCAAGCTCATCCATAACAATGGACTTAGTGATTTTGATAACTGAATTTCAATTTCTTAGACCTTTGAATTTTCAAACCATTTGAGACCATTTCTTAGTCTCAGCAAAATGTGTAGGTGTTGCTATTGGAATACATTAGAATCGGTAAAATAGCAGAGCCTATAAATAAACCGATACAGCGGAGTATCCAAGGTCCCGACGAATTAAATAATAATAATAATGCTAATAATATTAATAATAATAATATTATTATTATTATTATCAATTTTGTACTGACAGGCATATTATGCACCATTCAACCAAGGTGCATACTAACATCTACTAAGGCCGGGTTCACACGAGCTACAATCGCACGATTGTAGCCAGATCAATTAGTAGCCAGAGCAATTATCGAGAGTTGTGCGATTCTAGTAGAGCAAAGGATCAGATTGTGCAGTTCCCACGAGCTACACTACCTCCTCTCCAAAACAAAAAATGAATAATGTGCATATAGTATTGTACTTTTCTTACTTTTTGAAAAAAATTATACTTTGTCTAACTTTTTCTCTCTTAATCTATCTTTTTTCTATTGTCACTTATAACTTCTATTGTCACCTACTAACTTACTAAACCCACTTATGGATTATTTCTCCATAATTATTTTCACTCTCACTTCCAATTTAACTAGTATATTATTCGCTCTGATAATTAACAATTAGTATTCACTTCACTAAAAACAAATTACAAATAAATTATACAATATTGAGGCTTACTTTCTTTCATGATCAGGTGTAATAACTAATTGAAAATAATGTAAATGAGGAATACAATATTTTCATCCACGTATCGATTTTATGGCATTTTTCTATAGCATCCACTGGTAGGTAACATAATTATATTGTAACAAACATAAGCCGTATCCTGAACTTTAGGTGTATAATTAAAAGATTTATTATCTCTATTGAAAGAATTCTAATAACTCTTCTTCATTGGAAGAATAAGAAATAATGAATAATAAGACGAAATTGTAACAACCACATTTATTGAAAAATATTGAGATATTTTTTGAAATCTATTTTGAAAATATTTGATATTTTTGAAATCTTAATATTTTTTAATAAATGTGGTTGTGACAATTTCGTCTTATTATTCATTATGGATACCTTCCACAATATCACCTTCGCCACTACAAAGAAAGAATAAGAAATTATTTAATTGTACTTTCAAGCGGTATAACATGATAATGGGTGACTGTGCTTCAATGTCTTGATGTTATAAGCTTTATTATTACTTACTCGGTGGTTCGGAACCCTTCTAAAAGAGTAAGTCTACCTTGTTCCCCAACATGGCTCAAGCGGCGATGTGGAACTACCCGTAAGGGTCGTCTCCTCACCAATAAAAGCCTTACGCTTACTATTATGTATTTGTTTTTTTGTTTCAGTGCCATGTTGTCAGCAATGCTATGGAGTTATCTGAGCATTTGGCGGATGATCAGATTCCTTTAGCATGTGGTGGCAAGTCAGATCACGATCAGGAAAACTGGATCAGATTTTTCAAGGTAAATTAATAAAATTGTAATCGAGTACTCTCCATTTCCCTATTATTGTGACAAAAATTTGTTCAGTATAGTTATCGTATGGCAATGAAAGTTCAAGTGCATCTAACACGTTTAACTCAAGTGCATCTAAGTGCATAAAAAGTGTGTTTCGATTTTATGACATGACAGATTTCATGGAGCGGGACAATTGAAACTATAAAATCAAAATTGAAAGGTTGAGCTTGTAAATTGCCGAGATTTTATGCCTCATGATTTAAGATCGTAGTGTAATAACATGGGCAACTTGCAATGATTACATTATACCTACGCTTGAAGTGGCAGACTATGTGACATGTGAATGGCATGTTCTATAACCTGTTACAATTTTACGCCTTGACAATATATTCGCTTCATAATCTCCGAACACATGTCATAAATTGGTTAATAAAACTCAAACCATAACCGATGATCCGTATCGAATCCAATTCAATAACATGGGAATCAAATTAAATAATAGATATTTTGTAGCGTTTTATAGCATAGTAACAAGTACTTATCACTAAGAATTCATTAATTAATTTTCATCGACATAATTTCTTCCTGTCGACCTTGAAAACTGGAAGAATGATGAATATTGTAAAAACTTATTTGAATTGTAAAATTTTTTTTTTTTTAACATTCAATTGCAAATATGAATTAGGGAAGTGATAGCCGCGAGCCGTAGCAGGTATCTGTTCAATCAGATAGAGATAAGCTGCGTTTTCATAGGTCCTGTTTGCAACGGTAACCGATTCAATTGGCCTGCAAAAAAGACACTGTTCTCTGCTGTAAAATCACTTCCCGGTGGTTCGGAACCTACCTAAAAACTGTAGGTCCAACTCATCAATCACCATCATTCAACTCATCACCCACGCACAGGTCTCAGACCAATGAGGGCTTCATCCTCCAAACAAAAACAAAAAAAACTAGTCATTGCAATAATAGTATTAAATTAATTTTGACGTATTCTTCCTATTAATTTATGTCATCATTTTTAAAGAATGTGCTGTAAAATTGCAAAACTCTCATAAAAAAACTAGTCATTGCAATAATAGTATTAAATTAATTTTGACGTATTATTCCTATTAATTTATGTCATCATTTTTAAAGAATGTGCTGTAAAATTGCGAAACCCTCTTAAAAAAACTAGTCATTGCAATAATAGTATTAAATTAATTTTGACGTATTATTCCTATTAATTTATGTCATCATTTTTAAAGAATGTGCTGTAAAATTGCGAAACCCTCATAAAAAATCTAAAATTGAAACAGGATTATATAAAAAATACTCAATAAGGATAATATAGAAAAGCAATAACAGAACATTAATAATTCGATGTTTATATCCGGAATCTCCAATTAAAATTGATGAAAATGGATAGGGCTAGGAAATAGTTTTTCGAATGGGGTTGAAATGTCAAAGTGAATAAGTAGAACTACTTGAATAATATTTATATTTATTATTGATGAGAGAAAGCTCAATCACTTACTTTTTACATTACCATACCTTGAAATTGGATTGGTAAGATTTTTGAGGAACTTTTCTATCGGCTGTTAGAGATGCATTGATCGATTAGCATGGAAGCCCTAACCACAGACTCTGTAATCGAATTGAGACTTCAAACGGAGCGGTGAGTCGCTCAGTGACATGTATTGCTCAAAGCCAATTTAGAGTGTTATTTATGGGAGGAGACGGCTCCAGATTGAGTTGTAATTTCGGATTACCGTTATGCTTTATCAGTTATATCAAGTTCAAGTACGACAAAAGCTTTGACTTTCGTCCTACCTCACAGCAATGCAACATGGCCAGGCCATGAACATCGTGAAGAACTCGCTAAACAGATTAAACGGTGAAGGTCAGATACGTGCAGCAACTGGTGTAGTTATAATTATTATTGATTATGAGGGACAGTTGGTAGCTTGCTAACAAAGGGTTAAAATGCATTGGTTGGCCCTGATTGGATCTGCACATATCAAATTAGGTTGATCATCTCATAAGATGACCACCGGTTATGTCTGGCACAAAACAAACATAGCTCTCTAATAACATCCATATCAGAAAATTAATCTGCACTCTATTAAAGCACTTGATTTATGTTTGTATGGTCTCATGGGCGAGCCAACTAATATTTTTCAAGTGATTAATTTTTTTCAAATTAATATTTTTTGACCGAACTAGTGAGGTCCAGTTTTAACTTGACCCCTCGGCATTTCGTCTGTACATCTGTTTGTATGTATTGTTACGGGTTCTATGTCTAAAATAACGCTGGCAACACATACATTTTTCACTTGCACTTTATTTACACATATAATCCACAATAAGCACTGATCAGTAATGTCTTACACAAAATTTGCAATCAAAACAGATAAATCGATATTGTTCAACTAATAAAGAGATTTCAATATTATTGTACAAAAATCAATCGCTAAATATTAAAAGGCCAATCTAATAATAACTACAATAAACTGTCCAACAATATTCAAAAAGAAACGTCTAAAAAGAACAATCATCTTACGTAGCACAAGTCCGTAATACAATAAAAACTATTAGTAGTCCACTGGTATGAATTGAATAGGAAAAATAATTGAAATTTTGAAATTGTTTATTGGCAGAAACAAAACTTTACAAACAATCTTAGAAAATACTAAATGAGCAATATAATAATTATAAATATGACAAGATAAAAAATAATATTACAAAATAAAATGAATTGCCAATTGAGTATTTGCATCTCGAGGTACTAGACCTGTGTAATTATCACTATAGGCACAATAAACGGTAATTAATTATCACTATAGAACTGTCACACTTGTCTCGACTAATTTCAAACAAGATTGAACTAGTTTCTACAAATGCGTTCGCCTTGAATAGGTTTTTCAACAATCGAGAGATCTCTCCATTTTCCTTTCAACTTCTAAATAAACAGATAAGGACACTCGCACTTTCCACAATATTCGATAAGATTCCATTAGTTTCTAATCAAACAACTAGAACATTCTACAAAGTTCAAAGCAAATATCATAAAAGCGTCAAAAGAAGAGTAATTAATTGCTTAGAAGTAAAAATTTACATAGCAAATAACACCGAGAACCACTGTTCCTTCTTTTTCTTCTCCATTTTCACTACAGTATGTATGTTACACGATCATGGCCAAACGCATGGACCAATTGTCATGAATTTTTTCATTATTCCTAGGCTGAGCGACTTATGTATTAATATTTGAAAAAAAATACACCCGCATCATTTTTAGGGGGGTTAGTTAACCCCCGATTATTGGAGCGTCTGATTAGGGTGCGGGAGGTTTTAAATTAAAATTGAGACGATTCAAGAGGGGCTTTAATTTGTGTAAAAAATTGGATAACTCAAATTAGGGGGGCGTTAGAGAGGTTTTCTGAACTGAGTGAACTGTACAAAAAAATTAAAGATAATTATATTAATAAAACTTTGATTGAAATTACGAAATAATGTTTTGAGCATTGTATGGGCTCAGTTAATTTAAGAGAGTCCTATGAGCTGTTAAATGTTGGGCATTTTTAATCATCGATATATAAGAACGTGTTCTTATATATAGATGTTTTTAATACAAAGAGCCGTTTTCTGCTACACTTTTCACTGTTCCCTCAATTTCATATGTATTTATTTATGAACTAGCTCCACCAATACTTTCTACAAGTTGTTAGAAGAGAACGTGAAAATCCTACACATGGCATCACTCTTACTTTTCTAACACCAACTACTGTGTATATATAAATAGTATCTATTGAGGCTTGTATATCTCGTGGAAGTAACAAACTCATTTGACATTCACTGTGTGTATGTTATCTCAGCTACTGTTTCACGAATTGCTTACGCAATAATGTAAATCAGTCCGTGAACTAGCTAAACAAATTAAGTTCAACTTCGTTTCGTGAAGCAGCAGACTTGTAGCTTTTTAGCATTGCCGTTTTGGAGATGCCTTTCTAGGAATGCTACTATTACTATATAGTGCACAACGGGATTGTTCCTGCTTCCTTGAGTTCTCACTTTCATTATATATAGTCGAAAATAACTACCATGCAGGAAAGTCCACCCAGCCGTGTATCTTATTACCAGCTGAAGAAAAAGCATGTAGTTAATGTGTCTCTCTATCAAAAAACGTTTCTTTGGGTTATAGTTTACTCACTAACCTTTCACACTGTCATATTTTCTAGTGAAAATATTTTTATAGTCACTTATAATGATAACTAATGTGTCGTCAAAGGTAGTCTAACCATACTGAGCACAAGTGAAAATTTCCATTTCCGTCTTGCAAGGTTTATAAGTATCTCATTGGCTCATTGCTAAAGGTCTCTTAATACGATGTAAATATCTTAATATGATGTTTATTCTCTAATTTTAGTTTTTGATAGATTTTATGTGGCGCCTAAATGTGTGGTGTGTTGTAAATTATGCCTAGTAGTAGCACTGTACTTTATTTTCACTTTCCAAAGTCTAAAGTGATGATTTATGTGGTTCTTTCTGCAATACATTTTGTAGATTTGTATGTGATTATTTATGGTATGTAGAATAATGAGAATTAAAATCTTGTTTTTCTTTGAACCAGGACATTTTTCTGTAGATTACGTCCTGAAGACTCCAGTTATGGAGTATAAGACAAGTCAGTTTAACAATTATACTATCTTATACACTAGTTACCATAATTACTATATTAATTCAATTCAGGTGAGGCTTAAATTTGATTTGAAAGGAACTCTTGTACACTATAAAAAGCTGTATCAACTAAATATTTTTTCAGTTTTTTAAATATTTCTATATTTTCAAGACTTTAAAAACTGCGGTAGCTTGTTGTAGAGTTTCCTACCAATATAACTAGGTCATATTGATTACATGATTTATCTGAAATTACATATTGATAATTACATGTTTATATTGATTACAAATACATGATTTATATGGACAGGAAATAATGAAATGAATTGGCCTGACTGCCACAGGTCTAATGTTGGAGTTTACAGAAAAATAAATTGAAAAGTGGACATATTCCCAATTATATTTCCCATTTTTACATTCGTTGTAAATTTGTCACAATAAATAAATAAATAATTTGTTCCACGAGAAACAGTCGGTCAAGTATTATAATGTTATATAGTATTGGTATCTCCATACTCTTTCAAGCCTCAAGTATTTGTTCCATGTTGGATGATTTTATGCGGCAAGAATAAATTCATAAATTCTAATAAAAATCAATCAATTATTACATAAATTACTCAAATGAATACAGCAATACATCCCAATTCAAGACAGTGGCGTACCGAGGTTTCAAGCGCCCTGGAGCGGAAGTGTCCCCCCCCCCCCTCCCTCCAAAAAATCAATCAAAAATCAACCACCCAAATGGGCTTATATTAACATAGTGGTCATTTAATGAATCAGCGGTTTTTTCCCGCCTCCAACTACACCATATTTGTCAGAGATGCGAATCTCCGATGAATGATTTTTCGCCAGACCAGATTCTGCTTTTATCAATTTCCAAACTGCATGTTGTGAATTTTTTCACTTTTCTATATATTTATTTGCAGTTATTTTTTTAGCATTTTGCAAGTCATTCCTATGAAAATGTTCTTATATTTTGGAAATAGTATTCAAAAGTGAAGTATTACATTCCTGTTTTTGTTAATATAAAAACCATTGAACTTCTTGTGGATTTATTTTTCCAGAATAAATTCAAAGTCTTCATTCAATTACTTGAAATTGTTATACCTTTTGTCACCCAATTTAAATTGTTTTGGCTTTGCTACTTTCTACTATTTGCTACTTCTGACTCGACCGTTTTGCATACTGTTTGTAACGCATTTACGGCTGAACGCGTAAACCGATTTCTTTTAAATTTGACATGAATGTTCCTTTTAGTAATCCGCAGCTATGCATACACACGGTTTTTTAAATTTTACCCTTTTGGCCTTCATTATAGTAATACATTTTTTGTAAGTAAAAGGCAATTTTCTCTCAAGAACGGTACGCCCCTCAGAGCCTTGCGCCCTGGAGCGACTGCTCCACTCGCTCCATTATCGGTACGCCAATGATTCAAGAACAGGTTAGGCTGTGGCCAACTCTTTATAAAAAATGAACTCGCACAGGAAAAGTTATAATTCTCAATTACGTTACATCTCCCAACTTCATTGAATGGAATTAGCCAGTAGCCGATAACTAATGAATGATTCTCTGAATATTTTGTTTCTCTTTCAAATCGACCGCAGAAAAAGTCTATATTCTTTCACCTTCTTTTTGTGGACATAAATTAATATTAACGATCTGGTAACTAGTTGAAACAGTCTGAGTGGCAAAAACTCTATAGGCTGTTACCATAGAAATATAAACTTAGTTTATAGTTATATGGCTGTTACCAAGCCTATCACTTTATACATGAATGATAATTACCTTCAGCGGTTGCAAAACTTATACAGTTTATGCCACTCTCCACATAGTTGCATAGTTTTCTTTATTCAAGACTCTCTCAACCATATGGAAACTTGCAATCTGCATCCACACATGTAGAATTCAATGCAGGCTAAAATAACAGAGGTTTTTCACCCAGTCGAACAATGCATTAAAACTAAGCCGTAACTTTGAACAAAGGAGAAAGCCGCTGTGTACTTGAATGGTTGCGCTGTTCCTTTAAAGTCCTTTTAAAGTATATTTTAAGGTTCACCATCTTACACGTTCGATTTTGCATGTTATTTGCATGCTGAGAGAGCTATTCATGTGGATTGAAAGTGAAAACAGTTATAGTTACTGGAAGGAGAGTATTAATGAGATACTAACGTTGGGGTGTTGAGGTATTGAGGTTGATAGTGTAGTTATCCTTTTAAGAACCTCCACTAGTTAGTTATAAATTAGGTGGTGGATTGTTGTAAGAAAGTCTACTCTGATTAGAGTTGATCTGACGACATAATGCGTCATCTCAGGTTCGCCGCTTTGATCGTTCCCGGAGGACTGTTTATAGCGAATAGGGCAGCTTTTTGGACTGCAACAGTGCCTTTATATTCAGATTTGCACGTTACGCATTTATTTATTAGTTCGCGGTGCAAATTCCTACTGATAAGAATGGGAGAAAAAAGTGAAGTGCTCAACAAGTTTCACCGCTCAAGGTGTCTGTTGCGACTTTGCAACGACTATTTAAGCCAAAGGCAACGTTTCAGCCGAGTTTTTACGCCAAGTGGCACATAACTGTCCGCCCTGAAAATATAATATAAATGTATACACACACTTCTACCTATATACTTTGCGGATACATCAAATCGCCAAACGCCCAGGGGTGCGGTTCTTCTAAGTCACTCAAGGAATTGAGCTTCTTTCTCATAACATTATAAGAATGAGTGTGAGTAGATTTCCAGCATTATTTTTGTTGATTAAAACTTGAAATGCGTGGGCACGTGCTAGGCTTTCTTTAATCTAATTACTGATAAACTTTGACCCTTAAGTAACTCCATTTTCCGTCTACATTGTTATTATTTCAGATAATATCGGGATTTCTGTATTCCAACAGAAGTTTCACTTTCTTATTATTTTAGTATTTTTTTTTTCCAAAGAAAGCTGGAATAAGATATTGATCGAGTTTACTCTCTCATTTTTTGGTGAAACAGTACTTTTATTATTAAAATAGACATTACTTCAATTCAATCTTGAAAAACGCTTCACGTTTTTTATTTTTTTATTTTTAAAGTGATCCCCTCTAGTTTCACAAGTTGCTTCTAATGAATTTGTCTTACTTAAAATCTACATCATTATGAAAAAGTTTTTTTTCGGATGATGAGGCACACAGGTCTGAGACCTGTGTGTGGGTAATGAATAAGTTGGATGATGGTGATTGAGGAGTTGGACCTACAGTTTTAGATTGGTTCCGAACCACCGAGAAGTTGTTTTACATCAGACAACAATATTTTTTGCTGGCGAATCCAATCGGTCACTTTTACAGGAAGGGCTGAGTTGTAAAAATAGTGAACGCTATTTGAGAGGTTAATCGATACTGTTGATTTTACAATCGATACTCACATGAATTTTCACAAATTCTAAAATATATTACCCAATATTAATTAGCTTTGTATTACCGTAATCAATAAATTTCACATTTCAATCATCAGAAATTAAGATAATATGGACAACTAACCACAATAATCATTAACAGAAATTTCGAGAATTTTTTTCTGGAATTTACTGGAAATCACAATTGTTTTCAAAGTAGTATTCCTTTCTTTAAAACCATATCCTCCTGTATCCTCAGAAAAATTATTTTATTTTTAAGTGCCCGACTGGCCTATTTTGAGCTGAAAGCTGGTGTCCGAGCTACGAGTTTTGAAAATATATTTCACGTTTTTACCAGAGCCGAGTTTTTAAATTTCAGATTAATTTCTTTCAATTTTGGCAGAAATCTCGCCGTGGAATTCCCCTCCCCCTTTATAAACATTTACAAATTGTAGTCCACTGCATTAGCATTAGTTGTGATTTTGCTGGGAGACTTATTGCTGTAGAAGTTTTTCGTTAGTTTATATTGAAAAATAGTATCCTGTAACTAGTCTGTACAGGCTGTGAATAAGACAATTGTCGAGTAGCAATTGTACTTCGCTCTCATAAACAATACTCAACCCCTGTTCTTGTAATGACCCAGTGAAAGTCATGTTGCATGAGCTACATGAACTAATATGATTTTTGGAGAATCAATTTTCTTCAAGGATCCCTGTTGATTCGTTAATGCTATTTAAATTAGTAGTTCTGTGAATAGGAGACCTCACTCGTCCAACACTCCTCACTCAAAAGGGGATGATATTTTTTTAAAAAAGTCATAAATACATGAGCTATATAGCTGATATAAATATATAGCTGTATAAGCCTCAACCAGCTCAGCATAAAGTCAGCATGGATGTGATAAATATTCCTTCAGAAGCCATCGCACATTTCGTCGGTCATATTCTTGAAAAATGTCCGCCTGTCATTCGAGCTCTGTAACATGCTTTGTTTGGCATCTGAAACCGAATACCACCCGGCAAGTTTGCAACTTTCAAAATGAAGAAAGCGAAAAAATTAGAACACAAACTCACATCTACGCACGAGTCTAACCTCAACATGTGGAGCATCTTGCTATTGTCAGCATATCGCTTTCAGGACTGGGAATTACTTTTATTTTCGACGGTTGATTGTACTTTCAGATTCTTCAAGCCACACGCAGATAGATGATAGCAATCTCTGCTTCAGTGGCGTACCGATAATGGAGCGAGTGGAGCAGTCGCTCCAGGGCGCAAGGCTCTGAGGGGCGCACCGTTCTTGAGAGAAAATTGCCTTTTACTGTACTTACAAAAAATGTATTACTATAATGAAGGCCAAAAGGGTAAAATTTAAAAAAAACCGTATGTATACATTGCTGCGCATTACTAAAAGGAACATTCATGTCAAATTTAAAAGAAATTGGTTCACGCGTTCAGCCGTAAATGCGTTACAAACAAACAGAATGCAAAACGATCGAGTCAGAAGTAGCAAATAGTAGAAAGTAGCAAAGCCAAAACAATTTAAATTGGGTGACAAAAGGTATAACAATTTCAATTAATTGAATGAAGACTTTGAATTTATTCTGGAAAAATAAATCCACAAGAAGTTCAATGGTTTTTATATTAACAAGAACATACTTCACTTTTGAATACTTTTGCCAAAATGTAAGAACATTTTCATAGGAATGACTTGAAAAATGCTAAAAAAATAACTGCAAATAAATATATAGAAAAGTGAAAAAATTCACAACATGCAGTTTGGAATTGATTAAAGCAGAATCTGGTCTGGCGAAAAATCATTCATCGGAGATTCGCATCTCTGACAAATATGGTGTAGTTGGAGGCGGGAAAAAACCGCTGATTCATTAAATGACCACTATGTTAATGTCAGTCAGCCCATTTGGGTGGTTGAGTGTAAGATTGATTTTTTTTGGGAGGGGGGGAGGGGCATCGTAAGACACTTTCGCTCCAGGGCGCTTGAAACCTCGGTACGCCACTGCTCTGCTTGTCACTGTCCTTTACTTTATTTGGCAAGTCGGCTTACGACTGCGAAACCATATGCTTTCATTTTGCTGTGCAGATTGAATGTTATGTCTTCCACTAAGTAGCTTCTCCGTTTGACATATTTGTGCTCTCGGTTGTGAAATCACTCTGTAGCTCAGATTTATTTGGCACTATAAGCTGGCATTACTTTAATTCTGAATTAAATTAGGTTGAGACCCTGGCCTTGTATCTGTATGAGTACGGAAAATCTAACATTAAAACTGACATTGCATTTCTTGTCAATTTTTGTTTTTTACTGCATTAGGAATGTAGGGATGCATTTAGTTTGTCAGAGGAAGCCTTATCTCATGAGCGAAATCCTCTAGCTTCAAGTTATTGTAAACAATGAGAAAACTGTGATGTTTTCCATGACGAAATACTTAATGAACAATCTAATATTAAAACTGACACTGTATTTCACTTTTAAATAATGTTTTACTCACATATATTGGAGATGCTTGAGGAATGCATTTCACTTCTGAAAAGAAGCTTCGTCAGCCTGCCGCCAGGGGTCATGCTTTGTTGAGGTTAGGATGAGCGGCCATTATGTATTTGAAAATTGCGTTTGATTTGAATTGTGTTTGGTCGTTGAGTAAGTTTGTTCTATCTTGTTTATGGTGTTTGAATATTTCATATTGTTCCAGTGTATTTAGTTTGTGGCTTTTTTGGAATGTGTGTAGCCACAAACTAAATACACTGAAACAATATGAAATATTCAAACACCATAAACAAGATAGAACAAACTTACTCAACGACCAAACACAATTCAAATCAAACGCAATTTTCAAATACATAATGGCCGCTCATCCTAACCTCAACAAAGCATGACCCCTGGCGGCAGGCTGACGAAGCTTCTTTTCAGAAGTGAAATGCATTCCTCAAGCATCTCCAATATATGTGAGTAAAACATTATTTAAAAGTGAAATACAGTGTCAGTTTTAATATTAGAATGAGAAAACAGTGTCAGTTTCTGTATTAGAACGTTCATAAAGTATTTCGTCATGGAAAATATAAGAGAACTCAGAGATTCAGACAGGTGTGAAGATATTGTTTATTGATTAATATTGTGATTTTTATGGATGCTCTGTGGATTAATGAGTGAATGCTACTAATACAGAAAATGTATTACAATGCTACACCGCGACTCAGTGCAATACGCTTTGTTGACAAACATCTTACTATTTCATATCACAATATAATTTGATTCTGTCAAATTTATATAACGAACTTCCAAATAACGAAACCGTCTTCGAAAAGAATTTTTATGTTAACTCTTTATGGTAAATTCAACGACTTTCAGCAGTCAATTTTAATTGACTGCAAGTCGTTGAAACTACTATTTAAAGTTAATATTAACAACGCAGATCGTTATTAATAAAGAAATCCAAGAATTGTTATGGTTTCCCACTGACCCTCGACATTGCATCTTGGCAAGACAACCTCTCATTAACGAACTACCCTCTCTAGAACGAATTTCTTGTGTAAGTTCAACTGTTTTATAATGAATATTTGATTTAATCAATCGATATTCTTCAGGCTCATCAATTCAATGTTTTTCCTGTTCTTTAGAGTGTGGAAGAATTCAGCAAACGCTGCCAGAGTTGTGGTCGCAGACTGGTGTCACTGATGGGCGAAGACAGTCTGTCAGGACATGGCACCACGTCTTCTGCCAGGCGACACGCTCATCTGCAGCACAGAGCCACTGCTCGCTTGTTGGCTGATCCCGAACTGCAGAATTTGCGCAGGGAAGCACCCGCCATTTTGAAACAGCTCAGGGAGACTGCTCTCTGGCTGCCGCATAGCGAGGATGTCAGGTGAGAATATGTGAAATTGAAATTCACTTGACAAAAGTAGTTTTACTATAAATTTATGAAAAACATATGAAAGTTAGTAAAGTCCACATGATTGATTAAACACGCAAAATATAAATATTGCAAATTATGTAAAACACGGAAATAGATTTGGCTCTCGCTACAAAAGTAAAAACTCGTGTGTTGTCTGTGAGTTAAAATACATCTGTTACCCGGTAGACATAGCTGACTCGAATGTAAAGCGTTTTGCCAAAAGTATTATCACAAGAAATTCGCGAAAACGTTAAACATTTACGTTATAATTTCTATTTGTCAAAGTGGTAACAATTATCCTGAAAACTGTTGTCAATATCTGTCATTGCAGGAGTTTGTCAGTGTGCACCATTGCGAAAGTCTTCAGTGTAATTGATAGCACTTTGAGGAATTTGAAATTAATAATTATTATGCTCTATTTGATAAATTTGAATAAATATTGTTCTATTAGATAAATTTGTTTTATTTTGATAAATTTGAATAAATTTGGCAGTTTGATAAATTGGCAGTTCCTTCAAAGCCAACTCGTGATAAAATAATGCACCTCACAGCTTACATGATTAATAATTAAACATGCAAAATATAGCAAATGTGGAACGCGAAAAATTAATTTGGCACTGCTAATAGAAGTTAAAACTTGTGCTGTCAGTGAGTTGTAGTGTTGCAGTTACAGAACATATTTTTCCGACAGACAAAGCTGTTTGCTCTAACGAAACGGTCAACGGATTCGTTACTTCTATAGGAATACATAAAGAAGAAAACACATTAGTTATTTATAACTAAAAGGGAAGGTAGATAATTATTTCATACAAAAAATTGTAACTAATAGAGCGCAAAAGTGGGGAAACCACTATCATAAAATAATAAAGATAATAAGTGGGGAAACCACTATCATAAAATAATATTGAAATTATTATTATTGGTTTTAAAAAAAAATGAAGATTACTGATTTTAGGATACTTGCAGTCTTAATTTTCTATTTTTTTAACAAACTTATGATGACGAAGTATTGATATTGAGAATAGTGAGTATTTTTTACTCATATACTTCATGGTGTACATATGTAAGAATAATGAATTTGGAAATAAACAAATTGAATTGAAATTCAGCTTGTATTGCATACAATAGCACAATAAATATATTTGTAGGTCTCCTTATTACCCTCATAGCAAAACTATCAATATCAGTAATTTTATATAATTTCTTATTCCAGATTGTGGGTGGAGAGAGCAGAAAAGCTGTTTAAAGAAGTGGACAGGGCAGCTCAGAGACTGGAGGCACTCAGCGAGAAACGGAGAGAGAAGCTGAGAGAGCTGGCAAGGATGAGGGCCCTGGAAGACGAAACATCCGAGGTGAGTGACACAATATTTCTTCAACTCTCACTCAATTCGAAGTTTCTCAAGTTGTGAGTGAGGTATTCCCAGGCCTACTCTATTATTCCATCTTCAGTAATACATAGAATGTCGTCGAGAATTTACAATATTTCCCAATGGTTTTCTGTAATATTCTCTCTCACTCTGGCTGATATTCTCATATCTTTAAATTTGGCTTTTATAGAAAAGGTAGTGTTTTGTTAAGGTTTTTCGTTCAAGATCTACCCAAATCTTGAGGAAGGTTAGTAGTATTTTCGAAAATAATGTATTTAAGTATGTTTACTTTCTCTCATTGCATACAATTTTCTTATTGATCTCCAGTGGAAGCTCGACATATCAAAAATAAAAAATTAGCACCATAAATTAAACGAATATTAGAAACGTTTCATTCAATTTAGAACCAATCCAAGTTTATCAAAAAATAACACTTCTTTTTAGAGTCACTTGAGATGCAATGTCTTCATGAATTCACTACTTTTATAAGCAGTAATTCCAATTGAAATAATGAATGATGAGCAGGTATCTGTTCAATCAGATAGAGATAAGCTGCGTTCTCGTTGGTCCCGTTTGTAACGGTGACCGATTAGATTGGCCAGCAAAAAAGATACGTTCTCTGCTGTAAAATCACTACCCGGTGGTTCAGAACCCACCTAAAACTGTAGGTACAACTCATCAATCACCATCATCCAACTCATTACCCACGCACAGGTCTCAGACCTATGTGGGCTTCATCCTCCAAAAAAAATTAGAATTCACCGGTCCTTTTCACACAAAATGTTTTTTAAAAATGCCCGTCGATGCCCAGATGCTCTGGAAATTTAAAAACAGTTTTGTCTGACCTAAATCAGGTATACCCACTTGAATCTAGATAGATAGATTTAATAGCGTCCATTGCCCTCCTATACAGAGGGATCTGGAGCTTGTAAAAAAAAATTAAAATGCACAGTAAAATAAGAGCAAGACAAATAAAACCAAACATCAGATTCCCTTCAAGCCAAAATTGTCTACCCAAAACCAGGGTATTACTAAATTAAAACGTTTGAATAGTAATCTCTGTACTCTTCTATGGAATAAAATACCATACTTATAAAATCCTTTTTCAACTTGGCTCTAAACTCCCTTTCGTCTAATTTTTTTATGGAATCAGGTAAAACATTATATAAACGGACTCCCGAACTCTTGACACCTCGCTTATAGAATGTAGAGCGATGAACCTTACGATGAATCTTATGTATGATCCTAAAATAATCAGTAGAGAATCTATGACCGTAAATTCTACTTTTGCACGCATGTTTGGTTCGAGTCTATAATTTTTGTACGCGTCAAAAACTTGTTTCATCGTCTTTATCCGTATCTCTTCTACTCTCTCTATTGTTCTGAATATGTCTCTAGGTTAGCTTTATATCATTTGCTTCCAGTTTTCTCTCCAGGCAACTGGAAATTTTATGTGAGTGTGAGTGCGTGAGTTTATGAAGGAGAGAGTTTACCCTGACCACAACAAATGAACATACCGTATTCGTATATGTAAAAATATTATTGCAGCACACTTAACAGAGGTACACAACTTTTAATCGTATCTGGTCCATAAACTGTAAGCTAAATTACAGCTACTGAGTTCAACTACACGCTACACAAATAATGTTCATGTAGTGCTTGTATCAATGAGAAAGACCGATGAGCTCCAGACCTGGTTTTCATGATTACATGTTCTCTTTGATTTAGCCGTTCACCATTCATAATTCGGTTATCGTAACTTTGGGTTAAAAAGGATTGCGTGATATGGTTAGTGATACAACTCTTACAGGAAGGTGTACCGTATTAATTAGTCAATAAACTTTGTAAAATTATAGGTTGAAATGTGTATCCCTCCCAAGAGCTGCGTGAGGAAAGCTGGTAGTTTATCATGAGAGTTCTATCAAAGTCCGCAACTGGTTTAAAAATATTTTTCTAAACGTATTTATTGCATCCTTGTCTATTCTCTATACTTTTATCTTCCTCAAAGTTCCAATGTCAGTCTTATTAATAGAGAATTATCAGAATAGTAATAACTTACAGTATTTTTTTTTAAATAAAGTGTTATTAATCTTGGATTTCTTGTTCCGTAACAAACTTATTTGTTAATATTAACTTTTTTTGTAAATTGACTGAAAGTCGTTGAATTGACAATAAAAATTTAATATTAAAAATAATAATTGTATAGGGTATTGTAATCGCAGTATTAAAAAAACATCACATTCGTTATTATATTTTTCCTATTTTTAATATTAAAAATAGTTGTTATTAAAAAAACATCACATTCTTTATTATATTTTTTCTTGACAATTATCAAGTTTTTATTCTGTAATGAAATTTTTGTAAAAGAGGCAGATTTGGATTTGGGACTACGTTGCTCTCCACTGATTTTTTTTTTTTTGAGGATGAAGCCCACATATGTCTGAGACCTGTGCGTGGGTAATGAGTTGGATGATGGTGATTTATGAGTAAATATATTTATAATTTATGATATAAATAGATAATGTTCTAAATAAATAATGTATGAGTTACATTGTTACTATTGGTGTTGATGGACTGATTGGGTAGTATGCTCATTGAATTTTTTTTTGCTGATGATGCCCACATGAGTCCGAGACTTTTGCGTGGGTAATGAGGTGAATGATAACATACATAGATGCCAGACGGAGGAGCGGGATTCGAACCCACGAATTGCCAAATATATTTAAGTAATTGATTTTACAAACTCAATTCAGTTCGTATTCAATAGAATTTCGAATATCAATTATTATAGGTGGCGGGCCACGAGCATGACATCGGCTAACATGTATTGTTAATGGAGGCCAATGCCATTCTCGTGGTGCGTCAGCTGTAGTTGACTAGATGCTCTCCAGAATGCAGTGGGAAAAGGAACCAATTACAGTACATTCATTTTTGTTATTCTTTTAATATTCATAAAAATATATAATATGGGCACCTAGAATTCTAAATATTTTCTTTTCAAGATTCTCGCGTCCCTTCTCTTAGTAGATTTATATTTATTCTTAAATTTTACTTTAATTTATCTTTTTGCAACTGAACTGATTGCGCTCGGCTCAAAACAGTATTCACTGTTTTGACTTTAATATAATAAAGCGGTTCTATAATAGTTTTTTTAAATTGTTTATATTGCTTTCCATGAATTGAAATTCGCAAAAATTTGTTTTTTTTCTATTTTCCTTTGATTCTTTCTTTCAAAGCAACACTATTCTTCCGAAATTTTAAAATTTTGTCAAATGACTTTTATGTTAGATCAGGTGTGGTCCAAATGATTTTGAACTTATTGCATCTAAGTATTTCATATTAGTTACCATGTTAAATAATAATTATTATTATCATTTGTCGAATTTCTTGCACTTTGTTTATTTTTGCACTTTGATCAACCCCTTCACAATTTATTCAACATTTTTGCAGTTTGCTCCAAATCATTCACATTTGTTTTCAATTGCGTTCCTTATTCCAACACGTATCTTATGGTTTCAAGGCACTATTCCGACACGACTTACTGTGTATTATTTACAATCATCTTTATTTGGCACATAGCAATTAGCCGCTGACTGGTTCGAGTGGATAAGAATTCCCTTCTTCTTCATAATCTGAATCTCTCTGCCGCTTCTTTCACACTCTTCTTTTCATTTTCTCTCTCCCACCATCAACCGCATACATGACCGGAACCGCGAGTGCATATTGCATGCTACTTCGCGAAGTTCTCTTCATGTGCAGCCGCATCTCATTCAAATCCAAGTCCTACTTTGTGCCAAGCCATTTCTCATTTGCGGCCTATTGTCGGGCAACGGATAGATTGTTTAATTTTTATCGGTCCATAAAATGCACAGCCACAAACACGATTGTTCTCAGCCCGCGGTGGCTTACTGGATTTTGCCCTCTGTGGTGAAAACCGGAAGGTAGGCTGCCTCAGGTCTAGCTAGCATCATAGCTAACGGGAACACTTAGATTTTCTATTCTTACAGATAATGATAAGGGTGATGCGTAATTTGGTAATGTGATGAAAAATTACTCTTACTTATTACAATCTCTGCTGAAAATCACTTCCCGGTGGTTCGGAACCCACCTAAAACTGTAGGTCCAACTCATCAATCACCATCATCCAACTCATTACCCACACACAGGTCTCAGACCCATGTGGGCTTCATCCTAAAAAAAAAAAAAAAAAAAAAAAAAAAAATCTAAGGTACTATTACTTGATTTCATTCCCAGATAATCTCTTAAATCTGTGTGATAATTCGACTTCCTATAATTTCATATTGGAATCAGATGAATCCACTTCTTGCTGTGGGTTTTATTTAAATACAAAAAACTTTTGACTGTGCCATGATGTTGGAGTAGTTCAAAACTTTGAGATAAATAAATTCCATTTTGTATGATAAAAATGCAACTTAAAATTCGTAGATAATGTTAATATAAAAAACCAAAAAACCGATCTAGGATGCCTTTGAAGATGAGTCTCCATGATTCGAAAACGTTCGGCCAAAAGGTGAGTAGAAATATTATCTATTCACAATTAAAATTGACTGCAAATCGTTGAATTTACTATAAAAAGTAAATGTTAACTTTTTAAGTGAATTTAACGACTTGCAGTCAAATTTTTTATCAAGATTAAGTAGAATTTATTTACTCTGTAGGCCGAACGTTTTCGAATCTTGGAGATAAATTTTCAGAGGCCATGGATCTGCAAGATTCGAAAACGTTCAGCCTACAGAGTAAGTAAATTATACTTATTCCTAATACAAATTTGACTGCAAGTCATTGAATTCACTTAAAAAGTTGATATTAACAACGCAGTTCGTGATGGAACAATAAATCCAGGAAAAATTAAATATTGAATATGTGTGCTATGTTTAATTGCTGAGTCCCAGTTTTTTTTAATGAAAGGGAGAGAATTTGCACGATCTTGTTCTCGTAATTTATATCTTTCAAGCTCTATGCGATGGTATTCCGTCTCTTGCATTTTCAACTCATAAGTTTTCAATCTGTTTCTTTTAGTCTTAATTGATTATAGTAATTACGTTATGTGATGTTACTATTATCTGTGACGTCCCAAAAATCGTCTCATCTAGTTAGTAACAAGAGCCTGAATTTGCAGTTAGTTTCTGAATGTAGAAGTTAATAGTAATATCTAACAAGTTTATATTTTTTCGATAAAAAGCATTTTCCTGACTGTCTATAGCAAATTTATGATGTGTATCATAGATGTCTACCATAGGCTCCTTTCAATCCTAAATCACTCCAAACTCCATGATTCTGACGTTACGTGGTAAAATTATCCTTAACTTAATTTAGTAAATGAAAAAGTAGAGACAGCAATTTTTGCATTTGGATTTGCACTTCTCTATCATCTTTGAAATTTATACACTCATCTTCAACTCATCGCAATATAACATTATATCAGCTAATATACATGCACTAGGAAAGTGTAGTACATTGCATAGCTGTGATTGTAACTGCAAAATGGTCATCGGGGGCATAGCTAATGATCCCAATCTTAAAAAAGATTCGTATACAACCAGCTTGCTCAATTTTCCAATGACGGTGGAACATGAAGACAAGATAGGTGCATGATAAGTTATAAGGTGGATGAAATGGTCTAGGTAGGTTGTCGTTTGTGAGTGTGGGGGGGGGGGGTTACTATCGGTGTTGCTCACCTAATCTAAGTACATGCTCGCCTTACGAAAACGCGTTACCCGACTCTGTATAGTCTACAGTGCCTGTATCAATGTAGTGGTGAGGTAAGTAGAGGTCCGATAGCTACTAAATTAAAGCAATCATCGAACTCGTGTTTAGTGGTGATTATGTAGTTGATCATCTCAACAATAATAATGATCGGAGAAAGTAATGGTACATCATTCATCGTTACCTCTCAGTTAGATTTTCTAATACCACGACAGTTAATCGTGGCTGCCACATTTGCTTTTATTTATGTATTTCTCAAAATACGGGTACGACTTTTACCCGGTCGCCTTCACAGCCAATCAGCCATTGATCTGTTTTCACGCCCACCATTCGATGGTGGGAAAAGTATCCATAAATGTCAGATGGAATTACATTGAAAAACTATATTAAAACAATCCACAGAGCTGGTTTTCCATTGGTGGAACTTTTTGTGTTAATTAATTGAGAATAGTTTCACAATGTATGAAATTATTTTGATGATTAGATAGGATTAAGTTGGTGGAACTTTTTTGTATCAATTAGTTGGACATTTTTTCACAATATATCAACTTATTTTGAAAATTAGATAGCTTCAAGTTTCAATGGAATTATCTGCCTCTTAGTAATGCACTTACTAAATTCCAAATATGTCAACAAATAAACTAAACAATAACTAAAGTGTTGTAGCCTACTGTGTCAAGTGAATTGAAGGTTCAATCTGGTTATGTTATTTGGAAATTCTGACTTTTTAATCTGTTCAAAATTAGTATTTACTTGTATTAAATCAATATATGGCACCTCCTGAAAAACCTACTGGTTTAGGAGGACCTTTGTTGTAATGATACTGTAAATAAATAGATTGATTGATTGATAATAGAAAAAAATAGAAAATTTTAATAGAAATAATATTTTGCATATATTTTTATCTGCTCATTCTATGTCCATGCTATTAAGCAGCTTTTTGCAATTTAGTACAAGATATGAATGATGGATCTTATATTATGAGATTATCTTATCTCATATTATGGATCTTATTATGAGATTAGATTATTTTCATCCATGTGACTCTTAAATTAGTGTATAAAGATTAAAATTTATCAATTTTGATTTAATAAATTTGATTGATTAAAGTTACTGTTTTAATATCAACCGTTGTTAACATAATTTTGATGTCATGGATTACAGAAAGAAAGTGAGTGCAACAAAAAGTGGCTAAAATATATCAGCGAGAAAAATTTCAGCAAAGAATTTTCCATTCAGAAATTAAGATTTGAGCCGAAACTGTTAGAAGTACGCTGTGAAGATTGGCCACTGATTCCTAATAAATTCAAGAAGGTAATTTAATTCCGATCTCATAAAATACTAAAATAATGTCCAGAAATTTCTCTTCCACCGTGCTCCTTCTAAATTGATGTTCCTGACAAGAGATTTCTTGTCATGTTCTTCTCCAGTCTACATAGTTCTGTTGACGTTTGAACATTTGGTAGTGTACTAAATAAGTCCACTCTCTTTTATTACCGGAACTTCAATTCGTTTTCTAGTAGTTATGAAATCCTTTTCAAATTATAATATCAATGATGATCTTGACGATAGTGATAACTAAACCAGTAGTCCCTGGATAACTGCATATAAAAGTAATATGAACGCTTACTAGATACCGAAGAGCCGGAGGATTATCGTCAATATTTCATTTTACACACATATTTAAAAACCTGCCTCGTCATACAACTTTATACTCGTTATTTAACGTTCAGTACATCCCGTTAACCGACGTCTCAACAATAATTAATTCATCGGTTCGTTGATTTATCTCAATATGTATATCTTCGGGTACTTGAGTTTATTTGAATCGACTTCATGTTTCAATTTGAGTGCCACTACCGTTGATGTCCATAATGGCATGTGTCTTCACTTCGATACTAACTAGTTTCGAAGTGGAAGATTCTATCCAGGTTCAGGGTGATGTAGGTAGTTGGTCTCCAGTTGGACCTGCAGGCAGATTAGAGTTAGGTGAGGCTGTGTGGACCTCAATTTTATTAAAAGCAGGCATCTTGCCTCAAGCACCTTCGTTATTTCACCTACATGAATAATTACACACACCATTGCACATCGCAACATATACACCAGTGTTGGCCTCTACTCGTCAGATTCTTCTTCAAAATAATATTCCTGAATTTCTTGTTCCATGATGAACTGCGTTATTAATATTAACTTTTCAAGTGAATTCAAAGACTTGCAGCCAAATTTGACTGCAAGTCGTTGAATTCACTTAAAAAGTCAAAATAAGATGCTCGTTTTGCTTTTATGAAAATTTAACGTAATATAAAATAATGTAGTGTATATTCCTGGATTTCTTGTTCCATGACGAACTGCGTTGTTAATATTAACTTGTTATGTGAATTTAACGACTTGCAGTCAAATATGAAGACTGCAAGTCGTTAAATTCACATAACAAGTTAGTAGTGTATATACATTACTTTATCATTTTATATTATATAGTAGGCCTACTACAGTAAGTTATATAAAAAATGTAGCATATGATGAACCCACCAATTTGAATTTTCTCCTCTTTATCAAATTTAGTTTTCTCTTATTAGAAAGCAATTTTTTTATAGATTTCCTGAAAATCAGAACATATTATTCTACCCTATCAATAATTCCCTAGTATGATTGAAAATAACATGTTCTAAGTGTGTGTCAGTGAGTATTAATAGTAGAATTGTAGTCATAGTCGTATTATGCATTTATGAATTGTATATCGCATCACATTGTTTTAATAATGCTATTGAATAGTGTGATCTACCATTTCTATCCTCGATTTCATTTTTACTGGATAAAGACGATTAACTGAAGGGCTTTCAGACGCATATTGTGAAATAGAGTTCCAGCTGGGTGCAGGGCAAGTCAGTTCTTGGTCAGTAAATTTATTTTATTTTGCTTCAACCTGAAAATGGAATTCTTTCTCCTTGGAAAATTGATAAAAACAATTGTATTAGGCTTTAGTACTCTATGAAATAAAAAGGCTCATCAATAAAAATCTATAAGGCCAGGTTCACACGAGCTACAATCGCGCGATTGTAGCCAGACCAATAATGGAGAGTTGCGCGTTTCTAGTAGAGCACAGGATCAGATTGTGCAGTTCCCACAAGCTACACTTCGCTGCGATGTAGCTGGCCTTTAGCCGATTCTAATAGAATCGCGCGCTTGTAGCCGAGGTCGTTACCGTTTTTAACTCAGCTACCAACAAAAAAGACATAAAATTTTGGATTTTTAAAATCCTAGCATACTCTGCTCACTGTCGTTAATACGTAGAAACTCGAGATTTTTTTCTAGCATGCGAATATTAACATTTTTATAGAACATTTGTTTGTACTGCAATAAGTATATTTGATGGCATAAAAATGTTAATTTTAGTGATAAGAGAAAAATTGAAGTTGGTTTGGATTAAGGAAGCTGAGCACAGTAGCATGGGACTTTGTTTGAATATCTGAAATTTTTATGCTTTTTGTATTTGTATTTGGAAAAAAGTGAGCGACAACTCTGCGATTCATAATTGCTTTGGCGAATAATATTGCTCTGGCTACAATCGCGCGATTGTAGCTCGTGTGAGCCCGGCCTAAGTGACTATTGAATAGCTGCCTATAATTTGCAAAGCCTTGACACAGATACACAATCCTGAATGAAAATCTATCAATCAATAAAACGCTATCATTGAAAAAGATGTTGATGACACATCGCAGGTGGTCCATCAAATGTCTTGAGAGCGTTCTGACCGTTACTATAAAATCTATAGATAAAACGTTCTGTTTGTAATTGGTATTGCAATCAGGTCGTCAATATAATAAGTCACGATAGTAATATTCCCCATAAATATTTACTGTACATAACTTATGTAAATATCAGCTTATTCTAAGCTTATTTTCAAGCTTATGGCGGGCCGCTTAGCACAGTTGGTTGGAGCGTCGCAAGTTCAGCTTGCTGCCGTTTAAGTGGTCGCGGGTTCGAATCCCGCTCCACCGTCAGGCATTTATGTGTAATCATTCACCTCATTACCCACGCACAGGTCTCAGACTCATGTGGGCATCATCAGCAATGAAAAAAAAGAAGAAAAACAGTCGAGATGATAAGATACTGTAATTATTTCATAGAAGAATTAATGAGAAATAATTATTTCCATAAATTATAGTTGGGAGTTGCGTTGTTCTAGTTGTGTAGGTAGTACGGTACTGTCCTGATGAATATCATGACTGAAACATTCTACTTAATCACTAATGTTGTTCGTCGATATTCCCTATTCTATTGATGAGGAATAGTGTTCAAGTATTGTAGAACAACCTTCGAAAATAAATAATTAAAGGATTTGAGGATCGGTCAGTCAATAACCCATCCTCAAAGTTTGGTCGATATTCAACTCCAATCAACTCTAATAATCAACTTTAATATTTTATAGTATTCTTCAGGTAATTAGTATTTTTAGAGTGATATTTTTGGTATTCAACTCTAGCAATCTTTGAGTGATGAGTTCTTGAAGATGTTTCGTCACGACTGGCAACATCCCCTGGTATTTACAGAGTTATTTGTCGCCGCACCTCTTCTGGTGTTGAGCAGTACTTGAAAGCAATAGGCTGCTTTCTTGGTTTGATTGTTGATGGTGTATCGATGCCGAGAGGCTATGCCCTTCGTGTTCTGGGTGTGTCTTTGGGGAGAGAACTAAAGCAAAGTACTTGGACAACAATGAGATTGTCCGCTTATTCGTTTTTAAAGCGTCGTTGCTGAGTGCTTCTACACGGGCCGTTGTCATAACGCGCGCGGTATAGCACAGCATTTGCCTTTCTCACGGTTCGCTGAACAGCGAAGAACGACCAGCATTCATATTGATAGTTTAGTAACGCCCATATTTTGCAACCGCACGGGATAACTGTTATTACTTGACTCACTAAACTGATCCTTTCCTCCCTTGTTGTAAGCTCACCGGCCAGTATTACAATGACGATTATTACAAGTAATGCAACGATATCTATTATAACTATTATCATTGTTAACATAACCATTCTTACCGTTCACGTTTTTTTTGCGCAAATAACTGCTAAAATCAACATAAGCGTCCTAGTACGAGTATTTAGTATTCGAATAATGTCTATTACTATTTACTACGACAATCTTTCATAACTATTATCATGACCATTATTACCATTCATGATTTTTTGCGCAAATAATTGCTAAAATCGACACTGTCATCCTAATGTAATATTTGAATACTAATGACTATTACTATGTAGTTAGTCGAATGTAGTGTAACATTATTTAGTGAGTCAGATATAATGTACATTATTTAGTTGGTCGAGTGTAATGTGTATTACATTACTTTGTCACGGTTTTATTGGCCGGTGAGAAAGGTTGATCGTATTACCGCCAAATATGGCTAGTTTGATCCCGTATCGAATTAATAGGATTATGAAGTGAACTTGTGATGAATACTGTAGTTAGTATTATTATTGTTAGTTGTGGTTAACTGGTTTTTGTGCGAGGTGTGTTAGACTATTTCAATGTACATGAAATAGTTGACTAATGGTAGTAGAAAGTTCCGGGATTTCTTGTAGAGTGTGTTGAGATACTCTATTCAGTTATTAATATTTTGAATAATGCACCAAACTGTATGCAGGTGCGTGGCTGGATGTGAATGTGGTGTAGATGCATGCAATTCCTTATTTTATTTATTCATATTGGTAACCTCCAATTGAATTTCACACTTGGTGTGGAGGAGTACTTAGTTTTTCCACAAGAAAAATGTTATTCAATCTTCTCACCTAAAATTTTTGTATACTTAATGGAAGTGTTTTTTGTTTAAGAATGGAATTAAATGGGTTTATACTGTATTGTATTTCATTTTGTATAATGAATGAGTTTGAATAATAATATAATAGTTAAATTACAATTTAATGTAAAGAAACAACATGCTTTTCAGCATTGTACGATACTGCTTCTATTACTAGATTTCTACTAGTGAGGTTGGGAAGTGATAGCCGTGAGCTGCAACAGATATCTGTTCAATCAAATAAGATAAACGACGCTCTCCTGGGCTCTCTCTGTAAGGGTGACCGATTTGATTGGCCAGCAAAAAATACTGTTCTCGTTGTAAAATAAGTATCTGGTGGTTTGGAATCCACCTAAAATTGTAGTTCCACTATGTTTCCAATAACATGGCTCAAGCGGCGAGATGGAACTACCCCTAAGGGTCTCCCCACCAATAAAAGCCATACGCATTTACTTTTTTACTAGAGAATTTTGGTATCTTTATAGATTTGCTATCTTTTTGTCACTGATAGTTTTATAAAAATACATAAGACATAAGACTAATCATATTAGCTTGGTGTTTGATGAAATCATTTATTTTATCATTTCATTTATTTTATCTTGCAACTTCGATCATATTTCATGCAAGATATTAGGCCTATAGCCTATGCTAATCAGTCCATAGTCAGTTAAATGAAGCCTGAGTGCCATTTATAATAAAATTACATATATATTGTCAGGGCGCATTCTCTGAACCCCATAATAATAAAAGTAATAGTAAAAATTAATTCAGTATAATTTATTGTTGGAAACTTGAAATACAAACCATGAGCAAAGGCAGTAGTATGTTCAAAAGAACCACTCAATGTTTACATTTATTGAAACTAGGTTATAGTACTATGTATGGCTGTCAGCTGTGACTGACATTTTTCGCGCCAAATTCAGCCTAGCCTAGAGCCGGCTAATAAATGAAAAATTATAATTTGCCATTAAATAAAATTATTATTTGTAATAAGGACCGCTCACAACACCTAGCCTTTCCACAAATTGGTGGATTTAAGCATTCCTATTTATTTTCTGAATTTAACCCATGACATAGGGGTGTGTTGTCCTGAATCACCGAGTTGGGGCAGTATATCTCTATGGCCTGGGAAGCTGCATAGAAAAAGGAAATTGAACAGCACTTGCTGAAAAAATCCTGCCCGAGGACATCGAACTCCTGTCGAGTCCCAAATAAGCTAATTCTTCTAGTCAATTTTAATGTTCTAAATTTCTTTCAAGTTACCAGTTTTTGTGTTAAATGTCCCTGTAAGATGGAATCTACTTTTTAGAAAAAATTTAATGTGATACGCCGATATTACGAGAACTTCGCCAAATAACGACCACGAGAGGCAGCCTAATCCAATTCAAGTTACCAAAGGACTGAATCAAGTAGAAAAAAACCACTCATCGCCTGGAACACGTGAGTCTAACATTATTAAATATAAATTGGCCAATTTAAAGTGGAAAAGTGCTTCGAAAAAATGTATTAGACACAACGATTTCCACGACCGCATGGTGAAATAAATTTTATATCAGGGTGTAAAGATTTCATCTTACCTTCACTGCACTAATTAGCCCTTGGATCGGCTCAACAAAATTATCATTTATCAATTCATAAACTTTCAAAAATACCTTCAGAAAAAATAATCCTGAAAAAAAAGGACTTTAACTATGTTTTTCTATTCGAATCTCTTGCATGGGATATTTGTTCTTAATTTTAATAAATTTCACAATATCGTCATTTAAATTGTGCCTGATTGCATTGACCTGCTCGACCATTGGTATTTGTTAGTGATTGGTTTTATCATTTTCTCACTGAGGGTGGTCTTTGTCGAGGGTCATACTACACCATATATTCTATATGGTATTGGGTCGCTGGTGTCGTCGGTGAGGCATACAGTTGCTCGAGAGTATATTGGTGAATTTTTTGAGAGACCAAATTCGACAGAGATCAACTCCCTCAGTGAAATTTACAGCAATACCAAGCATAGCAGCGGTCATCAACATAGTAGGTATAGGGATTCGACAACTTACAACGGTTGATTCCTGGATATCATACCTGGAATAAATATTTCAGGGAAGATTGAAAGGACTTTTCCGTTTTTCGTTGTGGGATTGCCCCATCACCCTCACAATCATCCCAGAGCTGAATGAGAGCCTAATACCTGAGTGATTCCGGCAGCAAGGACAATAATTAATTATATTTCAGGTAATTGTAGAGGGAGGTGGAAGTAGTTCCCACAATATGGAGAGAAATAGACATTTTTGGGAAATGCACTTCATTGGGCCTCATAATGGAAAGATCTGAAAAATGCAAAATCCTTTCTCGATTTTATTTCTATACTACAACCTTCTCTATCAATATTTATGTATACACATTGAGGCATCCAGGATTCATCCCCTGAATACCAAAATGCAGTTGATCCACTCACATCGCCATTGGTGGTCCACGTTGAGCTTCTAAACTTTCAAAGTATAATTTAGAGGCATAAAACTCTTCAATTGATACATTACTAATAGCCTTTTTCTAATAGTTGAATAACTTTCATTAATTGATAGTCCATTCCATTAGCATAGCTGAATATGTTATGTATACCTACCAAGGTAAAAACGGGTCCTCGATATCTAGTAATTAACTCATCTTTCCCTATTCTTATCATACTCATCAATTCACTTTTGAAAATGGTCGTCTTCTATAATAATATACAATATATTAACTCAGTTCAGAGTCTCAGCTTCATTTATATTATTCATATTCTATTGCTACAACACATCACATTTACATTAATCTCCTACATCCTTGTCTTGACGTTCCTCAGCTGGACTGTATCTCTCTTCCCATTCATTATTATAACACCGCTATTAAAATTCTATTTGTTAATTTATTAATTCTAGATTAAAAAAAATATAAACACATATTTTAAAACACAATCTATCACAAAGTCTTTTGGATATGTATTGAAATTATTAATCTTACAATAAAGGCCCTCAAGCCTACTCAAACAACTTTGATATGAAGTAGATCACAATTTGAATTACCTACTAGCTGATACGTATCACCTTTCAAGTCATATAACTTAGTCTATAACTTTGAACCAACAAGCTCCACTATGGAGATTATTGCCTCCCACATAATTCCAAACATTAAATATCTCAACTATAATTTACAAACCGAGAGCTTTGCAAGTTTATAGATACCACCCACATGTTGTTACCAAGTATTGACCTTCGAACATGATGTGCAAATAAATTAAAATTTTTGTGTAGGATATTTGACAATAAGATTGCAAAAATGTTAGAATTAGCATCTTTGACAAATTGAACTAGAATATCTCAATGTTTAATGATCTACTGTGTCAATAACAGTTTTTATACTGTGCACTTTAACACAGTAATGTGTTTATTACAGTAGATTTGTCACTAAATTATATAACATTATTTACAATAAATGTCAACTTATAAATGTGTGTAATAGGATGTATTAATTTATAGAATTGATAGAAATGAAGAAAAAGTAAGCTAATAGTTAATCCAGAGGCTTAAAAGTATTTTATAAATAACAGGAATACCATTATCAAAAATATTCAAGTAATTTATGGAATGTATTCAATAATCAGAAATTTAAAATAACAGGAAAATAGATAATAATTTTATCTTTTTTATTTATTTGTTCAATATTATTAGGAAAGTAGTCATGAAGTAGTACATTTCCAGGTTTATAATCTGAAAAAATAAAATGGCGTCCCAAATATTGTTCAGATGGAGACTTCCCTGTTTGCAGAGGTGTAGCTCGGTAACGGAACAATATGTCTCTTACTTTATCATGAATGGACATAGTCTCATGTGACATGGACTTCAATTTCTGTTTAAGTGTCTGTACATTCCTTTCTGCTAAGCCATTTGTGGCTGGATGTCCAGGTGCTATTGTCTTCTGCACAATTCCATTCATTTCACAAAATGTCATGAATTCAGAACTTGTGAACGTTGTTGCATTGTCTGAGACAATTATCTGTGGTAGCCCATGGATGCTGAAAATATCCTTGAGCATCCGTATTGTCGATGTACTGGTAGGTGGATCTTTCTGGATCTTGACTTCTGGCCATTTGGATTTTGCATCAATCACAATGAGGAAAAAATACCCTAAAAATGGTCCAGCATAATCAATGTGTATTCTTTGGAAGTTAGATGCTGGCTCCTCCCAGTGATGGTTGGAAATTGGCGTTGGACTGGATCTAATTTCAGCACAGCTCCTACATTGCCGGACAAGATGTTCAATATCTTTGTCAATATTTTTCCAGTAACAGTATCGTCTTGCAAGATTTTTCATCTTCACTATTCCTAGGTGTGTATGGTGAAGTTCATCTAGAACACTGGAACGAAGATTCTTTGGTATTACTATCCTGTGACCCCGGAATAATATCCCATCCTCGTCGCCACTTTGTTGTATCTGAATTTGTATTTTATTTGATAAAATGATAGAACATAATTAATAGAACATTGAATAATCATAGTGTTAACTAGTCCATTTTTCGAATGAAGAGTTTCTTATGATTCCATGGCAACCAAATGAATCATCTGTTTGATCATTTGAAATATAACACATGACACATAGCAACCAGATAATATTTTTCGGCTCAAAAGTTTTTATAAAAATTTAATATTATTAACTATTTTGAACTGTTTTAGTGTTTCGTTTCGAGTGAACTTTAAAATTAATAGTGGTCAAGTGAGATGATTAATTTTATTATTTTTCGAGTGAAGGTTTTCAGCATATCTTAAATTTTTAGTTTGTGTTAACCTCAATGTTTTGGACAATGTAACATATATTCAAAATTTGCGAAGGAAGCAGTTTTGGACTTGAGTCTGTTGCACCTTCACACTCGTTGTAAATTTGTCACAATGAATAAATAAATGGTATTTATTGAATATCCGAACTTTTCGAATTTTTCAACAATTTTTTCCCCACACACTCAAAACACACTAGTAAGTAATAATACACTGATATTTTGCGGGGGCAACGCTTATTTGGCATTTAAATTAGAGTTTTCTGATGGAACTATTTTTCTTCCGCATATGAATACTTCCATCACACTGTAACACTGCCAGACTAGGCAAGGTTAGGTTAGGTTTGGTCAGGTGGAATCATCTAGAGCTGAGCAACGGAAAGGTCGGTCAAGTAACCAATCAATCTAAAAATATAATAGTTTGAAAACATATGTTTTCTTTGAAATGCTATAATTTTGTGTTTGGTCAGATCGACAATTATTGTTAGATCACATGGAAAATATTTTCAGCAATAGCTGATTGTTTTAATTTATTCATTACGTGAAATGTGTGATACAGAGTGCAGCCTCAAATTTTTAGAATCTGTATGCCTTAGCGAAAAGGAGGTGATCGAATTTTTATTCAGGCATGGTATTTTTAAAGAGATTACAGTGTGTTTGAAGTGTGGTGCGGAATTAGTTGTCAATAAGTAAAATCTTAAATTTCGACAACAGCAGTGGTTGACTGGTATTCATTTTGCTTTGTGGACCCAGAAACCCAAGCTCACACGAATACGGTTGAGAGGAGTTGGCACGAAGTGCGCTGTACGATTCCAAGGTTTGGAGTCAAAAAAGCGCATTTCGCCGGCTACCTTGCTGAGTTTCAGTTTAAGCGCCGATAACAGCGGGAGGAGCGTGTACATTATTTTTTTAAAGCGGCTGCAGAGTTGTATCCCCCGAAGTATTGAAAGGTTAGTAAGCTTAGTTTTCTTCAGATATGTGATTATTAATTTGATTTATATCGTTTTATGGTTTGGAGTTCATAATATGTTTGCAAATTATGAATTTTTTAAATGAAAAATAAAATTTTAATCAAAAAAATTTTTTCGAAAATTTAAATTTTTGTGTGAAAAAGACGCGACCACCAAAAAATTTCAACGGATTATTGCTTCATGGGGTGTGTAGATGTCACAAAAAAAAATTGTTGGAAAAGTCGAAAAGTTCGGATACTCAATAATTACCAAATAAATAAATGAATAGAAATTCTTGGGTAAAACGATTGGGGATGGTTTTAAATTTATTACTGATGGAAAGAGTAGGTAAGAACGTTTGGTTTGGTATGATATTTGTCAGGAAGGTACATTGTATTATGGAAGAGTTGTAGAAAATTTTGTAAATTTATCTTAATCCTATAGCATGTGTTGATATGGGAATGTAAAATAAACAGTCCAGCTAGGCTACTACTTTTGGTGAACATTATTTATGAGATTGTGTTATTGAGGAAGATCAAGGAATTGACTCACCGATTAGCTCTCACTGTACGGGTTCATTCTGAGTTGGGAAGGTGCGCCTCTTTTCACAATTCTTTTGAGATTGCCTTCGACTTCAGCTACCGGCCACCAGAATCAAAGGATTTAAATGCACAAAAGGCTCACCCCCCAGGTTGGTCTTACATAAGTAGTCTTACAATCGTATATATATATCAAATTTTCACCCCTCGTTATCTATTGCAGTGAGAGCGTCTCCTTTGAATTTACCGTAGATTCATTCCACTTTTTTACTACTTTGTTTGGTGTAATCTGTGTTCGAAAAACTGTTTAACTCTCAAATAAATATTATAAATAGTCAATTTTATCAAAAAGATTAATTTTTCCAATGCAAGACAGATTCAATTTTTTATTTTATAGCCCTACAGCACTAGTTTTGTGCCTAACATTTTGGTCAATTTCTGTAGTATATCGCCCTTGGAAGTTACAGTCATTTGAAAGCCTAATGGTGTGCGGCCTTTTCTATCTCCCATCGCATTATTGCAATAGAGTAACCGGTATTCGTGCCATACTGTTTGTTCTTGCACAGTTTCATAATTCATTGATGCACATTGAGAGTGAATCCTTGACTCTCAAAAATAGCGTCCTTCGTCCTTGCGATCCTTGTTTGGTGGTTGGTGTCCCAGTTAAGCAGGAATACAGCTGTCGCCTTTCTTGGACTTGAGTCAACAGATATTTTTCTCTTCTTGGTCTTTCGTGTACTTACCGTTCAATTAATCATCATTTACAAATGTGTCATTCGTTTTCTCCGTTAAAAGGTGAACACCAGGTGGGCGCTGCCCAGCCTCCATGCTTATTGCAATTTATTACTTGTATAATTCTGGATATAGTACTGCCAATCTATTCCGACTACTCTCAATTTTGTTTGGAAAGTGGATGTGGAGACCATATTCAGACTACATCATAATGAATCATAAAATACTTCAAATTATATTCCAACTCGTTCTCAATTTCATTTGTATATTTATTTTGAAAGTTATTTATTTTTAGAAATATTTACATCATAATGAGTCATAAATTTCTGCCAATACTATTCCAACTACAGTATTCTTAAAATGTTGTTTCTATGTCTATTTGATGGTTCTATCCGTGTAGATGTCATTAATTTTATCATAATACAGTATATTATAATGTTGAATGCTCCAAGAAACCGACTGCATGAAAATCTAAATTTCAGGTTTTTCCTCTCATAACATGATCAATAGAAATAGGTTCTGTAACTGAAATAGAAATGAAAACATGAATTGAAAACACAGTAATCAGTGCTAATTTTTCAAAATATTTCCAGTCCAATCCTATTATTAGAAATATTTCACTACCAAGAGTTGATATTTTTTTTCATTATGATAAGACAATAATTGATGAACAATCAGATAATAAAAGATCATATTCTTTTCAAGTTACAATTATGCTTAAAACTTAAATTATATCACAAATCCATTAAGATGGCCAAAATAAAAACAAAATAATGCATTCTAGTATTCGGTCATTCCACGATGTAAATATCTAGGTATAGTTATAGAGTCAATTAGATCTCTAACTCAGGTTAATACAGACTATTTAGATCTCAAAATTTTTTAATATTAATTTGATCATTAATCAATTTTTTCGCAATAACTCACTTTGTATAATATGTTTTTCATAATATTTCATTTTAATAACTTGTTCAGTTCCATAAAGGCCCATCCAAATGATAAGAGCTAGAGATTGAATGAGTGGCGAATATGATTGAATGAAGCAGTGTCAGTGTCTATATAGGTCTATACCACAAGGCAAGATTGGAAGTTTCTGAATTTCTGAGATCGCTTTACCAATTTCTCCCACTCAGATTTGAACTTTGCTATATTGATGACAGACGGTTTTTGGTGTCACCCTACAGTAGGTAACCTAGGTTACTGCAGTAGGTTACTGCTATTGTCACCCAATAGCAGTAATGCAGTATTTTAGCAGTAAAATTGAAATACAATAATCAGTGCTAGTTTTTTTAAATATTTCCAATCCAATTCCATTATTAAAAATATTTCAACTTCACTACCATGATATAATTTAATAATATATTTATCGTATGGCTTCTTGAACACGAGCATTTCCAAAATATTTAATAATTATCCATGATCCATAATAATGATCCATGATCCATAATAATGATCCAATAGTCCATGATTTTTGTCAACAGTGAATGATGAGTAGTTTCCGTGGATTGGCGCAGAGTGACAACTCAATATTAATAATGGCTCATCCACGCGAGACACATTAACTCCTTCCTATATTGGAAATTAGTTGGTTACTCAATAGCGAACTCGGAAGTTAGCTGGCATCATTTAGTGAGAGACGAGACGAGATTTCGCCTGCAAATTTATTGCATCTGTCTGGAGATATCGATTTTACACAGAAACAGAGTTGCATAATGGTGTCGCCTGTGTCGTGCAACATCTGAAACAATGTTGCTGAGGTTATTGGCAGCATAACTATCGTTTAAATTGATAATTAGTTTTCAGTATGATTGTGTTGTGGCTGGAGATCAAACTACTACTACCACTCCTCCACAAACTATAATAAACTATAAACTACACTAGTTTAACTATAAACTAAACTAGAAATGAGAACAAACTAACTCTTTTTCAGTTTGTCCCCCGCCTAGTACAGTACATGACTATCATCTCTAGGGGTGCTAGAACACTTCAGCATTCTGTTCCAATTAATGGGAGAGGCTTTGAATTTTGATTAATATTTCATCGCTTAATTGAGGAAGAGATTTTATGTAGTGTAGCACCATAAAGAAATAGCATGTTGGGATATTGTGATGTAATAAGAGCAATGTATTGAAGTGAAATTGATGATGGGGCATTATATTGTGGTGTTGACTCTTATGTAAGTTAGATAATGTGAGATGGACTTCTTCAATGGGTACTGATGCAAGGATGCAACGCTATAAAACTGTGATTGATTATATAGGGTTTTTATTACTGATGCTCTAAAACCATATCAAGTTTAGTTTTTCAAATATTTAAGATTAATTCTGATTTTTTTTATTTGGAAATTCTCTATGAATACTTTGTATAGGATTCTTTTTCTTTCCTTCTTTTTGTTCTCCTACAGTACTATCTTTTTTCTTTTTATTTTGCTTCTTATTTTCCTTTCTCGTCCTCCTTTTTATTATTTTCCTTCTTCATCTTTTTCTTATTGCTATTCTTCTTTACATTGTCCTATCTTCTTCTTTTCCATCTTCTTCGTCCTCTTTTTCTTATTGCTATTCTTCTTTTCATTTTCCTATCTTCTTCTTTTTCTTCTTCTTCTTCTTCGTCCTCTTATTCTTCAGTTGTTACATATCTAGATTGTCTTGGCTGTCCTCTTCATTCTTCAATATAGTAGCCTATATCAAATTGGTGGCATATGCTACATTAGGAAATAGAATAAATTTTCAAAGACCTCCAAATCCGTCTACAAAAAGATCCAGCGTTATTACTACTCGAAATTGTGCAATTAGTTCAGATAGACATTAAGCAAGTTGAGAAGGATAAAAAATTAATTCCAATTCACTCTCATACGAAGGCGAGAGAGACCTCTTTCCCTTTCAATTATTTAAAAGCGGGATGTTCTTAATTTTTAATAACGTCTAATCGAAATATTACCATCAGGATTTCTCTCTTCCTTGCACTGAGTGAAAGTAAAGGTGTGTTACCATCCTCACTATAGCCTTACTTATAAAGGCCTACATAATATAAACTTAATCCCAAGCTGTAGCGTCATCTCGTTAGGCGGTTTTCTCGATGCTAGAATTGATTTGATTTGCCGAACAGTGAGTGAAAACCAGTCCATCTCCTTGACTACAGAACAGTATACACTTATACATGCTACTATATAATATTATATTGCATATACTAATATCTAAAGTATACTATATATACTGACAGGAAACCCCGTCAATCGTGCAAGGGCCATAAATTGTTTCTATTTAAACTTGTTATTGCCAACAATCAGTTGAAAGAGAATCTATTTATAATACACTTTCCTTCAATTTGTAGACTATAGGATCGGAACCGTGTTTGTATTACTGTGTGTGTGACGTCATTTTTAGTGCTAGTCGAGACATATTGCATTCAGTCATTTCTGTAAGAGACTGTCTTGAGTATGATGTATACAAGGATTGTAATAAAACAGCCGAACACCTGACTAGTGAGTGACTAGATACTGTTTTGAGACATTTCTGTGCAAGAGAAAAATGATGCGAGACATTTGCTACTCTTTTCCAGTTGATATAGATAGTTTCTGTATCATTATTTACTGCTTGGTACAGCCTCTGAAAGAAGCGAATTAATATCATCAATATTAATCTCAATATTTTATTGATATGAAAGTGGGGCAGGGTAAGAGTTCTGGGCCAGTTTCTCTTTAACCTTAAATTTAAGGTTAACCTAAACCAACTATCCAACCCTAATTTAACCTGAAATAGGTAAGTTCAAGTAGAATCAAAGCAATCTATCCGATCTCGAAAATTCCCATTTTCAGGGGAGCTAAAAATCACGAAAAAATTTGAACTTTTTAACCCGTGAAGGGAATTTCAATTTGAAGACGCCATCTTGTTCAGCCTTTCAAGGCATCCCAAATTCATGTATCAAATACAATTTTCCGATCACGATTAATTGGGGAAAAAATAATAGAATTTTTGGGCGTGGTCGCCTCGCTAAAAGTGGTGAGGATTCTGGGCCAGTTTTTCTTTAACCTTAAATTTAAGGTTAACCTGAACCAACTATCCAAACCTAATTTAACCTGAAATAGGTAAGTTCAAGTAGAATCAACGCAATCTATCCGATCTCCAAAATTCCCATTTTCAGGGGAGCTAAAAATCACGAAAAAATTTGAACTTTTTAACCCGTGAAGGGAATTTCAATTTGAAGACGCCATCTTGTTCAGCCTTCCAAGGCATCCCAAATTCATGTATCAAACACCATTTTCCGATCACGATTAATTGAGGAAAAAATAATAAAATTTTTGGGCGTGGTCGCCTCGCTAAAAGTGGTGCCGATTCTGGGCCAGTTTTTCTTTAACCTTAAATTTAAGGTTAACCTAAGTCAACACAATTAAACCTGACCTAAATTATCATAGGTAAGTCAAAGTTGAATGAACGCAATCTATCCGATCTCGAAAATTCCCATTTTCACGGGAGTTAAAAATCACGAAAAAATTTGAACTTTTCAACCGCTCAAGATAAATTGAATTGGACGGTGCCATCTTGTTCGGCTTTCAAAGGCACTCCAAATTCATATATCGAACACCATTTTCCGATGATAATTGATTGGAAAATAAAGTTTTTCCCACGCTCACACATTTTTTCCCACGCTCTTTCCAACCCAACTAGACCTCCTAGCTTTGCCAAACCTACCATTAATAATTGGGGAAAATAATAGAATTTTAATAGCATAATTTATTGAAAAAGAGAAAATAATAGAATTTTGGGTGTGGTCATTTATACTAAAAGCACTGAGGATTCTGGCTCAGTTTAACGGTGGTTATAACGAAAATTTTAACGCTGGTTTTAACGGTGGTTTTAATGGTGGTTATAGCGGAGATCAGTCACCAACTGATTAGCAATCTCGTACTATCACTTACCTAGTGGTTTGGAACCCACCTAAAATAAAGTTTATTAGATGGTTCTTGTTCAAATTTCCAAGGCGATTCAATATAGATATAGCAACACCATGCGATATAATCCAAGTCAATTTAATCTAACATTTGAGATCCTGAAAATTCCAATTTCCATGAGAGTTATACTGCAAGGTAATTAAAAAAAAAATTCCACACTCCTTCCCCGTCTATCATAATTCAACCTGCAAATCAAATTTAATCTATCATGACATAGGTAAGTTCTAGCTAATTGATATTTTTTCACAATGCATTGCTACATTACAACATACTGCTTATAAGAAAAATCAAGAGTTGAAAAATCACAGAATATGAACCAAATCTACTTCCCTCAACCTAAATTATATTGAATGGTGTCCCAGCCACTTCAAAATCATTTGTCAAACTTCATCACTATATAAAGGCTTGTGAATCCACATTTCTTGTTCAGTCTTCACAAGTAGCCTGAACAGTGAATACCTTTCTTAATGAAACACAGGTTGGTGGGATAATAATGCTATTATTGGTAACTGATGAGATGGTGAATCTATTAATTTGAATGATAACCAATGAGATAGGAAATTGGGTATCATATTATTGATGGTTGACAAGATATTTCAATCAAATTGAGAAGGTTGAAAATAGAGCATAATGTGAAGACTTATGGATCATCCTACACTCCTCACCTAATATCTGAACAGTGGGATCTATTATGTCTGGGTGGGAGGAATGATAATGTTAAGGTATATAGCTAATCTTTCAATAGAATTGATTTCCACTTCATGTCTGTGAAGACCTCTGAAACACAGTAAGTTGGATAATAATGTTATTAAATTATTGCTAACTGATGAGATGGTAAATCTATTAATTTGAATAATAACCAATGAGAGGTATATATTAATATTATTTGTGACTGACAGGATAATCTTTCAATTGAATTGGTTATTGGTAAGATAGGAGTATAATGTGAAAGCTTATGCCTCCTCATCCACACCTTACCTAATGTCTGTGAGAATGTTAGGGTATGTATCAATATTATATTATTTGTGGTTGATAAGATGGCTAATATTTTAATTTTTATGATGATTTCATAAGATGAGAAATAGGGTATATATCAATATCATATAGACAAAAAAAAAAGCTAATTGAATTGCTGTCTGATGAGATGATTGATGCATTAATTACATTTGTGTTTGAGGAGATATACTAAATTCAGGTATAGGTTTTATTAAGATGCAAATCTGCACAAATCTTATTCAGTTCACAAAGCCAGCACTATATAAAGGCTTGCAATTCTTCACTAGCAACCTAAACAGTGAGTACCACTCTCTTAATCAGACACAGGTAAGTGGGATAATAATGTTATTATTGGTAAATTATGAGATGGTAAATCTATTAATTTGAGTGATAACCATATTGTTGGTGGCTGACAAGATAGCTGATATTTCAATTGAATTGACAATTACCAAGGTTGGAAATAGAGTATATATCAATATAAAGCCTATAATTATAATGTGAAGGTTTATGAATCATCCTCTTCATCCACTACTCATCCAATGTCTGTACAATGAGGATCTATCATAATCTGGTCTGGATGGTGATGATGTTTTGGGTATATATCAATATTATTGGTGACTGATAAGATGGGTAATATATTAATTTCAATAACAACTGACAATATAGGGTATATATCAATGTAATATTATTGGTGACTAACAAGAAGGTTAATTGAACCGATGACTGATGAGAGAGTAAATCTATAACAAGAATGGTGACTATCCCATTCAATGTTGACTAATGAGATGACTATCATTGATATCTGATGAGATGAGAAGATATTTATTTGGAAGTTCAAGTTATTCTAACCAAGAAGATATGGTGAATTATACTGGATTTGAGGGTGTACATGTATTATTGATAACTGATAAGATGCTTAATTACACTGGTGACAGGGGATATAGCAAATAGTATGGTATGTTATAACTTCTTAATTTTAACTTTTAAATCTGAATGAAACTCAAATATTTCTCTGTACTATTGGGTTGTGTTAGTGCTATGCTTCTAATTATTTTTTTTGTTTTGGAAGAAATCTAATTCAAAGTAGAATTTCCCATTTCAGATTGGATATAACATAAAATTTCGATTTTTCATGGAAAATTTGTGAAGAAAGCATTAGTGGGCTATGACTGTTATCTATATCTTTACTTGATTGTGTTTTGAATAAATGAATGATATGGTAACAGAAGATGACTAATCTATCGATTTCATTGGTTACTAACAAGATGGTAGGATACTCATTGTTAAAGTTCAAACTCCAATTACATCCATATTGTGAGGGCTCTCCACATTCCATTCATTCTATTAATTTCATTGATAACTAAGGAGATGGTAGGTCTATTTAATGAATTTGAGACTGATGACCAATCAATTAATTACACCGCTGGCTGAGGATTTAGTAAATGTTGATATATGTACTAAATGTTAGGGTAGATTGAAATGTAATTTATTAAAATTGATTACTAACAAAATGACTAATCTATCAATTACATGATGAGGAAGAGGGTATATTATATTCTATTAGTGACCAACAAGATATTCTGTTTGAATTAATAACTGATTGAAATGGCAAGTGATGAGATGACTAATCTATTTATTATTTCTGTGTTTCATGAGAAGGGTGGTAATGTGTTGATGTAATTGGTTGATCAAATTTGTGACTGATGGATTGATTGCTGATGAAGTAAATGGGTATATATGTATCAATATTATATTAATGGTGAGTGAAAAGATAGCTAATATTTTAATTAAACTTGCAACTGACAAGATGAGCAATCTATAATAGAGGTGAGGGCTGATGAGACAGCTAATCTTTTTTCATTGAATAACAATATGGTGGAGCTGTTAGTTTTATTGGTTTCTAATGAGATGGAAAATCTTTCAATTGAAATGATGGCTGACTAGTTTATCATTGATGTTCAAGGAGATTGAGATGTAGTGGATAGTCTCACATGCTACCTAATGAAATGATCAATGAATTTATTGAATTGGTGACTCAATAGATGGCATTGATTTAGTTGGAGACTCTTAAAAGATGGTTAATTACATCAGTGGCTAAAAATGGCAAATATTTTAATTGAATTCAAAGATGGTAGGGTACTTATTTCAGTCCAACTTTTCAAAACACCCATAACATGCACCCCTGTAATTTCTACATGCTTCTCAATTTATTAATCACATTGATGACTAATGTAAAGGTTAATCTATTAATTTAACTGACAATGTGGTTTGTTGAGGAGATGGGTAATAGGGTATTACATGTTAAGTGACTGACAAGTTGACAATGTAGAATTGGTTGCTGGGGAAATTGATAAGTACATTAATGACTGAGGAGATGGTGAATAGGTTCATAGTAAATGTTGGGGTGTGCATATTGTATTACTGATGTACATAATGTATTAATTGATGGTTGATGAGATCTTTTAATTACATTGACAGCTGGGAGACGTTTAATCTATCATTTGCATTGAAGACTGAGAGAATGATAGACTAAATTTAAGGATATATATATGTAATATTATTGGTCACTAGCAAGACAGCAGGATGTTTACAGTTTAAATTCCCAATACACCTATAATGTGAGCCTCTATCATTTCCACATGCTTCCTTATTTATTTATGGACTGATGAGATGACTAATCCATGTATATTTATGACTGAAGAGATGGTGAATCTATTAATTAAATCATGAATGCAATGATTTATAGAACTACTTCTGCTCAATTTATTAACTTAATAATCAATAAAAAATTACTGTTTGAAGCTCAAATGAAGCCTCCAACATTAATTATATTTGATTTTTTTTTCGTATAATTTACATTGAAACGAATGGGGGTGTGAATCTCTTGAACAGAGACTTTTCATCTACCGGACTCAACCTAAACTACCCTGGGTCTGGGGGGTACCCCCAGACCCCTCCCCCTCCAACCTGTAATCAAGTATATCAGTAACACTATATTGGGTATGAAGATGAAATACACAGAGGAGTACAACTCAAGCAGTCTTGTCCATTGGAGACCTATCATACCTTTCAGGGTCCCCCTTCCACCTTTCTTTGAGTATATATCAATGTTTATCTTATATTAGGTGTGAAGTTTTGATTAAACATCCACATCTACATTTGCATGGGTTTAGCTACCTACACCTACACACCTACATAGGACCATCTAATAAACTTTATTTTAGGTGGGTTCCAAACCACTAGGTAAGTGATAGTACGAGATTGCTAATCAGTTGGTGACTGATCTCCGCTATAACCACCATTAAAACCACCGTTAAAATTTTCGTTATAACCACCGTTAAACTGAGCCAGAATCCTCAGTGCTTTTAGTATAAATGACCACACCCAAAATTCTATTATTTTCTCTTTTTCAATAAATTATGCTATTAAAATTCTATTATTTTCCCCAATTATTAATGGTAGGTTTGGCAAAGCTAGGAGGTCTAGTTGGGTTGGAAAGAGCGTGGGAAAAAATGTGTGAGCGTGGGAAAAACTTTATTTTCCAATCAATTATCATCGGAAAATGGTGTTCGATATATGAATTTGGAGTGCCTTTGAAAGCCGAACAAGATGGCACCGTCCAATTCAATTTATCTTGAGCGGTTGAAAAGTTCAAATTTTTTCGTGATTTTTAACTCCCGTGAAAATGGGAATTTTCGAGATCGGATAGATTGCGTTCATTCAACTTTGACTTACCTATGATAATTTAGGTCAGGTTTAATTGTGTTGACTTAGGTTAACCTTAAATTTAAGGTTAAAGAAAAACTGGCCCAGAATCGGCACCACTTTTAGCGAGGCGACCACGCCCAAAAATTTTATTATTTTTTCCTCAATTAATCGTGATCGGAAAATGGTGTTTGATACATGAATTTGGGATGCCTTGGAAGGCTGAACAAGATGGCGTCTTCAAATTGAAATTCCCTTCACGGGTTAAAAAGTTCAAATTTTTTCGTGATTTTTAGCTCCCCTGAAAATGGGAATTTTGGAGATCGGATAGATTGCGTTGATTCTACTTGAACTTACCTATTTCAGGTTAAATTAGGTTTGGATAGTTGGTTTAGGTTAACCTTAAATTTAAGGTTAAAGAAAAACTGGCCCAGAATCCTCACCACTTTTAGCGAGGCGACCACGCCCAAAAATTCTATTATTTTTTCCCCAATTAATCGTGATCGGAAAATTGTATTTGATACATGAATTTGGGATGCCTTGAAAGGCTGAACAAGATGGCGTCTTCAAATTGAAATTCCCTTCACGGGTTAAAAAGTTCAAATTTTTTCGTGATTTTTAGCTCCCCTGAAAATGGGAATTTTCGAGATCGGATAGATTGCTTTGATTCTACTTGAACTTACCTATTTCAGGTTAAATTAGGGTTGGATAGTTGGTTTAGGTTAACCTTAAATTTAAGGTTAAAGAGAAACTGGCCCAGAACTCTTACCCTGCCCTACTTATGAATTTCATAAAACTCATATATCATCAATATATCTCAGTTGGATTATGTAGTCAACATTTTGAGAAACAAAAGCAGTCTGTGCTTTTAAGGCTGTGCACAGGGTTTTTGGTCATAATTTTTTTATCGAAGTTCATTGAATTAGATATTATTAAGGTATTAAAATGCTAACTATTGCCATGAGAAATTATTTTTTTAATCAAATATTTTATGGAATATGAGAATTCAAAGTTGAAATTTTTCGGTTTTGGGGGGCAATTGAACTCACCTACAAGTTATTTTAAACATTTGATAATTTTTTATAACTGAAAGACACCCTGGGGAAAAGAATGACACACTTTTTATTTTAATTCAACAATTATTTTTTTCAAAATAATTTTTTGAAAAACTGAAATTCTTTGCATGTTTTAAAAAATTTATTTTGAGAAAACTAATTGTTTGATCGGAATGAAAAATATGTCATTTTATTCCTCAATGTGTCATTCATTTAAAATAGATTTATCAAAAGTTTAAAATAACTTGTAGGGGAGATCAATTGCCCCCAAAAACCGATAAATTTCTACTCTTAACTCCCATATTTCATGAAATAAATAATTTATCATGGTAATAGTGAACATTTCAATACCTTAATAATATCCAATACAACTTTGAAAAAAAAATTATGACCAAAAACCCTGCTCACAGCCTTAAAGTCAATCTTCACATAATTTAGTCTCGAATAAATAATTAATTGATGAAAATGAATAATCAATAAATAAAAAATACAACTCATCAATCTCATCCATAACTCACTTGGCTCATCAATACAATAATCGTATTACTATATTTTGAACCTTGTTCAAAACATTAATAATAATTATCATTGCTTGAAAACTTGATGTTTTTCAAATAAGGGACAGAAAAGTGAAAATTCTGTGAGATTAGGATTGTGAGTAGGAATAACTCCTCACTAAGTGGGTGGAGTAAATTGATAAAAAGTTGCAGAACACACTTGAAACTATTCGAAAATGCAGATATCATTTTGTTTTTCTTAGTAGGCCATAGTATCAGTGCTTCTTCTGATTACAGTTGACAGATAAGGAACGTAGCCTTGTTCAACAATTGGAACAACTATTGAATCATAAGATAGTGACTATTTGACAGTTTTAATGACTAATCTAGGTCTGTTTTGCTACCAAAGTGAACGCCCCCAAAACTACAGTAGGTCATTCTATCAGAACAAAATTTTGTGTATGTTGGACGGATCGCTACAACAAAAAATCATTTTGCCATTTTATCTCTCTTGAATGTGCACTAATATTTTTTAATGCTTTTTTGAATTAATTATTGTCGATACTTTGAAGAATTCGTGAAACATCGTTTATTGAATAATATAATATCTGTATTTATGTAAAATGTATTTATATCATTACATTTGATATGAAACATAATCTTCAAAGATTTTGGTGAATTAATCCCAAGTTAAAATTTCGTGAAGGAAATTTTGAAAAGCTGTTTGTAAATCTAAAAAATAGTTCATATTGTATAAACTTGCTGTGATCCGATATAAAAATAGGAAACAAGACAGAAGTTGACTGCTTAGAAATTCACATTAATTTATTACATTTTGCAGCTTTCTTTCACAGAGTTTTCACATTTATTGAGCGTGAAACGAATGATCATATATAAAGAAATTGCTAGATTAGGATAGAGGCGAAACAAATGTTAAAAGTAGAAAGACAAGAAAACGTCTTCAAGAATCATGACGCCTAATTCTTATTTTTAAATTATACCTAACTTTAACGTCCAATGATTTCATAGTTTTGTCTTTCAATTGACCTCGATAGAAAAATTTATCTTACTTTCTTAATAACTTGCTAGCCAATCCCGAATTACCAAATCCTTAACTATCCAACTATCGTGTCTATACGAGGTTATTTGAGAGTCCTATCGATGAATTCTCATGTCTTTTTAGTGTGGGAAATTTTGCTTGAAATGTTAACCATGACTACATTTTGACAGTTTGATGCCGATATTTCTTTCTATTTACAGTACCAGCAGATGAGGCCGTTCCAACTTTTCCCGCTATTTCACTATTAGGACAAGTTGCATAGACTTCTTCTCTTGACAGTATCTACGCTAATGCGTTATAATGAGAGAAAATTGTACACTTGTGTAGGTGGTAATTTATAGGGAGCCTGGTTTCTGGTATTCTACTATTCTTGCGTACTGAAGAACGTCAAACGAAAAAATGACTTTATCTTGATTATTTATAATTTTTTTAGTGTATCATGCATGGTAGACGCACAGCTTGTCAGAAGGAACAGTGAATACAGGGAATTACTGTACTCTACCATGACTATCTAGTTCCTTCATGAATGAATATTTTTCCGCTCTATAATCTACAATAACCTAACCTAACCTAACCATCTGACAATTTATCTCTTCTTTATATGACTTTCTTTTATGTCTTTTTGAGAAGTATGTTTGTTTTCAAATCATATATGACTATTTCCAATGTTCTTCTGTAAAACTGACATTTTAATGCCTAAATATCATCATCATAAATCCTTCCTCGATTTTCAGTGCTCAGTCATACTATTCCATTAATCTCTATGCTAAAATATTTTTTGGCAAACGTGCCAAAATTTTCGTTTACATTTGGCAAAATACCTTATATTATTTAAGATGAAACTCAATTCAGAATAATTACGGTCAAATACAAGTAATAATAATATTAAAAGCAAAACATGATGATTCTTTACCTTTCTGTCTCAATAATAATTTCTCCTTGAAACTGCTTATAAAACTCGTTAAAAGGTTTTTTAAATTGAAATAACGAGGCCTAATATAACTGTAATATAATATTTCATATATAATATGCCTAATATAATATTTCTTTTGAGTCTTCAGAGCTCTACATGAAGTTTTTCATAAGGTTACAAAAAAAGCATATGTTGAAAGCAAAATAGGCTATATGAATATAAAAATGTGAATGATTCTCAGTTGTGATATCTTGCTTGAAAACTCTTCTTTCCCACAAAAGTATTCATATTAATTGATGCAAGGAGATTCAAGATAGATGAATTATTATATTAATTAATTGAATTAATAAAATTATATATTGATTCACATACGAATAATACAGCCACAGAGTTTCTTCAGAGCAGCAAGCTCTTGACTAATTTCTTTTAATAGTGTTTTTCCAAAAAATAACCTTTCAAGTTCTGTTTCTTCTTAATAGCAATCTAGTCATGTCCACTCTTATTCTTGATTAACCTTTCCACTGCTACTATTATTGTCCAAACTTTTTCTGTTCCTATTGTGCGAAAACTTGATTCAATACTAACAGAAAGTAATTATTACAAATTCGTGACGAACTTTTAATATTTTTTTCAAAGTAATGGAGAGTAAAGATATTTTAATAGTGTTATTGTGTGTTGGATTTCATGTTTGTCCTAGATATATTATGAGCAAGGATTCACTTTTTTTGACTGTTCAACAAGTATTGTGTGTACTGTCTATAAAAATCTTGAAATCTTTTTCTGATCATCCAGGGTTATACGTGATGGAAATTGTTGAGCTCAGGTGCAACAGGTTCAGTGCAGACCTAACCTCACTCTCGGGTTTGGTTTTCACTGTCCTCAATACCCACATAAGTTCCACACAGCACAGCGTGGGACTATAGGCACTCACTCACACACGCACAGGTTCGCGTCTGTAAATCGAAATAGCAGCGGCCTGTAATAAATCATTATTATAATTTGTTATTTGCAATATACACTTCTGTTACTCGTGATCGTCTTGAACGAGAGAAGCCGTACTCGCTTATTTACAGTCGATGTTTTATTAAAACTCTTGATTTCGCTGTCGCTTGCGGGAGTGAGGAGACTCAATAGTCAGTATAATTGCCACGTTTCTCAGGTGATGAGACCTACAACGAGATTTGGTTTCATCCTGCTCCATAGCAGCATAAATAATGAAAGTATGGGCGGAATGACTTGTAATGAAGATATTTGATTTTCCGGTTCTTGAATGGGGGTGGCTAGGTTTAGTGCTTTATTTGATTATAGAATGTAGTTCTCCGCATGCACAGCTTACGAAGTCAGTGGTTAAAATACAGTAGAGCCCCGATTATCCGCTGAATTGGGTGGCAAAGGCACTGCGGATAGTGGAAATCGTGGAGAACCCGAAAAAAGACAAACATGCTGAGGTGAAAACACGAAAAAAAAATTCAGCATAAAAACTAAGTTTTCTTGTACAAAAAATAATACGTAAAAATAATGTACAGTAGAGCAGAAACCTTTGTTCTACGCGTAAATCACTAAAATATAGAACAGTAAACAAAAAACAGTTTACTGTACTGTTAACAAAAAGTGTTCAGTTACGCCTTTCAAAAAAAATCAGCCACGCGTTTTTGCTTCTTGCCGTGGAAAATTAAAATTAAATTAAAAATTATTTATTGTGGCACTCGCAGATGATCAGGGCTCTAATGTACATCGTACTGTTAGTAGGCTATAGTAGGCTGTATTTATTTTGTGATGGACCTGATTTTCACAGGTATGTCCGAAAAAGATTTTTGGACGATTTTGTTGAACTGTTAGTAGAATAGAAGCCGTTAGTCGCTATAGAACCAGATACTGAACGCTTTCAAGCCGTAAAACAAATCGTCTCAAACACTAGCAAACGTTTGTTGTGTGGAAATTGGTATGGGAAAATATCGAATATTTATTTTATTTTATTTTTCATTAATTATTTCATTCTCCCCCAGACTTGTACTTCACTTACTTCTTGTGTTGGAATATCAGGCCTTATAGAATATATGTACTTTTCATAGGCTGTATAAGATGTTTGAGGCAAGAGACCAGGGAAGGGCAAAGGGTTTTCGGAGCAGTTTGAATGCTTCATGCTGGTGATACAACTTTGCAACGGGATTTGTTCTCTTCCTCCTTGTTAATATTTAACAAAAGTAATCAGCTGAATGAACTAGATGAAAATTTTGATTTTCCAGTTCTTGAATGAGGGTGGGTTTTGATTGGAAGTAACCAATAGCAGTTGACAAAACTATACTTTAAAACGATACTAAAATCCTTTCATGACCTCTATTTCTATTATTTCCCAAATCTTATTGAACAAGCATACAATTCCTATTTATTCAGACTAGAACTTTTCTCTCATGATATGTTATTATGAAATTTTTATAATTGTTTTTTTTTAAATTCTCTTACTTTTTTGATTGGAATTTTTTGATATAACAATTTGTTCAGTCATTAAAACCAATCATCCAGTTCCTGTGATTGATGAAAATAATTTATTACGGAATAACAATGAATACATTGTAAATCAGCATAATCCCACTTTATTTTCTATTCCAATTAGTTTCTTCACATCTTAAGAAGTTAAATACCATTTATTATTTATTTTATTTATTTACAATTAATTTCTTTTCTCATGGCTTACTATTACTGTTAATTGTGAGTAGTTATCAACCAACCAATTTAAGTTCTATAGCACTTGAGAGGCTCTTAAAACTACCGATGACTGCAATAAGCAGCATCATCATAGACCTAAAACCATAATCCGACAACTTTCAATAAAGCAGACAGTTTACTTGTGCCGATGACATCGAAATCCACATTTGATGTTCCCATTTTTACTTTCATAAGTAAACGTGGTTTTGAAAAGCAGCTTTAATTCAACTTCACGTACTATCTTATTAAATAGCTACCTGCATCGGACATCTCCATCACTTCTTCTTTTTCTTTTCCATTTCTCCTTCCACACCAATCCACGTTCACCTTCAACTGAGAAATTGGTGCAACGTGTGTACTTTTCCCTCCGTTTTAAAATTATTTGAAAAGTGAACATGCTGCTGCTTGGTATGCGATATCCGCTTCCTGGTTCGCTTTCGTTTGAACGATAGTCTGAAATTATTATTTGAAAATTGACGTCTGCATTCAGAGAAAATATGCAGCAAGGTCCATGCAATCGGGTTCAAGCAGCTAAGACACATCTCCTACTGTATGAAACAACTTTTACTATTCAAAAATGGCTATTCCTCGAAACTGGACCAATAATTTCTTCTATAAAATGCGTGTTTGAAATATTATTTTGTTATTGGCGAATACAAATTGTTATATCCCAGGATTTTTGTTCATGTCACATGTGCGAAGTTTGTATTGTCAAGAATCAAAGCTATTTCTCCTGCCCTTGAAAACATGCACTTCATCGTTTGTCTCTCTTCCTCCCCACTACCAGCCTATGTCAGTTACTATTGGTGTATATATATATAGTTGATGTATACCAGCGAAAACATAAGACATTGGTCTTATGTGTTCGTTGATGTATACGGTATGCAATCATGTACACTCATCTGTGTTTGCATACTTCAAATGGTACCAGCTTCGAGCCTGAATTTGCTTTATGACTTCCACCTACTTAATACGCCCAAAATATTGTTTACTTATGCAAATTTGAATACCAGTATTATTTGCATAATTTTTTCATAACTTCAACGGAGAACTCAGCTAGCTCTTCCTGAGGGCTATACAACTAGTCAATTCAATTCTAAACATGATAATCATGTTACTCAATGTTTGCCAATTACTATTAAAGAGCTTGTTGAAGTTATCTCAATCTAAATTCTGTATATGATTATTTATTAAGCTGCATTTTAGTTGCTGAAGTAATAAAGGAAATTGTAGGCGATAATTTTGTCATGCTAAATAGTGAATACATTTGACATCGAACTGAGTAGAGTGATATATGGATAGATCGTGTACTTACTACTTTGAGGCGTTCAGTTGTACGACCTTGATAAATAATAATTATTCCATTCTGTAGGCAGATATATCTAAAAACTTATTTTTAGAAGTACAATTTATGATTTTTATGTTGAAAATGTTATATAGGATCATGAAATAATACTCTGAAAAGGTGTGGCATTTCAAGGTTAACAATTGAGAAATCTTGAGGATCCCAGTTATCATTGAATCATGTCAGGAGGTGTGACCTGAAAAGTCTGTCACCAGACCTAAACCATCCAGGTCTCACTTTTCTCTCTTAATTATCATTTTATTTTAGTTTTTCAATAGGAAGTTCTTGCGTTAATGATTACGTAGCACTCACTGGATACTAAAAATTAACTTATAATACTGTCAGAAGTATTCACTTATAACTATTATTGAATAAAACCCCTATTAATTTATGGTTTCTTTGAGTTTCATGCACTCATTTTGTACCAATTTGTACAATGATCAGATAGCCATAATTCATAACAATAAAAAAACATCAACAAACCAATATTGCATGGAGAACTCCAAGAAATTCAGTCCACTCTCATATTCTCATTGTTTGCTACTGGTTTTATCATTGTGCATCTGGCAGCTTGTGTGGTCAACTGCAGTGAGAAAGTTATTGGTATAATTTTGCCTTGAGTTAAATTTCGACAAACTGCATTGTCGTTGAACCTGTTATCCTAACTATCCTTTGCTTTAGGCATTTGTGGTACTGATTAGATCAGGGTACTCAATTAGACTTGTAGAAAAGGCTGTAATTCCTATGAAGTAGCTCCCTCCCTGTTTAGAAAATCCTTCTCCTACAAGTTAACTGATCATATCAGGGTGTTCTATTAGACTTATACAATAAGTCGTGATTACTGTAGAATAGCAGTAATATCTGCAATTTAGAAAACTAGTCATTAGTGTTCATAGTGGAGCTTTATTGGAGCCGATTTCCGAATTATTTGTAAAATTATTGGCCCTCCAGTACTAGGATTTGTTTAAAGGATTCAAGGTAATTCACTCAAGCTTTATTCTGCTACTTTGAGTTAACCATGCTATTCTGACTATTTTGCAGCAGTTTATGTCACTTTTCCCCTGTTTTACTTGATTTTTCTTCTGTTTTCCTCTGTTTATGCCGCTTTTCCTACTGTAGTGAAAAGAGATTGAGGTTTATTTCTCTTGAATATTTGTCACTGCAATTTTTATTTTATATAGGAATATTTTTTTTATAAGAGCTTATTTCAGAGCACCGTAGCTTATTTTTGGTTTTAGTCATTTACATCTCTCCGTAGTATATCTCAACGGTGTGGGACAACTCGCCGCGGCTAACTCGCCGTCGTACCAACTCGCCGCGGGCCATCTCGTCGCGAAAACAAAAATTAACACTTCAGTAGGCGCACCCGTCTCCGTGTTATGGTTGGTCACATATATATGTACACCATTTTTGTTTTGTGCGCTAAGGCGTTTATACACGATCAAATTTTTCATCCAATTCAATAAAATAACAGAGCTTCAAACTGCTTCGAATCCCTTCAAAATCCATCAAATTGCTTCAAATCTTGTCCAACACTTTTAAAGTCTTGTCAATGATTGGACAGGATTTATTGATTATTTGATGAAAAATTTTGCCTTTATTCATAGATTTTGTCTAATTAAAATATTGTTTCGCCTTTTTTAGTTTAAAATAATTGTTGCAAACATGTTTCAATGTAACATGTATTATGTTAATTGAGGTCCGAGAAACATAATTACATAAAGATTCAACTATTCAAATTTTCTTGGAACAAGGAACTAAATTATTTGGCAGTCATAAAGATAAAAAAACTGTTTCATAAGAGATCCCGCATACATGTTCACAAGTATAATGCATAGTTTATGTTGGTACTCCAAATATACCGATGCACATGTTTTCATTGTGTTTTTTGTATACTGTAGTATTGTATGTTTGGTTAAATAAAAATTCATTTATTTATCATGTCGAATCGTTAGCTGCATCTAAATATCACAGAAAAGCGGTATCAATGAAATATTGGGGAAAATCAGTCCTTCTTGTATGAGATGGTTGCGGCGAGTTGGCCGCCGCGCGTTGTTCCTCAAATAATAAGAACTGAAATTATCCAGTAAATCAACTTGTTAACCGATTAGGAATCGCTTTAAAAAAACTCAGATAAACGCACACCTCGATTCTCAATCATCCAATTGTATAAATCGCTCAGCTTTATGATTTGTTTTGTCGGTCTGAATATTGTTCTCATAAAACTTGAGAGCCTTCCTTTTGTGGCGAAATTTCTCTAGCTTTGTAAGGAGATAGGTAGTAAAGTTAAAAAGAGAACAACCGCAATAATTATATTGAGAGTAGTTATAAACCAATTTTCAAGGATATAAATTACAATTATGAATCTGTACGTTCTCGATTCTCGTATCAGTTCAGTAATTACACAATTAAGTTCTACTACTGGTATGCCTATGCTGCCGTTTACAGAAATTGAAATCAGTAAAGAAATTACTTACGGTAGTCGTAAACTTGAAGACTTCAACTTTATATTCCTCATATAAGTTTGTAACTTTCTACTTCCATGGTTGCAACAAGACATTTTTCTATGAAGAACGCCTTGTTTCATGAATGTTGAACAATAAGTTACATTTAAAAAATGAGCTAACTGATTGTTTTCACATAATTCATGCATCCAATTTTTATCATGTAAATAACCTGAGGATCAACAAATAATATAATCCTTTGATATTAACGGAAAAAATATTCATTTCCAGCTTATGTATCCAATTTTTATGTTATAAAACTAAGTGATAATCAAAAAGCAATTCAAAATCTTTTAAAATTCAAGTTTGTTCTTCATATTTTCTCCTGGAAATAATGCATCACACATTCATATCAAGTGACCAATCTAAAATTCAACAATATTTTATAGTCCTGAAAAATATTTTATTTTTTTAAATTGTCGGTTAAATTAATCGTTTGCAGCTTATGTATCCAATTTTTTTTATTATAAAACTAAGGGATAATCGAAAAACAATTCAAAAACTTTTGAAATTCGCAATTGAGTTTCATTTTTCTCCAATATTCATGAAACCAATCATCGTATCAGGGAACCAATCTGAGAATCGACAAATAATTCATAATCATTGAAAAAAAGCAACATTCATCTTATATTTTCTCTAGGGCATGTCATTCTCACTGATTATTTTTGTAACTCACTTCACTGAAATGACTTTATTGGAGATTTATTGTATACTATGGACTCGAACTGGTCCATTATCAATTTTCCATGACCTCAAATAAATCTATGAGAATGTATTCATTCTTTTGTAAAGTTCTGTTGGCTATATGCTTAAGTTACCTTTAGGCAATATTTATTGACTACACACTATGGAAAGAAATTCTCTGGTAAAACGTTGATAGCAATCTACAATAAATTATTGATGTATTTCAAAATTCTTGTTGGAAAGAAATAATTATTTAACATTGGCCTCAAACCAGGTTTCAAAATTGTACTTTGAATATAATCATTTACATTACTGAACACTAGTTTAATATTTAACATCTCAATATTTCATTGAGAATTTAAACCTTCTTAAATTAATACACACTCATTACCTAATCTAATAAAATTCCTAATAAATTATGATCAATCTGTCATACAAACTGAATCGTTATTTCCGATTTCTATTGAAGATTTAGAAAAAAATTGCAGCCTATTCTTCTAGGATTACAGAACACCGTGATATTTCTATACAACCAATAATCTTGTGAAAGTGAAGGTTATTAAAAAATACATTGCTGCTTTCGTTTCTTTTCAATAGGTTTGCCCAGTTGTTTACTAGACTATATTTTTAAAAGCACCCGCTCTTCATAAACACGTTGGGGCTGAGCGAATAATTAACAAGGTTTAGACGCACGCGCATGAAGAGCGCACTAGTAAACTATTTGCTACGCGTATACGCATTGTTAGGGGAGTGGCAGGTTGAGTGGGGGAAAGGGGAAACCGCGTAATGATAAACGGACACGCAACGCAACTGCTCAATGACTTGTAACGTCGGCCCACAAAAAATAACGCATCGGCAGTTACTCGAAGGATGCCGCAGGTTGGAAACTAACTTTAATTTGCCATTCATAACGGAAAAGGTGTAGATGAAAGGAAGGAGCTTTAGCATACTCCATCACTATATGGCAACAGCTGTTGGGTTTGGCCACGAAAGCAGGAGGACCCCCTCGAGTGATATGATACTCTGAATCCATGGAAGAGCAGAGAGGTCAACTAGATGTGTGAACCCTGGTCCTTTCACTTTGAAAATCTTGTTTTAATTATCGAAAAATCAAAACTATGCCCATGTTGAGTGCAACGTTTGTTGCAACGACAAATTGGCTAGAACCATTCAGTAGACCATCTCAATGAATACAGTTTTGTTTACACATTGCTTGAAAGAAAGCTGAACATGTACAATCTAGCTGTTGATGGAATCGTCAGAAATTAATTGAAAAACTTTCTAGACCTCTGGAGTTCGAATTGTTTGTTGAATGGAAACTTATGATGAATTTGAATGAGATACAGTATATTTTGTAATGATTGGATGGATTTGAAAATTGAATGGTACCTTGTTAATAGATTTAATAATAACTTAATAATTGATTAAGAATATTAGTGCATTGAAAATATAAGAATATATGTACAATAGTAGTCTCACAGTCCATCTATATTGCTGTTGATAGTTGATAGAGGAAGTGGAATTGATTTTGCTAATGTTTGATTATCGATTTTCTACTTGAAAACTAATGTTGAGAATTGTTTTGAAACGTTGAAATTATGGATTTTTGTTGATTCAGCATGCTTTCAAAAGCTCAAATAATGCTGCATTAATTCACGTACCCTGCGCGGTTCTTATTATTTATATATTGAATGAGAAATTATAAAGTCCTTCATTTAATCACACATAGAATCATAGAATCACACGTACATAGAATCTGTATTATCCAAATTATGCCATATTATTACCAGATATTGTATAATCCACACTCAGTAATGGAACTGAATGTCTGGAAATTGATCAAAATTTAAGTAAATTCAAGTATTTGTAGCAGGTAGTAGATAATTGCTGCCATCATTAATTTTCATATTCAGTAAATTGTAATTGATAGCTAATTTCTCTCTAACTTGATAGCAATATTTCACAGTTGAAGATGAAATTTTCATATAAAGCAATTGGAATCTGAACTTCAGTTCGAGCCTCAGCATTAATTTTGTATGAGACATTTCCCCGGGGCCCTCGAGGAAAACAGAAGGGTTCCTGAGACGGGCCTGTAAACATGGCGAGATTTTGAGCATGTATAAAAATGTAAATAGTATGTAAACATGGCAAAAGGAGGTGAGAATAAGAAAGTGGCTATAAATTTATTAAATAGCTCGAGATGAAATGTTTCTCTGGGATTATTTATACTATAAATAAAGTCATATTCAATTGTAAAAGCTTGATTAATAACCTACAGATAGTAGCTAGCAGCACAAGTCAGAAATCACAGAAGTAAAATTGCATGAAAAAGAAAAAAAATTGAATCACCTTATTAGTAGCGATTCATGTCTCTAACTCGATAATTTCATCCTGGTTATAACCCTTGACGAATCAAGATCGGCTAAAATGAGGTTATTTGAAGCTACTGATTATCGCCTGATTACACAGTGCAGTATGTTGCACTCAAAGATCTTGCATTTTTTGCTTTCTCTAGGAAGCGTGTATGACAACTTTGATCTAAACGAGGAGTCAACAACCACGTTTGCAAATTTGTTCCGGTTTTTCGTTCTTCAATCAAAACAGAACTGATGATAGTGAATTTGCGTCTTTGATTCTAGATCACGTCCGCATTTTTACTAGTGCAAGTGCTGCTCTAGTTTTGGTCCGAAAATATGAAGGAAAATGAAACTGTTGAGCAGCATTCACTTGAGCCGGTTTTATTTTATTTCGATTGTAACTTCTAAGAAAGAAAATGAAAGCACTAAAACCAACTATTCTAACCTTGGAAGTTATTCTTTCTTCAGGATAAAAGTAAAAGCTTCTCGTGGAAGCATGCAGAAGACGCTTGAAGTTGCAAATGTTAAAGACAATTAGATATTTTATATTTATTTATTACATCTTACGTTGCCAGGTCTAGTTAGACCTATGACAAACAAGAAGATGATCAAAAAGATATATTACATTAAAAGTAATTGTAGTTGAAATAAAGTATAAAGATTAATTAAAAGAAAAAAATATTTGCTAATGAAAAAACATAATTCATGAAATCTATGTAGGAAAAAAGAGAAGAAAAATGAATTACTGGGAAATAATTGATAAAATGGATATAACGGAAAAAAACTGATATAATAGAAAAAACATAATTCATGAAATTTATCTAGGAAAAAAGAGAAGAAAAATGAATTACTGGGAAATAATTGATATAAATGGACTATAATGATGAAATAGAATAGGAAAGAATGAGAATGATGATGAAGTTCAGATTGCTGAGATTAAAAAGCATCAGATTGCAATAGCAAGGAGCAAGTAATTAAATTAGTAGAAAGTGGTCAAATAATGAAATGAGTAGAAAAAAATTGGAAGAAAGAATTAGAAAAGGGAGAAAAATATACGAATAAAGAAGAAAAACGAGAATAATTAATAAAGAAAGAAAATAAATGGGAATTCCGATCAAAGCACAACCAATAAGGCAGTCATTTCGTCACTCTCAAGTAGGTACTTGAACAGATTTCAAGAGAGAGACATTCATAGACGAACCAGACGTCTAGTTTCATGCATCGATGCAACCAGAACTTGCACATTGTTTCTAATTCATATAATATCTAAATATTTCATGATGATGAGCATTAGTCACTTTGAAATAAGATATTTGAATAAAATAAATTTTCAGTCTGACTATTTGAATGCGTAAATTAAGTAATATGTTTAAGTAGTAATAAGGATTAATACAGGTCCACCTTATTCTAATACGACATTTCAAAAACACCTCATCACCTACTCTCAACTAATGAGGTTTCATAGGATTTATTCTATAGAAGCTTATTACAAACTTGTCGCTGAATAATAAATTTCCTCAACTCATCAGTACCTATTGACTGGAACAAATTATTAACTTTCTTTGTAGTGGTGAAGGTAATATTGTGGAAGATATTCATAATGAATGATAAGACAGACTTGTCACAACCACAAATATCATTATTTCAACCACAGATATAACTATTTTTAATAAATGTGGTCCTGACAACTTCGTCTTATTATTCATTACAAATTATTAAAATACAACTATTTAAAAAAACATATAATCAATTTCCTTTACTGATACATCAGTGCTACTATCAGTGGAATTGACTGAAACAAATTCTTAAAATACAAATATTATTCTTGTTCTTGGTGCATTCAAACGGCATTTAAATATTACACAGCTTGAATCCGTCAACGCAATAACGTAGGCTATAAACGACAATGGACTACCGCGTTGACGGAACAGAATACGTGACCATCCATTGGGAACATGGAGGCTATTGTTGTGTACATCTCACACAGCGGATGGTTCAGGCGTAGATATAGAGGTGATATTATAGACTATATCTATATAGTCATAATATAGTCTTGGAACAGAAGGGATTGTCTATTTCGCCGGCTTATTACAAACTTCAGACACGATTGTTCCTAGCAATCGGATCGGACCGTCTGGATAGGGTTGTTTCGAAACAATAGCCTTCAGTTGTTGGGAAGCGGGGTGGAGGTAGGTGTGAGGGCTTCTTTCAAAGTCAATGATGACAGACAGCTTCCCCCTGGTGATCTAAATAATGAACCTCCGTAATCGCCTCCAACAGACACGTATATTTTGTCGTCGTCGAACAAGAGAGAATAAATTTAAAAGATAGTAATTAAAATGGGGACCACATACGCCGAAAGGGTGAGTGAAGAGAATAAGGCACAGATGGTGATGGAGGAAAATGGAGGAAATTGATATGGGACAAAAGTTTTGTCTGGGAGCTCTTGAGATCCGAATAGACTGGTGACTTTGATTGACAAAATGAAGCATAGTTTTATCTGTCAGAAGTTCACAGAAACTTTGATTAGTGAATTTCGATGCTACTTTGTCCCTTGTTGGATCACTTGTGAAATATACCCCATGTCCGGAATTCTACTTCATCTAAAGCCATGAGTTTGATTGATTACTCTTGCATGATCAAAGTTTTTCAAGCTCTTCCATAACAATAATAATTAAGAAATCATGATCTGCCGCTCTGTCCAGTCAGTTTGAATCATTGAAGAGGATGATAGTGATTGGGCCTGATATAAGAAGGATTTTGGGAAGATAACTCTAGTAGGAACTTTAATGTGGGGTACAATCGCTTCAACGTTTGATATTCAACTGTTCGAATAGCAATATTGAGTGAAGTACATCGATATTGAAACATTCATTAACATTTTATGAGTATTGAGGAATATTCTATTTATTTATTTATTATTTTTTTTTTTTTGTAATGGAATGAACCGCTTTTATATAAGATTAATTATGATCTTTGATGTTTTCCATGACGAAATACTTGATGAACAATCTAATATTAAAACTGACACTGTATTTCACTTTTAAATAATGTTTACTGACATATATTGGAGATGTTTAAGGAATGCATTTCACTTCTGAAAAGAAGCTTCGTCAGCCTTCTTTTCAGAAGTGAAATGCATTCCTCAAACATCTCCTACATATGTGAGTAAAACATTATTTAAAAGTGAAATACAGTGTCAGTTTTAATATTAGATTAATTATGATGTTGAAGATTCATCTTGTTTCCACTGTATAATAAAAACTGTTTACTGTGGGTCGTCTGACGATGCTCTTGACAGCAGAGTGAAACGGCCGTCACGCCATAACGTGAGTCATAATTTCCACTTAAAAGTGTTTTTAAGTTTTTATAAGATTAATTCTCGCAACAATGACTGAAAACTAACCTAGGTAAAATGATTCAATGATGTCACAGCCAAAAATCTCAAATGATCTTGAAAATCTAACGATCTGCGCTATTAATATTGACTTTTTATTGTAAATTCAACGACTTGCAGTCAATTTTAATTGTGAATAAATAATATTTCCTGAGTGATTAGAAGTTTCTATTATTTATTCACAATTAAAATTGACTGCAAGTCGTTAAATTTACAATAAGAATTGAATTGTTCTTTATTTCCACTTTAAAAAAACAAGTACATAGGTAATTACAATAAGATAGAGAAAAAAATATTCTTCACATGGGCTACAATGCCAAGAAGACAACGAATTGATGCAGCTTGGTGGTCACTGTAGATGTCAAGATCCAATGTTTGGTGTTCACATTTTGATGAAAATGACTTGTGAATTATGGAATTGAATACAATCGTGCAATGGAGAATAAATTGATTTTTTTTGTAAAAAAAATGAGGAGAAACTATTATTTTTCATCTTTTAGAAGTAGAAAAAATAGGGATAGATAGGAAAACATTTCCAAGTAACTTACATTACATTCATTCAAAGTGAGTGTCCATTCTTTCAAAATTATTTTATAGGCTGCTTCTATAAGGATTGGAATTATGTTGAACTGAGTTTACCCCACCATCTATTCCAATTGAAATAAAAATTAGGAATAATTGCTCTCCACTGCTCATTACGACAATTCGAGCTCAAGCTAACTGATAAAAATCCTCACAATTGAAATAATTGAAGGTTTGACGGGGAGGATAGGAAGAAGAGTAGAAGAATAAAGTATATGCAGCCTGGAGGCATTTTAAAAGCATAGAAGCCGTTTATTCAAACACTGGGCCGACTGGACCCATTCATCAAAATGATTCAATTTATGTTTTCAGTCTTGTCCGTTTCACGTTCACTTTCTAAATTATTACGCTCACTACAAACAATAAACTTCTTTTCATTTTTCGGATATCATTTTCTAAGGCGAGATATTCGGTGCCTTTATAACTAACTGGACACGCCTTCCTCTTCCAAACAAGGAGAAATTTAAAACTGTTTGAGCTGATTAGGAACCGGTGCTTTTTTATACATACACTCTTGTTCAGATCGTTTACCATAATAACAATAATACTAGTTCCCAGGTCCAGGTGGACTAGCATTGTACCTGTGCCGGCTTGAACTTGATTGTCAGACTATTATTTGAAATCCAAACACCCATATCAATGAGCGTTTTGTTGAAGTTAGATTATCTTGACATTCATTTGATGAATTGGAGCAAGTGCCGTTCTTTTTACATAAGACTTGTTAAAGTGATATATTGGCGGGAAAATAGATAGCCACTTTCTTTCACTTTCTACTTCAATATACCATTCCTTTTTTGTATAATTTTTTTGTTACCATTGTTTTCGCCCTTTGCATTCATTCTATTAATGGTTGTGGGAATTTAATTTTACTTTTGCTCCATGTAAACTAAATTTACTCCATGTGAACTACTTCTACTACTTAATGTATCTACTTCGGTAAATTTCCGTGTTTAGCTCATCCATTTGCCTCTCTACCATTAGTCGGTAGTTCATCTTTTTCCTACAACTTTTCCATTCAATTAGTTAATTCATTTTTCTCACTTCCCCTTCATCATTTCTCTCTTTTACAATTTTAATTAACCAATTTGATTTCCAACTTGAATTTAAGATGATCATTTCTAGTTTTTAACTACATAAAAAATTCTACAGTTTAGTTAAATTATTATTTTATAATCTTAACTGTTACTATTAGCAAGAATGATAGATCTGGCAGTACGCCAACTTTCATTTCTTATTTCTTAATCACACAGTCTCGTAAAATTTTAAATAACGACTCTATTAATTCCCTCTTATAGCTAGTAGCTATTAGGAGGAAATTTCAATGTCAAATGAATAATAAGAAATTCATTACTGTAGTTATGCCTGTGTCCAAAACACTAAATAAATGTCGTTTTTCTATTAATTTTATTCACAGATTAATATTTCATGTATTGTCTTGCGTATTTTATTTTTTTATTGCGTAATTTTTACTATGAAAAAATCCATTTAAACCAATATTTTCATCACAAACTGCCATGAAAATGTCTCCTAACTCTTCTGTGAGCCCTACTGTGAAATTATATACATATACTGTACGCATATATTGCATGAGCACATGCATTGATATCCTATCGATGTACCTGTATTGTACTATCTAGTGTTAGAAATCTATTTGGTCTTGTTAGTTATTTTTTGTTCTAAAGGATTTAGATCTTAATTTCAAAAAATGGAATTTTCAGGCAGTATTTCGACTTACAAACTGCTGATTGATTGTCTTATTCAACTACTTTCAGTACACAGTTATATATTTAAATCACTAACAATAATAATTGATCTATCAGATGAAAGTTAGAATACTTCACAAGAAACATAATGAGATAATGTTAGAAAAAATAGACCCTCCCCAACTTTCATCCCTTTGTTCACACCCAATAAATAGACTTTCTAACATGTCAAAGTATTTTCTTGACTATGATTCATTGATCTCCTCTTCCACACATTGAATTATAATTCGAGCTAGTCTGCTTGAATTGATGTAGGTGATTAGAAATGGATCTACTATAACTGTATTATTTGTTGCTCGCTGCTATACATATAATCGTTCATACTTTACCTTGATAAAATCATAGTCGATGAACAATTATATTACGTGTTGTAATTATACGCTTTTTAACACTCTCTCTTAATCGGGTATGCCCTTGTGTATGATGATATATCCTGGGGGAAGATTTTATTTAGATAGATGTGCCTGGTAAGTACGAGTGAACGCCCAATATAGGGCATTCCTATAAACGCCCCCAGCATGGTGAGTTTATATTGCTTTTGAAAAGCAGTAGAGGTCATTTCTGAACTGGGTGAGAGTTTATGCTGTAGCATAAACAACATAAACTAAAGGAATTAGAAATAGTCATATTTTCCAACCCCAACCTACCGGATCGTGTTCTATCACACCCACTATTTTCTTTTATAGATGTAAATGAAGTTACAAACAACTGTTTTTTTTCTTTCTGTGAATTCAAATCTTGTTCCACTTTCGTTTTCTCTTTTCAAGTTGTTCTCATTATTCTATTCTCATACTTCGCTTTCCTAGCTACAAAGTGTGTCTGGATTAAGAGAATAATGTAATTTAAAGGAAGTTTTAGACTAGTGAATTTAATATTAGGATGTGTTTGTCCTAATTTCTCTACCTAACACATTTTTCGTTTGTCAACTATTCAAAGGTGAACATGGATTCAATGTCATATTAAAATCATTTTCACTAGAAGTGACATTTTTATATCCCGTTAGTACTATTTGGTTGATCATTTGTGCTGACGAGGAATTAAATCTTAATCAATGAATGTTCTTTACGTCTATTATTTTAAAATCTAAATACTCATTTGACGACAGCTATTTAGAAAATTGTGGTAGAAAAGGACCACTTTATTCACAACTAAAATTTCTTAATCTTGAACATATTAAAAGTAGAAATGGTATATACGGTAAATAAAAATATTTCTGAATCTTGAACGAAATGTTAGCCAGTACAGTTAGTTTGTACAGCCAGTAAATTTTTGAGAGTAAATTTATGGTAATTCAAATAGTGAATTGAATTTATAGGAGTGTGTTTGTCAATAGATTATCAACTTTGGTTAGTGAATAAGAGTCAATATAATTATGCTAGTATTATATATATTTTACAGAATAAGAATACATATACTGTAACTCATGTGAGGCATTCCTATCATTATGAAAGTACTTGAGAAAATAGAATAAATTTTTTATAATTCAATCTAATCAATGTATTTATAAAACATGATTCTACAATATTGTTCTAATTCTATTGTTTTTTTTTCAGGTGAGTTAATTTCTTGGCAAAATTGTACTGTACCATGCTGAGAGGTGAGTTTCCTCATATTTTTCAACTTCATCTTTTGAGAGACAATCTTATGCTGTTCAATATTTGTGATAACCACAAAAAAATCAGTTAAGACAGAATGAATTGGAAAATTTCTGCTCTCAGAAAAAAACTTAATCGAGATTAAATAAAGTGATTGCTGAATGGGCTTTCAATACGTCTGTATTCAAGTTATACGTGGGTCTGTGACTGTATTTTACGATACTCTTACAAAGTATTCTGTCTGATGGAAATAATAAGAATAGAATCTCAATTGTATGTCGGAGATAACGTGCAGATTCTATGCTTTTGAGTTCCTTCGCAAAAATAGAGCGTTTTCAAGTATCATTTTGAATAGTTATGGATTTTTCATTCCTTTTAAGCCAAACCTATCTGCATGCATTGCTGTCGTTGCTTTTGAAAGTATCCAATTGGATTTAAGCTTCCACTTTAGTTTATTTCCAAGTTAGAAATTGACCTGACATATACAGTAAGTTTAACCACTGTTAGCTCCAATAACTGTCAAGATGCATTACACTTATTGCCGAGAAAATTGGTAGTAACAAAAACAACCCAAGTTGCTCTCTGAAGTAAGTTCGTGAAGTAATTTTCTGTAAAGCTTCGAACTCATGTCATATTGAATTAGGTCACAGCGTTTGTGATTACTTCTTGACAAGGAGGGTTGCATCAATGATAATTTTGTAATTTTCATGATTTCTTAGTAGGAAATTTCAATAATTGTTCAGTTTAATAAAGAAAACTGTCTCAAAGTTGCATAGTTGAATAGTTGAATGATATCGTAAGGCTAAAAACAATATAAATTGTTTGGTTGATTTGTAATGGGTCATTCTATGAATTATGTAAATTTGGAGGAAAATTTAATGCTCTCTGATAGCTGTGGAGATGAAGCCAGACAAAACCAGTAGATTCAATTTTTCACATAGATATACTATAATAATATAGCAAATGAACTATAATTAGCAGGAATTATTCTTTTACAATATGAGAAAATTATAAACTGAACTCACTGCATGCTTTTGGACCACCTGTAATCCATTTGTCAACAGTTGTTAATTCGTTGACAAAAATAGAAAATATATTACAATTAATTAAATAAAAAGTGCTTTCAAGAGACCCAAACAAATAATTAATAAAATATTATTGAAATAGCTCTATACTTCCTGTAGAATGAATAAAAGAATACCCTAGATAGGCCTATCATGACTAAATCTTATGATAATCAATCTAATGATAAAAAAAACAATAGATGAATGAGATAAATGATAATACTAATAGATACTCTATCAAAATTACATTTTACAAAATAAATAATAAATACATTTAATAAAAATAACGTTTAGAACATTTAAAAGAGGAAAAATAATAAATTTTGAATAATAAATTATTTAAATAACTTTATATTGTATAAATAAATGAATGAGTAGATGCAGTAAATACTATGATAATCAACATAATGATAATAATAAATTCCATGATAATCGAGTACGAGTATAGCTAGCTCCGTTGTACAGTTATAGGCAATTATCAGAAAATATTAGGTTATTATTGAGTATTAGGAAGTAGGAAGCTTCTGTCTCTGGCGTCTGACTTTGTAGAAGGCTTGTTCCGAGTCATTGTTTGTAGTTTATGCTCAGGGATTACCTTATAAGCAGATCTATTGATATTTATCTATTCATTTTCTTTGATTTGTGTTGCAGTTCACACAATCACTCAGGTTTCCCATATGTTTTCCTTCTTTATTGATTGTTCCTTAAAATTACAATCTACCCCTTAATTTTTCAATATATAATTTAAAATTCAATCTATTGTTTTCCTTTTTTTTTTAATATATCATCATTTTTTGTATTTAGCATCAGACTCCTTCCATCGGTCCACAAGTGTGCCTTGTATGCTGGAATGTATGTTCTCAAAAATTCTTTCAGTATATAATATAATTTTGTATTCTTTATTTAGTTTCTATATAGCTTATATTTAATTTGTTTCTTCAGACTACTAATAGTTGTAAGACATCGAAATAATAATAATAAATAATCGGTTTCTCTCCTAATAATTGATTGTTTTATAATTATAATTATTTTTTATCATGTATAATTTTTTTTCCTGTGTATTTTTTTTGTTTGTTTTTATTTGCGGAAATAAATATTATTATTATTATTAAATGTTCTTGTGTTGTAAATTTATTTATTTGAGAATAAACTATCTATCTATCTGTTAGAAGAGATCTCCACAGATCCTTGAAACGACTGAAAAGGTGTTGAGCGTTGAAAAATGTCAGAGTTTTAATTTACTTCTTGCTATTAGTTTATTCGACGATAGAATTGAAATGAATTGAACTTCGACCTACTCAGTAATATGGACAGGTAATGATAGCATTCATCAATAAAACCCAAAGATCCGTTTCAATATTCAATTATTTATGTTGGTTCGCTTTATTCGACTTGTTCGAGGCCCTGAAACTTCTCTGAGCACTCCTCGAAACTTTGTTGATTGCTTCCTGAATAGTTCTCTGACCAGTGGGTGCACCATTTACATCATAATACCTTGTGATTTGTTATCTTTTATACTTTCCAGTCAGATAAATTATCGAGATATCATTTCAACTCTTGATTTATGGCGCCGATATCTTTCAGTTCGACTTCAGAATCGTCAGGTTGATCATTAGAGAAGTGAATAAATCTTCCAGTGTGATTGGTAACTGAATGATTATCGGGCTACGTTATTAGTACCGAAGCTCTTAGCTCTAGTCGGCTCTAGTGGGTCTTAGCTCTTAGCTTAGTTGTTGAAAGGAATGTCCAATTGCTCTTCCACCTCTTTTTTATTAATAGGCTACTTGGGAACAGTTATTATTAATTGCAGGAAATCGTCAGAAAGTTCATTCAGCTTTTTCTGGATAATGATTAGTGGTGATTTCTGTGGTTAATTGCATTTTCGAATTAAACTTTGGAATTATTGATTCTTTTTAATCTAATACTCTTTTGATTCACAATGTACGGTATCAATAAGTAATCAAGCTGTGAACTTTATTGAAGTAACAGTGAATAGGAATGATTACATCGAAAAGAAAAAGGTATCTCCTGCATCAAGTTAAATACCAATTTATTGACCAATAAAGTCAATTGAGAAAATATGTTGTGAAATTTCAACTGGGGTATTTGCCCTGCGACAGCTCGGTAGATTGAATGGCAAAAATTTACTTTTTACAGCTTACCATGGGCTCTTACTGTCACATATTAGGTATGCTATCTTAGTATGGGGTAATTCATCAAAACAAAACCTTGATAGGGTGTTTAAGATTCAAAAGAAAGCGGTTAGGTGTATAGAAAGAGTAGATTAGATTCATGTAGGCCGTTGTTCAAGAGACTTGGTCTCCTAACTGTACCCTGCTTATATGAGTATGAAGCTACTTTATATTTAAAAACGAATGATATTAGCCATAATCTTGACGTACACGATTATTACAAGAAGCCCAGGAGATTATCACTTGTTGAGTCACAATAGTAGCTTATTCAAACAAAAACCTAGTTATATTTGTAGGAAACTCTACAACAAGCTACCGCAGTTTTTAAAGAGTCTTGAAAATATAGAAATATTTAAAAAGCAATTGAAAAAACATTTAGTTGATAATGCTTTTTATAGTGTACAAGAGTTCCTTTCACATCAAAATTAAGCCTCACCCCAACTAATTGATAAAAGTAATTATGGTAACTAGATTAAAAAAGTATAATTGTTGATCTGACTTGTCTTGTATTCCTTAACTGGAGTCTCCAAGACGTAATCTACAAAAAATATATATATTTATGTAAAAAGTGGTTATTGAACGGGTAGATCATATACAAAAATTTCTTATTTCGAAAAAGTTTCTCTTCCACTAAAAAAACTAGATTCCATTGTGTAGACCTACTAGTTTACCATACTATCTACTGATGATAATAAAAAAGAAAAACATTTGATAGCCCAATCTTGATTGAGCTCACTCATTATAATTTTTAATTGAGTCATTCAATGCTTGCCGATAATTGGGGATATAATCAGATAGAAAGGAACGTAATGGTGACCTATTATCGGCCCTAATTATCAAGTCAAGACACGTCTTCCATTTCTTATTTTAGTTTGTTATGTAACTCTAAACACAGAGGCTTCATGCAAGCCATCTGAATAATTGTGTAAATAAGTTTTTTAATTAAAACTATTCGTAGCTGGCTGCAATTTTATAACTAGTTGTAACAATGAAAGTCTCTTTTTTAAGGTCTACCTTCGGTTTCTATATTATCAATTTCAATAAAAGGGAAGTGATAGCCGCGAGCCGTAGCTGGTATCTGTTCAATCAGAGAGATAAGCTGCGTTCTCGTAGGTCCTGTTTGTAACGGTGACTGATTAGATTGGCCAGCAAAAAAGACACTGTTCTCTGCTGTAAAATCACATCCCGGTGGTTCGGAACCCACCTAAAACTGTAGGTCCAACTCATCAATCACCATCATCCAACTCATTACCCACGCACAGGTTTCAGACCTATGTGGGCTTCATCATCAAAAAAAAAAAAATACCTCTTGTTTTGTTTGACGGTCTTTGATTAGTCTGTGAAGTATTTTTGTTTCTAATTCTTTTGATTTATATTTCGTGTTTCAAAATAAATCAGTATCGGAAGAGAAATTAATATTTTCTAGTTCAATGTCAAAAAGCATTGGATATTTTATTCAGAAATCTTGAAAAGAAAATATAAAGATGTGTTTTTGTAGTACAGTTGCGAAACACGTGATTCCTGCAGTAAAATTCGTACTACTTTTCGTACAACAGCCGTTATTATTATAATTCCCTTCATAAGGATTGAACAGTAATAAATTCAATTAAATAATGTATTTACTTTCTCCAGAATTTGTTACGTCTTGTGATGTGATACTGATTCCTTTTATACTTTTTCTGACTTGGAAATTTCCGTATTTTATAGCGGGTTTGGCCAAAGTCACATATAAAAGTCTCCTGTGGATTTAGCGGGCACCTATAATATTTCACCGTTACGTAGATTCATAATTTCCGTTTGTAAATTGTGAGAACCTGTAAAGTTGTTTTCAAGGATTCGGAGGGAAGTCAAAGTCATCTCAATTTTATTAGTTTAATGTTTAATTAGTTTAATGCTGGTAATATTCTTGGAGAATATGTCGCTTACAAATAATTTCGTTTTTCTTTTTTTTTCTACTCATTTCGTTCCTCGTTGCTGTACATTAAACGAATCCCTAATTCCTAATTTTAATCCCTGTAGTCCAATATTAGGCTTCCAGCAGCTTTAACACTGGCGCCGCCAATCATCATGACTTGTATGCTTATTTCGTGTATGTATTGAAAATCTAGGCAGCTCTTTAAATCAAACATATTGAAAAATGTAATAAAATTATCCAAATAGTTAACTAATTACACCTAATTTGAGAATTCAAGTACAGTAAACCCTCGTTAATCCGGACTAATTGGGGCTCCAAGTCGTCCGGATTAACGAAAGTCCGGATTAAAACAAATAATCTTAAACGAAGAAAGACAGTGATTTTTGGGTACACCTTGTATATAATGAAACACCTTTTGCAGATAAACTTAAATAGTATGTATATTCTGAATATAAAAATACTGTACATATTGTACAAACAGTACATACAGTAGTTACATTTGAACAAAAATATACACTTGGTATTTACGTCCATACAAAAAATGAGACAACGAAAAAAGACAAAATTACTTTGAACATGAGGGTTGAGGTTCGTCCTCACGTGACTGAACTGGTTTCACTGGTTTGAAGAAGGAGTTTATCTTCATTTGCCTTCCTTTTGTGTTAATTTCTTGTACAATGAGATGGCGCAAATGTCTTAAATGTTCATAATATCCAGAGACGTGCTCATTGCTACTTTCGGAAACATATTTAATGACACAATCAATGTGATCTTTCACTTCACTCAGTTTAGGCTTGGGATTTATGTCATCTGCTTCATCATCGTCGTCGTCCAATGGCTGTCCGGATTAAGCGAAGTCCGTATTAATGGGGTCAGGATTAACGAGGGTTTACTGTATCTTGTTTAAGTTCTGTTTTGTTTGAGTGGAGCTGGAGCATAAATTCATTGTTCTATTTTAATAATGCTTTCAAAATAGAGCTGTCCAACAAATTACTTATTATATAATTATTATCCTATAATTATTTGATTAGTTGAAGAGAAAAAATCCATATTGCATTTTCTCAATGGTCATTAAATGTATTGCCGTCTATTAAATTTACTTTTTCTCTAACAAACAGTCCAAAGAAAATTTATGTATGTATTAGTAAATTTTCAAGAAATACATTTAACATAGATCAGGCACTCAAAATACGTGGAATACAATACAAAATACAAAAATAAAGAACAATATAAATTACAAAAATATGATTCAATATGAAGGAAATTCAAGTGAAATGAATTATTGCAAAATTGCATTATTGCTGCAATGCTAGAAATGGAGGTAGTGCATTGCTTTGAGTGACTGCAGTAGACCTCAAATGTTGACACATCTATGATTTGAACTCATTATTCAAAATTGAGTTTGAATTTCTCAATCACAATCAATGGAAATTTCAATAGAAAATCATTGAAACGTTACTCTAATGAGCAGAACTCAACCCTTTTTGATTGCTTATTCAATGACCCTTTACTCTCCGTTGATTCACTTTTACAAATATTATTTATGTACATGGGGCGGTTGACCGTGAAATATGCTACATTGGGGCATAGTTCACACCACACAGTGTTGAGCTGTGGTCACTCTGTGGGAACCACCCTCTTATCCAAGCATGTGTCCCATTGTTCCATATTCTTTCTTCAGTAATAATTTCCCTTCCCTATTATAGTCACCACTCCCTTCACTGCGCCCTTTCATCCGGCCACAATAGGAAATGGACTCCATTGTTAATTAGGCTGCTATCAAAACGATTTCACCACAAGCTATCAACAAACAGCAACGTCCAATGAACCTTGTCTGCGTTCTACCACAATATTATATACTGTGTGACAACTTGTAGAAAATGACTTGCATTTTAATAATTTATTCTACCCTGATATTCTTCTTTTTTTTCTTATCTGTATCTTATCCTTGTGACTTGTATCTACCCTTGACTTTCTTGAGAACCACCTCTGGATGGAGAAGTAAAGAAATAAAAATAAGAAAGAGAAAAATTTGACCATGAAATGAAAGACATTCTAAGGAGCAAATTCTTTCTCAACCTTCTGTACTTTCTTTTATCATCATTATATTTTCCATGAGCTACCGTGTGAAAGAATTCAGTATGAAGACTGTCTAAGAAGCAAGAATTTAAAGATGATAAAAGAATGTATAAAAGGTTGAGGAAGATTAAAAATAACTAAAAGATAATTCCTGTTACAAATTTAAATTTTCTATTTCAAGTTAATATGACAATTTTATGTCACTGCAACCATTCAATCAGATGAGTGCTATTCACTGCAATTACTCACAATCACTAAAAAAGAACTGAAGTTTCAAGAAGATTAAATTAAATAGTGTGTTTTAAATACAGTCACTACTTGGACTTATATGAACTATTTATTGTAATGAATAATAAGACGAAATTGTCACAACCACATTTATTAAAACTTCAAGAAACTAGTTTCGGTTGATACACCATTATCAATCTCAATCAAACTCATTTTGATTTGATTGAGATTGATAATGGTGTAATAATAATAATAAGCGTATGGCTTTTAATGGTGGGGAGACCCTTACGGGTAGTTCCACCTCGCCGTTTGAACCATGTTACGGGGAACATGGTAGACCTACTATTTTAGGTGGGTTCCGAACCACCGGGTAAGTGATAATAAAGCTTGTAACATCAAGTCATTGAAGCACGGTCACCCATCCAAGCGCAGTCTTGAGCGGTCGTGACTGAACATCACGATCACTTGAACACCACGCTCACCGCATAATGGTGTAACAACCGAAACTAGTTTCTCGAAGTTTTAATAAATGTGGTTGTGACAATTTCGTCTTATTATTCATTATGGATACCTTCCACAATATATCACCTTCGCCATAACTAAGAAAACTATTTATTGTGATGAACTGCAACAATCAAAGGTCCTAAGTTGTACTTCTGCCGCTAAAAGCTTGTTTTTATAACCTACATTGCGTATTTTCATAATTTTCTAGCGATAATGGCATTTCATATAGAAATGAGAACGGTTAATGTTTTTCAATTCCACTTATTTAATTGAACTCTGGGCCTGTTTCGTGGCCTCACTCGTCACATTTTGAACACTACTGTTGAAAATGTGACTGTTTCAATTTTATTGTAGAGTTCCTCAATATCAATCTAAAATCTACTGATAAACATTTGATATTTTCATCAATTCATCACCGTTAGAAGCAAAGCAAGATACAAAAGTAATTTTCTTTAACTAATATTTTAAAAATTCTCAAACAATAAGTTCCCAACAAAGTAAATGGTTCAACAATTATCAAGTTAACCTAACTGCTAAGAACTTCCTAGCATAAGTCAGGACTCGTCATTCATCCACTCTAGCCGCCAGCTTTCTGTTCTCATTGCCTTGATTTGTCATAAAACATCCAGATAACGCTCCAATAATAAATTGTACACTTATCTGTTCACTTTCTTCGTAAAATGTCTGCTAAACCTCGCAAAAGGGAAAAGCGTGTTTCAGGAGACGGGTTGTCTGTCATTGAAATGGCCCCTGTTAGCGTTGGAAGTCTGGAGTGTACAACTTATATTGGATGAAATAGGTGCTGCCCATAGCTGTTTGAAAGCGGGTCTACGTTGTCTGTTGTCAGATGTTGAAGAGTGGCACTAGCGCTTCTATATACCTGTATATACACTTTATTATCTTGAAAAGTGGCTTTGCTATACCTGTATATGCACTACTATTACCTTACATAGTAGCCGTTACAAGCATTAGGGGCAGATGAATGCTCCTATGGTCAGATAGAAGAGGGTAGGTGATCGCTGAATCCTCGTATCTGTGATGCCTCTGGCAGGGTATTGTTTGTTTGTAGGAAGAGACCAGTAAATATTTATTCACCTCCACCTGTGACCAAAGTTCACAAGAATGCCAAAGCAGCCTACATTTCGAACGTAGCAGATAACCTAGAAATGATAAGTTTCAAATTCGGCCACCTAACGCCATGTTTGGACGGTTGGAAGAGGATGAATGGTTCCATTCAGATGGAAGAAATAAGAAACTGAAAGTTTCTGTTGTTTGATGCACTGTTGGATGGAGTTCGGGACCAGTTCAAGTCGACAACCAGTCAAATGGATGATCTGAAGCGGCAAAAGATTAAAATGAAAGATCGCTCACACTCAAAGCTACACCACGCGAAATGAGGCGTCTAAATGAAATGTCCAGCCTAATTGAAAGAAAGTAGTGCGGTTTCAATTAGCGGCACCCACTTATCAAGATTATCAAATTGGCTTTCCAGACGTACGTTTCTCGTTTATGACACTGGCGCAACAATCGGTTTAATTAAATTTTGATTGAAAGTCTTTCCAACTTGATGTATGTCCGCTGGTTGGTTGTGCGTTTGAAAAGTTTGCAAAAATGCCGGTTGATCTGGATGTGAATTGAATTTCTAATAAACAGGACATCGTTCAATCACTGAATCATATCAGATTTTTCATATTTTTTTATCGTAGTTTTGTGCGAATATTTTCGTGCAGTTTGCTACGCATGTTAGCTTTGAGAATTTTGTTCTATATTCGCACGCATTATTTATTACAAACTTGGAAAGTGAGAAAAAATAGTGTGAATAGTAAGAGGCCAGCAAAAAATCAGTATATTAATTCTTATATTTTTACTTAATAGTTATGGAACAGATATAAAAAATAATGAAAAATAAGACGAAATTGTCACAACCACATTTATTAAAACTTTGAGAAACTAGTTTCGGTTGTTACACCATTATCAATCTCAATCAAACAAAACCAGTTTGATTGAGATTGATAATGGTGTAACAACCGAAACTAGTTTCTCAAAGTTTTAATAAATGTGGTTGTGACAATTTCGTCTTATTATTCATTATGGACACCTTCCACAATATCACCTTCGCCACTACTAAGAAAGATATAAAAATTATTGAAGAATTGAATGTCTTCATGTTTTGTTAAAGATTCTACCGATTTTTTAATCGAAATTGTATGGGAAGATTTTGGTACAATTTGAACAAAATTCTACCGAAATTTTCTCTTATTTGAGAAATAGTAGGAAATTGTACAGTAGAGTTGCTTTAGGTATAGAATATATGTAAATGGAAATTGTAATAAAATAGAATTTTAGTTTGTGGATGACATTAATTTACAATGAATTTTGAATTTATGGGCTTCAATAGGAGTCTCTTTATAGAGCAGATTATCTCCACCGATCATTGTTCTTCTATTTGTTACACCTTTTTAATAGGAATCTCTTTATAGAGTGGATTATCTCCACCGATCATTGTTCTCCTATTTTTTGTTATACCTTACTCTTGTTATCCATGATACAGTACCAACCTTCTGTTTGTTGAATCATGAAGCTGCAGATGTAGAGAGATAGCGATTCTTGAAATTCTATAGTAAAACACAAAAGTGGTGGGATCACAAATAATTGAATCAGTGAGTAATTCGGTATCTCATTCATGAAGTATTCATGACTGTAATAATTCAAGTCTTCAATGCATTCCACTATCAACTTCGGTTTCGTTTCCAGTGAAGAACCAGGCCGTGACCCAACTGGAGCAGTCAGTGATCAGTGAAACTAGTCCTGCAATGATATATCTGCTAGCTCTCATATCAGACAAAAGGGAAACTGTACATGATTGGTTGGTTGGTTGGTCAGTCAACTCATCCCGGAATGAGAATAATTGTACAAACGTGAGAGCAAGCATCGCTAAAACTAATTCGTCTTCTGAGAGTGAACGCCAACCTCGGCCTTGATTCCATTCATCGGACATGTTTTACCAGTGGTTGTTGGTTTCAAATACAGTAGTTTTCTTTGAAAGCAAAAGCTGAAGTTAGAAAACGAAATTTCAATTTTTGTTTTTATTATTTAGTTTTTTTTTTGGCAACAGTAGCTCGAAATGAAAAACAGTATTATAACCTACCTCACAGATTTTCCAACGCGGACGATTTCCAATGAAAGTAATTAATGATTCTCTGAAAGCAAGAGCTAAAAAGGAGATTCTAAATTTTTAATAATTTCCTTTAATAGCTGAAATTCCCCTTGAGGAGGTGAGAATGAATAATTTTCTTTCGAAGCAGATGATGATAATGGGAATCAAATTACCGTACTTGATAATGTATGAAGTACATTTCAAATAGTGAAATAATGAGTTTATAAATAATTGGCTAGTAAATATTGTGTACATCAGAAATGAATGAGTAGATAAGACATGAAACCAATGCATGCAGTATGAAGGAAACAGTGTGAAGTATGCGGTAATATCTGTACAATATCTTGGTAACATATACAAAACATTATACAAAACATTTATACAAAACAGCTTATACAAAACAAATTTCTTCTTTTTTTTTGTAATCAGAAGACGGAATAGAGTTTCAAGTATTATTCCATATGAATTGCTAATTCATTTTACTTTTTTAAAAAGGACTGCAAATATTCAGCTTTTGAAGACGACCTAGAAATGCTATTAGAGTTATTTTGAAGGTCGCTATTAGCGTTATTCTGTTGAATGCAAAAGTCAACACATTGGTCGGTTGGTCCTAATCGTGAGTTTGATCCCTGGAAATTCTTTGTAATTGATAATATCCATCATTATAGTTGTCTACATTTTCAAAGAAAACCTTTAAAATTCTTATTAAATCCTCTATAATGCGGCGTACTCGCAGAATAATTGATACTCAAAATTTGATTTCAAAGAAATTTTTTACTCTAAATTGAACTCATGGATTTTTTCCAAATCAAAATTACAAAAATTTATAAATTATTATTTCCACATATTGAAATACAAACATTGATTGCAAGAAATAGTAGTTTATGCAACGATTTTATTTTGACCCTTATTAAGGCACGAGTTAGATGTAAGTTATAACACGAGCGAATGCGAGTGTAATAAATATCTGTGATGTTTTCCATGACTCACGAGTGCTTTAATGGCCAAATAAAATCGTTGCATAGACTATTTTATCTACGACCACTAGTATACATTTAATTAAAACAATTTCATTTTACCTGTGACTGTCAGAGATACCTAACCTCTCATCTCAAATACGAGAAGTTATAGTAGATTGTTAGGTTAAAGCAGCTGGTGTAGCAGTTTGATCAAATCAGCTGATAGTTTCACAATATTGAATTACGATATTGATTCCATCAAAAATGCTTCTGATTGGTCCAGAACCCGTGTTATAATGTAGAACCTGTACTATAATGAGCTCATTATGCAACGGGTTTCAAAAAGACAGCTGTTTTGGCATCAATTGTGAAACTGTAATGTATACATTATGACATGGTCGTAGATAAACAAATTTAAAAAATTATAAATAAGCTTTTAAGATACTAAAGAGTTTTAGTAGTCACTTTTGTTTATGATATTAGAACTGCTGTAAATACTGCTGATATTAGAATTCTGTTCTCTGCTGTAAAATCACTTCCCCGTGGTTCGGAACCCACCTAAAACTGTAGGTCCAACTCATCAATCACCAGCATCAAATTCCTCACCCATGCAGAGACCTATGTGGGCTTTATCCTCCGAAAAAAGGGGGAAAAACTTCTTTGGATAAACAAAAAAGAAAACAGTAATCAATTAAACTACAATAGAACTTTTGGAACTTCTATGTTTAACTCCCTACTTCTATGAGTAACCTACTTGAAGCAAAACTCTTACAATAATTTATTTCATCCAAGCAGCGACGAAGCCTGTTCTATGAATGAGGTTCCATTGATAAGGTTTTATGAATTAGGCTCTATTCCCTGGTTCTCCTTTGTTTTGTCATACCGCATTCCATTCTACAATGTTTTATACAGATCTTGAAGTGCTGTTCAAGAGCATTCACGTCAAATATCCGTTAAAAATGCATGTAAGCGGCGCTGTGAGTGGCCAATATCTTGCTGCAGACCCTCCACATTGTAATGAGATATCTTGACCTCTATAGCCTATTTATTATCGGTCAAGAGGTTTTGCCTATGCAAGACTATGTGGCTAGTCACAATACTGCACAGTTTTCATTGAGTTGCCGCCAGGCTATTGGTAACCTGAGTGGCTTGATAGTTTCTCTCTATTAATCGCAAAGTCTGAGACTCGGTGTCATTTTACCGTGTTGTTCAGAAGGTTATCCAGGTCACTGACCATAATCTTTGTGCACATTCGATAAGACTAAAATCTCATATGGAAACATTGTAACATCTTTCAGATGACAGGCAGGCATCGGTGTTTCCTTTATGTAGCATACTTTATTTTGAGTGTCTTCTTTTCCTATGTTGAAAATTGTAGGGAATAATAAGAAAATATGTGAAATTATTTGTAATATTGATGAGAACAGAATTTATTTGGAGTACTGAGGGGAACATCAATATTATGGAACACAAAAAGTAGTCTTGGCAAGCACTGTCCCTTAGCCCATGCAATGAATGTTTTGTGTCGTAACAAATTAGGGGATAGCTGAATTTTTGCAAGATGTTAGTATAGAAAGTACAAGTTGTTAGTATAATATTGTTAGAATCAATCCTAAAGAGCATCGAAAATCGTTGTTAAACCTGTGTGTTCAGCGGCTCTAGAATAAGAATATAGTTATTCATAAAAAAATATTGAGAGTATTATTAGCAAATAGGTTGCTTTACTAGTCTTATTATCGTAATTTATGATAAAATAAAGAGTTATATACATTGAGTTGATGAAATCATAATTGAATTCAATGACAGACAAAACCAGTGTAGTTGACATCAATTTTTGTACTTTATTGATGAATTAATGATTGATATCGATTATGAAGTATTGATTGTGATCATACTGAATAATTATTTGAATCATCAATTCTGATATATTTGAAAGTGTTTACATATTTCTCTTTTTTGTAATTTTGATGTCTTGTCCATCTAGGCTATACACTATGTGGTACTGGTTTAAACTAAATGTACGGAATACATAGTTAATAATAATAAGAAAAAATAATCAACTATTTTCTCTTGCTGATGATGCCCACATGGATCAGACCTGTGCATGGGTGATAATAATAGGATAAATTGATAACACAAAATGTGCCAAGCTGAATGAGAAGCACAGTAGCTCAACAGTTAGCCATACTCCCTAACCGATTACACCACTGCGGCATCAGAGACTGTTTTCTCCTGTAATTGTTCAAGTCACATTAGTTCTCATGTGATTTGTTGAAGATGATACATCATTCCTCTTTATTGTTACAAAGCATGATACAAATTAAAAACAGACAAACTAGATCCAACATACATGATAAGAGAAATTTGGAAGTCCTAAACAAACAATTCATTTAGGGAAACTTAACAAACATTGCATATTAAAATTAATACTAATCAACAGGAATTTTATTGCTGAGTAATTATAGTTTTATACTTATATCATTGAATAGCTGTTTGGAAATAAACAATAAAAAATATCGAGCAATTATTAAAGAAAAAAGAATTTGCAAAACATACAGTACATTGTTTTTTTGTGCAATTATGAGGAGATATTTGATAAATTCCAATATTTGAATATTTTTTGGAAATTTTCGGTTTTTGGCCACCAGGAAAAATTTATTTTATTCACTTAAATTGAAAATACAAATATGAATCCACTCATTCCGACTAAAACTAACTACCAAAAAGAAGATATATGTATGTATATAGTACCATAGCCGATTCGTCTGTAGGTGACTCTTCAGACCTCAACGATATGTTTTAGTCCAAAGAGCGTACTACATAAACGAGGAGTAAGGTAGTTTGTGATTGCTTTCCTCACTGAGCTAATAGAATTGTATCAGTATGCCAAGCCCACCGAAACAAATTCTGAAGCTCTATGTTTGACAGTCCACTCCCACCTTTAAACAGGGTCTGGCTGCACAGGTGAGTGTGTATACTATCTAGCACACCTCTGAGCTACTTCCTGCGTCCAAGCCATCATTTGACAGGGACTTTTGGAAAGCAACACAATTGATGTAGCCTTTTTTGTATCTGAGATGAACAAAATTTAATTCATCTCAAGCCACAATAAGGCAATAGTTTTCAAATTGATAATTAAATAATATATTTCAAATATTATTTACCTATTTCAATTATTACAGTTTTATGATAAATGTTCAAGACATAAATTCCAACAGTTTATAATATTATTAAAGTATATCTTCGATGTATGATTTCTATGAAAAATTTTGCAAAAATGAAAGCGAATTGATGTCAAAAATTGAAAGATTCAACAAAACTGGAAATACACCTTCAAATCTGTTGATTAGCACAACAGAACTGTCAATTTTCTGAAGAATTCTAAGAGTTCTAATATTATATTATATTTCAATGTAATTCCTTATAGGACGCCGACTTTGGCTGTGTGTGCGTATGAGTATTTATAGCTTCCGGTTGGACGATTATGCAGGTCAGCGTGAGGTGTTCAAACAAGTGATCGGCAGCCATTATGATTGGCCGATAGCTTATTGGCGATCGTTTGGCCGCTGCGTATAGTAAGTAGACTATAGTAGGTTTTAAAGGAACGTCTGCAGGCTGTAGGCATGAAATAAGTGGTCAGGTCAAGCTACAATTATTATAAATATTATGCATTTAAGTTAGGATATTCATTTATGTATTTGACTAAAACACCAATGGTGTAACTCTGCCACATTCAGCGCTTTTTTTGTGTGATCTTCTACCTCCTCCTTCTCCTTCTTCTACTTCTTCTTCTTCTTCCTCCATCTTTTTCTTCTCCTTCTACATCTTCTTCTACTTACATCTTTTTCTTTTTCTTCTTCTATTTCTTCTTCTTCCTCCATCTTTTTCTTCTCCTTCTACATCTTCTTCTTCTTACATCTTTTCTTTTTCTTCTTCTACTTCTTCTTCTTCTTCCACCTTTTTCTTCTTCTTCTTCCATCATTTTCTTCTTCTTCTACTTCCATCTTTTTCTTCTTCTTCTTCTTCTTCTACTTCTTCTTCTTCCATCTTTTTCTTCTTCTTATTCCATCTTTTTCTTTTTCTAGCTTCTTCTTCTTCTTCCATCTTTTTCTTCTTCTTCTTCTTCTTCCATCTTTTTCTTCTTCCATCTTCTTCTTTTTCTTCTTCTTCTTCTTCTTCTTCGATGTTCTTCTTCTTCTTCTCCCATATTTTTCTTCTTCTTCTTTCTTCTTCTTCTTCTTCTTCTTCTTCCATCTTCCTCTTCCTTCTTCTTCTTCTTCTTCCATCTTCTTCTTCCTCTTCTTCTTCTTCCTCTTCTTCTTCTTCTTCTTCCATCTTCTTCTTCTTCTTCTTCTTCCATCTTCTACCTCCATCTTCTTCTTTCAACTTCCTCTTCCATCTTCTTCTTCCTTTCTTCTTCTTCCTCTTCTTCTTCCTCCTCCTCTTCTTCTTCTTCTTCCATTTTTTTTACTCCTTCCATTTTTTTCTTCTTCGACCATATTTTTCTTCTTCCTCCATCTTTTTCTACTTTACCCCAACTCCTTCTTCCACCATCTTCTTTTTTTTCTTTATAACCCTCTATCTTCTTCTTTTTCTTCTCCCTCCATCTTCTTCTTCTTCTTCCTCCATCTTCTTCTTTTTCTTCTTCCATCTTTTTCTTTTCCATCTTTTTCTTCTTCTTTTTCTTCTTCCATCTTCTTCTTCCATCTTTTTCTTCCATCTTCTTCTTCCATCTTTTTCTTCCATCTTCTTCTTCCATCTTCCTCTTCCATCTTCTTCTTCCTCTTCTTCTTCTTCTTCTTCCTCCATCTTCTTCTTCTTCCATCTTCTTCTTCTTCTTCCATCTTTTTCTTCTTCTTCTTTCATCTTTTTCTTCTTCTTCTTCTACCATCTTTTTTCTTCCTCAATCTTTTTCTTCTTTACCCCAACTCCTTCTTCCACCATCTTCTTCTTTATCTTCATCACCCTCTATCTTCTTCTTCTTCTTCTTCTTCTTCTTCTTCTTCTTCTTCTTCTTCTTCTTCCATCTTCTTCTGTTTCTTCTTCCACCGTCTTCTTTTTCTTCTTCTTCTTCTTCTTCTTCCATCTTTTTCTTTTTCTTCTTCTTTTTCATCTACCATCGTCTTCTCTTTCTGCTTCCATCTTTTTCTTCTTCTTCTTCTTCTTCTTCTTCTTCTTCTTCTTCTCTCTCCGTCTTCTTCTTTCTCCTTTTCCATCATCAACTTCTTCTTGACCCTTCCACTTCTTCTTCTCCATTCCTCTTTCTCTTCCTCTCCCCCTCCTCCTGTCTTGTTGTTGTTGTGGCACACAAATGTTGGCATTCATCAAGATGGCAAAGTCAAAGCATGAAGTTGTTGGCAGCCAGCGGCGAGGCGACTAGACCAATGCAATATCCGCAGCTTGGCGGCAACCACGAACGATGTTGATGTGTGTCGGCAGCGTGTCATGCGTGCTAACTTGGAACAGCTGCTGCTCTATAGCTGTGTGTGTGAAGCGCAAGTGCCGCAGGAAAGAAAAAAGTAAATAGAGTAAATTTGATCAAGCTTGATAGGAAATATAATTGGGTGCAAAAACACAATCTACAGAGAATTGTTTATCACACTGGTCAAGACACAAATATCCTCCTTGAAAGCCTGATTGATGTGTACACGTAGTTAAACTTGTAAGTAATTTATTTATTTATTCATTCATTTAACTAAAATACAGTCAATGTGCATACAACAGGCTATTGCCCAAACTGCATTTCACAAAATTTTAAAGTAGGATCAAAATCTTTTAATTAATCTTAGTAGCTCACCATGTTTGTTTAAAGAATATGGTGTTTTTTTATTTTTCAATATCTGGAAAATATCAGAATATTGGCAACCCTCATGTTATTTATTTAGATATTTAATGTTTTGAAAGTATTAGAACAGCAATATATTTGGGTTTGTGAATACTACCTACTAGCAAATAATCCAAAGAATATTAAAAATCATGGATATAGCCTAATTGTTTTTTTTTTAGGATAAAGCCCACATAGGTCTGAGAACTGTGCGTGGGTGATGAGTTGGATGATGATGATGATTTAGTTGGACCTACAAGTTTAGGGGGGTTCCAAACCACCGGGAAGTGATTTTACAGCAGAGAACAGTGTCTTTTTATCTAATCGGTCACCCTTACAAAGATGGCCCAGGAGAACGCAGCTTATCTCTATCTGATTGAACAGATACCTGCTACGGCTCACGGCTATCACTTCCCATTGTATTTGTGTCTTCCCTGGGAGATGAGAAAGGAGATGGAAATATATCCTTGGCTGACATCCCGAAAAATTCAAAGTTCGCTCCTGTCTGTAATTTTTTACGTTTTTTTGTACACGAAATGTAGTAGAACTTCACTCTTATCCAGGCTCTCTAAATGACCTTTAATTTATTCTACAAATGTGCATTTCAATCAATCTACTATCAAAGTTTTAAGAAATGAAACAATAAAATCATGATCACATTCAATTGGAACAAATCAAGCACCTAGCACATCAGAAGAGCAGATAATATCAGGTAAATACAGGTAATAAATAGGCAATCTGGCAGCAGGTATCTGTTCATTCAGATAGAGATATGCTGCGTTCTCCTGGGTCCTTTTTTAACGGTGACCGATTAGATTAGCCAGCAAAAAATACACTGTTCTCTGCTGTAAAATCACTTCCCGCTCTTTCGTAACCCACCTTAAACTGTAGGTCCAACTCATCAATCACCATCATCCAACTCATTACCCACGCACAGGTCTAAGACCTATGTGGGCTTCATCCTCAAAAAAAAATTGTTTACAGTAAATGTATACTTAAAACGTTTTACTTGTCAATGTCTATTCAGATCATATTAAAAAGTATCATTCTTTAATCTTCTTATGACTAGATTTCATTGCAAGGAAATATAATATAGGAGAATTTTCGTATCGGAGAAATTTATCTGACTTGTCTTATACTCCTTAACTGGTGTCTCCAAGACGTAATCTACAAAAAAAAAATATATTCAAATTCATCACAAATAAAATATGTTCAATAGTACATTTCATAATCTTACTGCAATGTTGACTCTGTAAACTAAATTTCAGAAACTCGTTCCTGTACCACAACCAGGCCGAGTAAGCTCAGTATAACAAAATTCAGTATTGAATCCAATCATAAGCTTAGCCTAGTCCTATAGCTTAATCCTATCGTAGCTCAGCATAAATTTCACAATCACAATATCAACTAGCACCTAATTAATTATTGTGAAAATACTGTATTTTACTTTGAGGAAATTGTACTTTAAAAAGTTGATGAAAAAACATACATAAAAGATGTGTGAAATAGTTAAGATGAAGGTGCCAGCTGTGAAGGTAATGATGATGATGATTATGATGATACTGATTTTGATAGGACAGAAGAAGCAAAGTAGCACGCAACATAGAACTGATCTGACAAGGCGATCGAGCAAATATCGTTGGCGAGTTCTAAAAACGGCCGAACACCTGAATAAATTATCAAGATTTTGTTCACATCCTCGAGGCGATCGCTGAGATAAGAAGCGCGCTCAGTGCACACACGATATTGAGAGATGCAGAATAAAATTGTATAAATGCTGGAACAAAAAAGAGCTGCACGCAACTGTTAGGGAAATCTAAAATAAAACAAAAGTCGGTGAACAATTCTCAGTCATTTTCCGCATGCTCCTCGATACGTTCATTGACCGCGGCGGTAAATTCAAAATATAAACACCATATGAGAATCTTCTACTAAAGGAGAAAAATCAACATAACAGTTATGATCATAAAATCAGCGGACATGAGGGTAGGTCCGGTTATCAAGCACACCATTAGCACACTTACTTGAATTACCGGAAAACAATATTGATGCATCTGACATACATTTCCTCAGAAAATTACTCAATTAAAATTCAAGCATAATTATGATTATGAGCATATGTTTCATAGTGATCGCTTGGTTTGAAAACATCGTAACTCCTGATAAGGAAGGATTATAATGAAGCTTATTATCAGTATAAAGTCAATGTGGATGTTTGTGTTGGACGAAGCTTAAAAAGTCTCTAGGTGTGTGATCTGTTCTTTACAGAGAGGTCTGAAAGAACTTCAATTCTATACAATTCTTTGTTTTCCAAATTTCTAGGTTTCAGGGATTCTCCAAATTTAAGAGTTCTATATTAGATTGAATTTTGGTTTTCAATCTGTGCATTCAATCAGTTTTTGTGTCTTCAAATGGCGTCTCACCTAAACGCGTTCCCTTCTAATCACTATACGGAAAATTTAATGTTCATTTATTCATCAATTATCATCCTTTTTATAATAATGAATACTACTTGTTATCTAAACTGGATAATTTCCTAATGATGGTAATCTTTAATTACTGTATCTCTGGGACATCTTTCACAGGACAGAAGCCTCTTTTTTGAAGAATTTACAAAGTTGTCATCAATAGTTCATCAATATTGCACGTACTTACAAAATCTTGTTGATGGAAGATCTAATCTGCTCTGAACTACTGTCCTGACCAATGAGATTCAAAAAATCATTTTCTATTTTTGACACGTTCAAGCGCTTTTTTACGTTTTATACTGATTACATTATCTAATTTATATGAAAATAAATACAAATTTATACATTTACATGATATGAATACAAAAACACGTATTTCGTGAAAAATCAACTGTGAAAATCTTCTAATATTCTAATGTCCTCAACAGCAGTAGTTTTGAATGAATGTTACACACGTGGAAAAATAAAAATAACTAACAAGTAAATAAATACCTTTGCAGCAAGTTATTATTTTACAAATTTATCTCATTTAATATCACAATATTCATATTTTTCCTCTCCCAATGTTTGAGACTTATTTTGAAAATTGTTACAGCTTCACAATTCAGGCGTTTCCTGCGCTCGGTTTCAAACATCATTCGTGTTTATTTTTTCCAACCTTAGTAATTTTTTATATTATTTATATCCTATTTCTTTTAATTCAATCATTATCCATAGTATGAAGTAATAGTTTTTAAGTTTGGCAGTGTGAAGACAAAACAGTTGCGGGTCAAAAGTTGTTCGTGTGCACCGTAGCTGAGAGTCGACTCTCAGCTCTCAGGGTGGTCTAGCCGTAGTCAAACTCAATCTGTTGTCCACTGTATTGGAAGTCGGCTGACTCTGGCTTTGGCTTGGCCAATATGAGCTTGAGCTTGAGCTGTAAATCTTGCTTATACTTTGTGTGCTTCGTGTTTAGTGTTCACTTCGCCCATTGATGTCCATTCAGCTTCGCTCTTGTGAGCCCATAATGGCACACCTGTTTTCAAACGGCAAACATGTTTGTTTGGGTTTGCTTCTTGATATAATATTCGAACAATTACTGCTCCAATGATATGTAGAGCCGGTTGAATTGTTGGTGGCTCATGAATGGATGTTCGTGATTGAAGACTGACATTCGTACAATGGTCTATTCCGTTCGGTAATAAATGTCTTTGTTATTGGCCTATGTTGAAGAATTTCTGCTGCAAACATATCTTATTCAATGAGCCACATGTGTATGATTCAGTTTTCAAGTCCATAATACAATATTAAACATCCATGGCCCGTCATAGTTTTTGTTCTAGTATTTATGGGACCTACAAATTATCAACTAATCAGTTCTTTTTACCAAAAGAAAATGTTCCTTCAAGCATTTCTCAATCCGTTTCTCCATTTTTTTTTAAACAAAGTAAAACTTCGGGGAAATGGGTCTCTTAACTATACCTAATATACCGGGTGGCTCAAAAGAATTTTGATGGCTCTAATTACAAAACGCGAATAAATACCATTCATATGGAAAAGCAAATTTGAACGTTTTGTAAATAATAAAAGAATTCCATAAATGTCCAATGGTGCTACCACCAGAAGTCCATACGAAATATATGCCGTATTCGAGTTCATCCCATCCTAGAAACATGCTCGGTGCTCCGGTTTCAATGACTTATTTTTAATTTTTGTAGTTTTGTTATTTGTAATTTTTTTTGAATCGATCGTTTTCTTAAAAAAGAACACATTTTCAGCTTGATGAACCACTACCAATTTTGTAATGTTAAATATTTTTGAATGCAATATAATTGATGATTTGTTTATGCTAGTTGATTTTCAGTTTTCAGAACTCCTTTTCGAATCACTAACAAATAAGGAACTTGCAAAATTAGATCTAGAACTAGAAAGCACATGTAGAAATCATAATTTGTATTTATAACTGGTTTGCGTTAGTTAAGGTAAGGTTGAATTTTGTAGGCAGGTGTGACAGTTTTCTTCCATGTACCGGTACTTGTTACTTATTCTCTTGTATAATTTTTTTGTAATTTTCTCATTGCTCTAGCTTGAAAAATGTAATATAGTGCTAAGGTTTAGGTGTAAGAAAAAACTCTTGTAGTTTTAACCTAGATCAAATAAAATTGATTCATTCATTCCTTCATTCATACCACATTTGCACCTACTTGTTTAAGAATTCTTGAATGACAAATTGGGTATCGCTTCAATGGATCAGGAGCAGAGGAACTGACGGGAATGGTCTTCTTCACTGCTCTCCAGTGAAGACTTGATTTAACATCCTGATTTTTTTGTGAACAATTATGTGTTTATTCTACACTGATAACCTATCCTCCCAGCCAAAACAACTGCAGTCATCAAAACCGTAACATTGGATATGTTGTTAGGAGTATGGGAAGAATTTGATTACCGCATAGATTTCATTTGGTTAACGGACATATTGAATGTTTTTTGAAACTTTTGATCATTTATAAAACTTTTGAGTGGGTTTTCTCAATGTTAAAAAGGTACTTGCATTTTGTTGACAATCCTTCAAAATTGGGAGATACTTTTTAATCACCCAGTATTCTACAATCATTCCATGCTGTATAATTGTCACCAGTGGCGGATCTACGGTGGGGGGGAGGGGGGGTTTTCCGGGCTAAATCCCCCCCTCTCCAAAAAACCTACAAACAGTTTTTTGTAAGAATGCAAATTTTTTACCAAGATTATCAGTTTGAAGCTTGTAAAATATTCATTAGCAAGAATTACCTAATTCCACTACTGAGTCTTCAATTGTATGAAATCCGTTAATGTTTTTATACTGTATAATGCCTTAGTTACATGTACATTGCCTGCAACCAAGCAACTCAAAGTGTTTAGATTTTTGTGCCGGACATAGTACTCTTGATGAATAGAAAAAGTAGTGCAACATGAAATTGCAGTAATTGAATCACGACAGTTCCAAATTTCTTTTAATGAAAACTAATGAGGAACTACATTAACATATCAACCAATTTTTTTGAACATTCTATCACAGTGGTCGGCAAACCAGTCATCACCAGCTACTGGTATAGGCCTAGGTATACTGGTAGGCTACTGGTATAGGCCTAGGTATACTGGTAGGCTACTGGTATAGGCCTAGGTACACTGGTAGGCTACTGGTATAGGCCTATTTGTCGTGGAAAAATTACAGATACAACGCTTGCATTCGGTTTACTTGTAATTATAAAATATGGATTTAATACCATTTTAAAAGATTTCTCAAAGAGATTATACAAAAATTTTCTGGGGGAGTTGCTTCAGATCCCATATTTCTATAAGAGGAAAAATAATCCTCACATAAAAACTTTAGAAAAACATCTCTCTTTACAGTGTGGAATTCACACAAAGTTTATCTATTAAAACTAGATGAAACATTAGTTAATTGAAAAATGTGTAACTAATTAAAGCTCTCACACTGATTTTCATTCACAAAAACGGAATAATACTTATAAAAGCACTCACATTGATTTTATTCTTAAAAATTGAATAATATGACCGGAATACCGGAATAATACTATGCTCCTTGACAAACTACTGAACACACCAGATTCAGCCATAATTCAATAAAAAATTACCAATATACTTCAAATTAAAATTAATTCTATTGCTGACACGGTTCAAAGCACTAGTACTTGTATTCAGTACACCTCCTCCTCCCCCCCCCCTCATCAGTAGCTACCAGCCACCCCCAAAAATGGATCCGCCACTGATTGTCACAACTATTTATCTGAATCTGGCTGTTTCTATTTTCTCAATCACTCTTTATGAGATTTGATATGAAACTTAAATCATAAAAAACTACAGACTGACTAACGAGATTCCAATTATGGCAACAATCAATGAAATCTGAAAGCCATTTTCAGAGTTAATAAAAAATTCTTATAACATTTTGGATGGAGATATAATTCCATATTCAAAATAATGTACCTTTCTTTTCAGCGAACTAACAAACTTGCAATGATTTCCAGGAGTGTTGGACTCATTATGTTTCATATGTAACAGCCAACATTATCTGAATCATAACATACACCATGGACACATAAGCACGGATAGATCAAATTGTTGATGAGTAAATTAGCACTGTTCTGTTTATTTGGCTCATATTACGTCATAGATTACATTCTTCCTTACTACAGCGTTTTACAAGTCTTAAACTGAAGAGACAATAAATAGTTATGTAAAGAAACGGCAATTAACATAGTAATAAAATACAACGTGCAATACAGAGATTTGCGTGTAACACCTTTTTAAAAGCAATCATTTTAGGTGCTAAGTAAGAAGAGTCAATGAAAGGCGAAAGTATTCAACTCTGCGTAATAAGTCACACATTTATTAAGATACTTTGAAAAGTACATCTAATAAGCCACACAATAATCAGTAACAGATTGTGAATCTAAAAGATACGAAAATTTATTAAATAAAGTTGAGCTTCATCAGTCGATAAACTTTGAGTCCTTCAAAATTTAATAAATTGTACACAATTCGTAACTATTCTAATCTAGGTTAAGTGAAAGAAGCCCTTTGTCGTCTAAACTTCCCTTTATTAGATATTATTTATCGATTGAATCTTGTTATATAAAGTGATTCAAATAAGTCTCAATTCAAGTAATCAATGGATAAAATAGCTATTTGGTTAACTAGAGCGAAAAGCGGGTGATTTCTGCACCTAGAGAAACATTTGTTTTCACGAGTCAAAGGCGAGTGAAAAATTCCCGAGTGCAGAAACTATACTTCGCGCTCGAATTACGCATTAAATTTTTCCTACAGTATAATATAAAGTAATTTAAACAGAACAAAACAGGTCATGCATAACCTGACAATTCCTCACATAACCTATCCTCGAATCAAATCGATTTTGACAACAACTACAGCTGACTGAGAGCTGACTTTTGGCGTGGCTGACGCAGGGTAGCCAACCTATTTTTGAATGCTGAATAGGGAACCTGCGTATTACATGCTCACTATTTTGTGTTGTTGGGTTGCAAATCTGGAGTGCGGAAAAGTATTTTCGCGCACTGGAATTTACTTCCCCACACTGGTGCAGGAATAGACTATTTTGCGTGCTACAGTTAGTGCAAAAATCGTCACTTTTTCGGGTTACTGTAGGAAAAAAGATTATAGCCTACTGCATTATTTCCATAAATGTGATTATTTACTAATTGAACTGTATCGAACCTGTCATACTTTTGACTAATGAATATGCTGTAGTAGTGAACCAATCAAATATTAATATTTTTTCTTTTGCAGGTTCTTTCGTGGATTAGCGAAAAAGGAGAGGATTGTTTGAAACGTCACGCCGACCTCGCCACAACACTGCCGGCCATAAAACAACAGGAACTCGACTTTGAAAAGTTCTACTTCATATCTATGGTGAGTTTGACTAAATTGTTTCTTGGAGATACTAAGTTCAGCTCATTTCAATATTGTCTTTTTATAGTTTGTTATCCAGTCTTTTAATTTATAAACGATTTATTACACTCCAAAACCTTGAACAGAAGTAAGCTTTTGAGAAATATCGTATGAAAATATTTAGATTTGGAAATTGATGTTTCCCAAAGATTTCCAATCAATTTACAAGACCTACTGCAGTATATTGTATGATATCTGACTATGAACAAAGTTATCGTTCATACATTTTCAATTAGTCCTACTAAACCTGTAGGATTTTCAGATTCTATTTTTTTGTTTAAAAAGTAATGCATATAGAAATGAATACCGGTTACACTATAATATAAATATGTAAAAAAGAAATTGCCTGTCGAGTAAATGTGATTTGAACATGGGGGGGTATGGAATTTTCAATTTAATTTAAGCTGAATTTTACTGATACTTTGGGGAAGTAGTTCCTTATCATTTTGTATATTGTATTTATTTTATTTTCAATTTTTTACAGCGTATCGGATTTTTTATATTTTATTAAATTATGTATTATAATAAGGAATAAATAAATTAAATTAATTATTAAGGAGCAACTCTCCAATCAACTGTTGATCAAAAATGATCAACATTCTGATATCAACTGTACAACAGTTAGTTGATAAGTGGAACATGTTTAAATCGGAGCGAACCTGGCGGTAGATGTTCGAACCCTGATGAAGTATGTGTCTGAACTGGTTCTGCTTGCTAGCGCTTCTAGTGGCAGTTGGCTGAAGCTTTTCACTTTCTTGTTTTATCTGCTAAACACAGTCCACAGGCGCAGTTCATAGGCAATTTGCTCGACATATGATTGAATTCTTGTTCAACCCGTAGTTGAATTATTTTTAGATCTTCATTGTAAACTGCTCATGTGTCACTCCTGTTTTTGTATTATTTGATTGTAGATTGAACAATTCATTTTGTTCATTATTCGCCCTAAATCATTCTGCAGCCAAAATTTATATAATTGTTCAGATAAGTGGGATATGCCGAAAATACCCAATGTAATGGTTGGTTTATGTGAATATTAAACAATATGCATTCTATCACTGTCACATCGTATTAAGGAGGTGCGACAGAATAAGCAAATATGCATAGCACCATGGGTCCCCTGTCGAAATTGCCCGTGTTTGTCAAGAGAAATAAAAACCTAACTCTTAATAACGAGCATTCAAGAAGCTTTACAGGTGGTTCGACAACATCAAACTATTATTCACAATTAATTTCACCAATTATTCACTGGATGACTGGATAAATTACATTGTTACTGTTGTGACTACAATGATTACTTGATACTTCTGAAGTACTTTGGGGGAAGTGATAGCCGCGAGCCGTTGCAGGTGTCTGTTCAGTCAGATAAGATAATATACAACTCCTGCAATTCACTTCACTCCTGGGGCCTCTTTTTTAAGGGTGACAAAAGATCCAGCAAAAAAGACTGTTATCTGCTGTAGAATCACTTCCCGGTGATTCGGAACCCACCTAAAACTGAAGGTCCAACTCATCAATCACCATCATTCAATTTATTACCCATGCACAGGTGAAAAAAACCTTTGTGGGCTACATCCTCCAAACAAAATTGAAAATTGCCTTGACCTCGTCCTTGTTATATAAATAGAATTATGAATACAAGTCCCATTATTGGTCGACCATTGGCCCTCTATAGGCTCCCCATATCATGGCTCAAATGGCGAGGTGGAACTACCTGGAAGGATCTCCCACCAATGAGAGCCATACGCTTAAGTTATTATACTGTCCTATTTCATTCATAGTATTCAAAACTATAGTAGGCCATTCTTTAGAGTAGTAGTCCATTGAAGACTATCCCCTATTTCCTTAGAAATAATGTGGTTCGTATGTGACCTAACGGTGATCCACTGGCGGTAGTTTCGAATATTATTGGTGTTGCTTGTAGTCTTGTCGAGTGTTTGAAAAGAGTCACCGTTGCGTTGTTCGCATTTAAATGTAAATGTTTAGGGTCACAGCTGTCGAATATAGGTCTTCAGTGATAACCGAGTCGCTCCTAGCAAAGGACACGTGTTGACGCCGGCAGGAAGAATGATGTCACGTGATCAGACAGCACGTTTCATTTCAATTATTAAAGTGGGTTGAATCTGAAGGCAAGTGGGAGTTATGATATTACGTGACTATAATTAATTTATAACAAATTTGTTAGTCTTGATTATGTTCTGTGGTAAGAGTCTAATAGTGACTAGAACAGTTCTTAGAAGTTCTTAGTTTTTGATTTTGGATAATAAATATATTAATTTATTATAAAAATTTATTTCTTGTATTCCATTGTCTGTAGGCTAAGTAAATGCTATTTCAACTTTTTACTGTATTTTTGCTACGGATGTTGTATTTTTGCTATAGATGATATCAACACTCGCTATAACGTTCAGTTAAGTGTCATTTACCATTACCATTGTTCATAATACTTCAATTTTCAATCACCTAGTATTAATAATTTCTCTGTTTTACTACTTTACATTTTTCTAATCAATCCGTAGAGTATTTTTGTTTTTCACACGATTTTTGCAAATCATGCCCACGCTCAGACTCTGTGTACCCACATTTTTTTTCTCTTTCCATTGAATGTATAACTTCTATACTTCAATTGTATAACTTCTGCATCAATTAGTATTCAATTTTGTATATTTCAGATGTATTTTTTATGTTTCTGATGTTGATGTGTTTCTTTGTTATGAAAGATGGATAAAATTTGATTTGATTTGAAATATACCAATCAGATTTAGACGCATACTGAATAATGGGTTTGGATAAAATTGACTGTTGTAATTTTAATAGCAAAATGAACTCTCAATTTTCTTTAATTAATTCAAAAATGACTCCTGCTTCTTAGTTGTATGCTTTTGCATCATATTGTAATACAAAATCCAAAACAAAGAATTCAAACAAAAAGTTCTAGTACACTTGAGGCCTTGTTAAATTTTTTATTTCAAATTATTGCATCAATTGTGCTGTCTTTTGGTTCGGAATCCATCTAAAATTGTAGGTCCACCATGCTTCCCATAAAGGAAAGTGATAGTCGAGTGCCTTAGCAGGTATCTGTTCAATCAGAGGTAAGCTAAGAAACTCCTTGGCGCTCTCTGAAAGGGTGACCGATTGGATTGGCCAGCAAAAGACTCTGTTCTCTGCTGTAAAATCACTTTCCGGTGGTCGGAACCCACCTAAAACTTTAGGTCCAACTCATCAATCACCATCATCCAATTCATTACCGACGCACAGGTCTCAGACCTATGTGAGCTTCTCTTTCTATATTTTTCGTCGTTTTTTCGTATTATATTATGATTTTTACTCTATCCCTTTTACTAACTTTTCTAAAACTCCTTTTCATTCTCCATGGAGAAGTATAATGTTCACTCTTTTAGCTCATTGTTTATTAACAGCTTTTTAATCTCCAGTGAATGTGTAAGCCACAACCATAATTACCACTAACATAGTTTCTTTCATCTTTGACATAGATATTCGTTTGATTTTTAAATTATTCATAATTGTTGATATACATTATAATCAATAGGCCAGCAACCATATTCAGCTTATATCATTACCTAGAACCATAGACGAACCATCTTACTATCCCTGATCAATGCTAGAACCTAGATCAACATGATTTAGCAGTTCATTACCCATTCTGAAGAATGGAATACCCTCCCACACGAATAACAGCTCAAAAACTTTCAAGTACACACCTTTTCTTACATTCTTACCTCCACACATATGAAATTGGTGTTCATTTAAAGTGGGTAGTGTCTTTATCAGGAGTCATGCAACTGGGTCAGGATTTCTCTTCTCATTCTTATGCAAAGTTCTTTTTGGTTGTGCTTCTATTGATAATGGTGGCTATTTGTTGCATTTATCGTCTTTTGGTTTTTATAAAAAACTTCAAAATTCAATCATGTATCAAGGAAAACATTTAAACAGAGCCTTTGGGGAAGCATCGTTTTATCCCTAATGATTCCTCATTATTATATTGTTCAGCAAGGGTGCTCACAGGGGGAGGAGGCTATGACGCAGACTGCGTCATTGAAATTTCTGGGGGGGGGGGGGGGGGGTAAAGTTGATTGAAACCGTGTTTAATGTGACAACATTCAAAAATATATTATGACGTCACCAGATAGAATGTCAATTATGACAATAGATTTATAGTTATTATTATACTATTGAATATTAATTAGCTAAAGTAGTTATGTTTAGGATTTGTGCAGGAAGTTATTATTCAAGCTATTTCACTTTTCAGCTTTACAAAAAAATTTAACCTATGTAAAGAATCCAGGGCTTCATTTCAGCTGGAGCACACCGGAGCGGAGCTCCGGTACCTTCTTGGACGCCGGAGCGGAGCTCCGGCTATCTAAATCGATAATAAAATAATTTATTTTAAACAAGATCTGAACTAGCTTGTTATTTTGTATATTATGTAATTTTACATGTGCATTACTAACCATGCTCAAATGCGTTTAAAATGCACCAATTGAACAATTGAAGTGTATTTTCAAACATTTTCCATGGGAGGACCCCCAGCCCCCCGGTAAGTTACAACTCCCGTATTTCTCAATTTAGAAATTAAGCCCTGAAAGAATCTCAAGAAATATACATACATCTATGAAATATGCATACATTTTGTATATTATCGACTTGGTTTGAATTTTTTCAATACTCATAAAATTTTATTTCAATGTTAGAAAGATAACGGTGGGCTTATCTTTTCGATTTTTTCGGGGGGGGGGGGGGGGTGTCATGAGACTTGAGGGGATGGGCACACCTGAAGTTCAGGCTAGTATAGTCAACATTCCATTGTTTTCAAAACCTAGATGAGTAGTTGAATCTCCATATTAATTGTGCTTATGTGTATACTGGTAGCTCACTACTTTGTATACAAGTGTGTTTTAGTATTTCCTTGGTCTTCTTCATTGATAACAGACGAAAGTATCAGCGTCTTGAAATAATATTTTTGGCTAGGCTCTCATCACAAGTGCGTTAAGTGCAGTTTGACCACTCGGCATTCCTGTTTTGTTTTTTTTTCTGAAAACTTTATTAATCCTCCTCACACGTGTTTTTCGTTGCTGATAGAGTTAAGTACTAAAACAGCTAAAGTTTGGCGGTTGTGATTGACAGTAACTCCTAAACATCCGCAACATGTTAGCCGGAACGACTAACTGATACTGGCATATGGAGTGTTGTGTAAACAATCACACCAGACGCGTTTCAAGCAGAAACGTTTTCACGTTCGTTAACGACGCACAAAAACGTTGCGTTTTTCTGTTGGGATGATGCGTTTTTTTTTTGTGAGAGACGATTAAAAATCCACACATTCTTGAAGTGGCCATGTGAACCTCACATTGAAGATTCGTCTACTTTGAACCATCTGGAATTCACACAAGCATTTGTTTACAAATTCGTTACAATTATGTGGCCAATGTTGAAATCCTAATATGCCTACATGAATACAAAGTCAAAGCTTGTAAACATTGGAACTTGAATGTCTTTTTTCGATTTTATTGATTGGTTTTATTATGTAATCTTTAAAAAATTGGAATTTTGTGGAATACAAAGTCAAAGTTTGTAAACAGTGATAGTTGAATGATTTTCAATGATTCATTTAATAGTACATTGAAATAATTATAGTACATAATAAATAGTAGAATATTCAAATGAAAATAAACGAGAGTGAATTAAAATTGGTGCTTGATATAAAATTCTATGATTTATTACCTGAAGAATGCTACAAATTACCAAAGAACCAGGATTTGTAATCAAAGCCAGTATTTATAAAGCTCTCATGGATATTTGCTTGTTAATGATGGTGACTAGTCATAGCTCATTATCATAAATTAAGTTCTCAACGATATGACATCCATTCATGGCTATCGATTGTGAGAGATTTAGTTCGGTAAACTGTTTTAATTGTTGCACTTAGTAAGCCGATAATTATTTTTTGTTCCAAGAATGGTGGATCAGGAAATTGAATCAATTTTCCACATTGGTTTTGTACATTGAACTGTAAAAGTTGTTACCAGTATTGTGTCTGGCGTGATGTCATTGAGGCGATAGAAAGAATATCGTGTGATACAAGGTACATTGAACATTCACACGACGTGTCATGAATTACGCTTCTAGAACTTTTACTTGTTCTTTTAAATATTTAGAAGGCATACCTATATTGGTAAAGAGCACATTTCATTTGGAGAAATTCTTTGCTCATGAGCAATTATTTCAGTAAGCAGTGCAATAAGTGTGTAAAAATTGAATTTTGGTCGACCTGAGGCTCATCTTTGCTTTGTGAGCGGTTCCGAAGGGGGAAAGGTAGTGAATGATTAGCGAGTGGTGGCGGGGTAAAAAAAAAACAGTACCATAGTAGTGCCATAATCACTTTGCCTTCCCACGCTTTACGCCTGTTGTGTTGTTCACACTGCACATATCACATATGTGCATCACTTTCTGCTGCACGTTGGAACCTGACATTTTATTTTATTTATATACATATATAATAGGTTACTATGTCAATGATTTTTTAATTTAATTTCATTTAGTTGACATTTTTTCACTCTTACCAGAACACGATTCTCTTACCTCAGGGATTTTCCAAATGAATTCTTCTTAATACTTTAATAACAATTTTAGTTCTTTCCACATCATTTTTTTATTGCTTTATTTTATAAACGTTTTACAATTGAATTTTGAATCAATTGTTCGAAACTTTTATCACATTTTTAATTATCACTTCATTTTATGTCCAACGAAACTTAAACTCTACTCACTTCCTTTCATGTTGATTTCATGAATTCTTATCATTATCAACCACTAGTTCGGTATTTCAACTTTTACACCACATGCTTTATAAATCGACCAAACATTTTCCATATTTTAACATTAAAAACTCATCTGTAGCATTTCGTATGGTTTATTACCTTCAAAATGCAACGTTACAACGTGCACTATTTCCCTGGCAAACTCACCACGTCGTGAATAGATGTCTGTCATTGGCTAATATATTACAAATTATCTTCAACTATTCTTGCTTTATATTCAATAGTCGAGTATAAACTGAAACCAGAAAAGATGATTCCAACATATTATCTTGCCTAATAAATAAATTTATTTTGAGTAATTAACCATTAGCATTATAACATAACTTATATTAACTAACATTATAATATAGGCTATTGTAGTTTATAATGGTTGAGTGTTGAGTTTGTGTTTGGCCGGTTCCGCCCCGTAGGTCCGATGCAGTGTACGCTGATGGGTCGGAGTGGAGTCGGCAGGGCCTGGCCGATTCCGCTTCGTTCCGTGGTTTGATCCGTGGTTAGGTCCATCTGGGGCCTCCAACAGGAAGTAAATTTGGGAGTTCCTTTTTCAATTCTACCGGCTTTTTTTAAAGTTTGAGCACTATGACACTGCCCCACACTATGACACTGCCCCCAGTCCAAGGGGGCAGTGTCCCGACTGCCTGAGAATATGATCATTAACCTAAAGCCCTTATTATACTTCACTTCAGTAGCGGTCGCGAGCCACAATTTAGGATAATTTACACCAGACGGGTAAATTTGATTAACAATTTAGCTGATGGCTCTAAACATGTTAATACCTTCATGTACGTTGACATTGTCAGCTGATCTAAATTAGCCTAAACGCGACTGAAGTGGCTATGTATAATAGAAGCCACTAGCATACTGCTTCTAGCATAACTTCTCTTTGAATTTCCATGTTTCCAATTTTGGAACTTATAGGCTACTGCCAAATTTTTTAAAACATCAAAGCACAGATTGTCGTTAATGTTTTTGAATAAACTTTTCCTAGAGATTTTAGAAACGCAAACGTAATTTGACACTTGGCCCAGATAGATGAAATGATAATTATTATGAGTAACGGGCTACCAGTTCAGTCGATATACTAATCCGTTAATACTCGTAAACAATGGTTCCAGTGTGGGTGAATCTGATCTGATCCCTTTTCACAATGAATGTGTGTTTCTCCCATCATAAATGGAAACTTGGATGACTCATGTTGGAAACTTTCTCTTTGCCTTACGCGTAGCTTTGGAATGTAGACAATAAGCGTTATGGAAAAGCTTAGTGGGTAGTTGTACTATATGTTGTTAACTTTCTGCATGACTCAGTACGGGAACAATTTCGAAAATAGGTACAGTAACTATTCATTGATGGTATCGTTGATAGCGTAGCTCTGAAGTTCAAACTTCTCTTCAGATTCATTCGGAAAATTCTATTGGATTATATGAGGAAAGTGGAAAAGGAAAACTAAAAAAATTGAAATTTATTATAGAAAATACAGCAAGAATGTAGCAATGTAGTACCGGAAACATTGTGGATCGTGGTATAGTGGAGAAGAAAGAAAGGAAAACAAGGAAAGAAAAATAAGAAGAGCGGAAGGAAAACAAGAGAAGACAATTAGGAGGAAGGAGGAAGGAGAACAAGAACTTCAGTTGATTGATATGAAAATATGGGTTGTATTTTTCATTAATCTTTTATTGGGTTTCGGTCGTAGAAACATGAAATTCTCTCTAGATTCAGTTGGAAAATTGAATAGGAGAAAGGAGAAAAGAAAAAGAATTCTAAAAATAAGTAGAAATTCTGATATAAAAAATAGGAAGGATTTGATAAATATGATGTACCAAGTAAGCTACTTTAGTACAGGATACAATGCATTGTAAGTCGTGGTAATGTAAAGGAGGATAAAACCATGCAGAAAGAGAGAAAAAGAAAGGAAAACAAGAAAATAAAAAGGAGAAGAAACGAAGAGAAGAAGAGAAGAAAAAGGTGAAGAATTAATGGAAAGCAAGAAAAGGAAAAGAAGAATAAAGGAGAAAAGTAAGGAAAAATAAGTATAAAGAAAGAAAAGTCAGAAAATAAAAAGAATAAGGAATAAAGGAAGAAATAAAAGAAAGGAAAACAAGGAAATAGAAAAGAATAGAGGAAGGGGAACAAAAAAAAGAGAAATGAGAAGAAAGGAAGAAGAACAAGAAAGAAAAAGGAGAAAAAACAAAGGGAAACAAGGAAAAAGAGACGAAAGTGAGAGAATTCAGGAAATAGAAAGGAGAGGAACGGAAGGAAAACAAGAGAAGAAACGGAAAAAAGGTAAGATAACAAAAACGAAAAAGAAGAAAGGAAGGGAAACAAGAAAAAGAGACGGAAGAAAATACAAGAACGTCAATATGTGTCGTTTGGTTGTGTCGAAAGATTAATATAAGGACTTGTATTCCAACGATAGGCATTCCACCATCAGCAGTTGTTGCGCAAGGTAGTAAGACCTTAACCTTTTACCTTGCCTCTGAATTTTTTTAAAGCTTATTGGAGGTAACGTGAGCTCTCAACCTTGGCCTTACCACTGTGCTATCGCTGTCAAACCAGAATCTTGTCACAAGTGGACCATCCCGAGTAACCATTTCTCACTCTGTGGAGCACACGAACGCCACTTGTTAAAGGATATTTAGAGCATGAAAAATGTATCATTATCAAAATTGTATAGCACGCTTAGCTGATTGATAGCAAAGATATACATATATTACCTTTTCAGAATAGGTAGTACTCATAGTAAATATTCCATATTCTGTGGTTATGATAAGTCTGTTAATTGAGATGGATTAGGAGAGACTATTGTACTTAATGAATAATAAGCCGAAATTGTCACAACCATATTTATTGAAAAATATTGAGAAACTAGTTTGTGGTTGTGACAATTTCGTCTTATTATTCATAATGGATACCTTCCACAATATCACCTTCGCCACTACAAAGACTGTACTTCTTCAGCATACTGAGAGTTTGATACTCGTATATGCAGTACCTTCATCTAGAACTCTGAAAACTGATGTCACTGCCATTCAAGTACAATAATTAATGACGTTCGCAATTGCTATTTTGATACAATAATACTGTACCAGATTTTTTATATTAATATATAGTTCTATTTTTTGTAATAAGGACCCGATGAATTTATGTAAAATAATAATAATTATTAATATCAGTTGTGCTGATACCAACCTTCCTAATATTCTTCGAACCTTATTTGTATTCGAAATGGACCAGCTGTCCAATGTTTTGATTCTCACTAGCCGAAACTAAACTAGATCCTATGTGGAAATCTGTTTTACTTCATAATTATTATTATATTCAACTCTTCAACTCCAAAATCAATAGCGATTTCACTTAGATTATTAAGAAGCTATACACCAGGTTTCAAAAGTCTAGAATCTTCCTTTCAAGCGCTACAGCACAGACGGACGGACGGACAATGCAAGATTTCATTAAAGCCTTGTCGGGTCCTCAATTGATGTTGTTACGAATATTTCTTAATTGAATGTAATTGATGCTATATACTGTGCTTTTTTGCTTCACCGTTCTTTATCGTAAAGAGATGGGAGATGATTGTAGCGTGTTACATGGGGCACTAACATTGCAACAAGTTCTCCAATTAATTACGGATAGATCCTCTATAAGCTCACCGCTTTTTTGTTGCTAGTTAAAGAAATATGTGTAAATTAGTTGATTGAGGTAAGAATTCCAGAGCGGACGGGAATCAAGCTTGGATTACTTTTCAATTAATAATAATTTTAAGAACTACGTAATCTCTGTTCCTTCCTTTTAAGCTTACTTATTTTCGATAACATGTTATTCATGATATGCTTTATTGGTAATGTTTATGTAATGATCTGAGCCGATTTCAAGAAATAACTAGTGCAAACACGAAGAGTTACAGTTGTGATTATATAGTGAATTAATGCCGTTTTTATTCATACTAACCAATTGAAACAGCATCAAATGGCTACAATTACCATTCTAGATATTTTAACATTCGGATTAGAAATAAATTTTGTCATAACTTGATTATAAAATCACTTTTCAATATTATCACTAAGAAAAATTCAACTAGCCCAAGGGCTTTTTTTCATTTTTTTCTAGAAAGGCAATGCCTTGAATTCAACAGTTGAAAGGTTGAAACTATCAAATACGTAGTAAAACTACGCTAAAATGAACTACGATTAATAGATACATAATTTATTTATAATAATTCATAATAAATACATAGTTCATTATAGATAATTATGCATAATTTATTATAGATAATTATACATAATTTATAATACAATTTTATAAGCAACATTTTTAATAAATATTTATTCATTGGTTTATTTCTAATCAATTAAATATTTCCTTGTAACTTATCTTTTCAAGTCGATCTCACTTATTGGCCAATAAATTAGTCAAAGCAGCGTTTTAATTATTAAAAGTAAAAATTAAAAGTCCCTTTCATACAGATCATGTTGAAGTGATGCTCTTAGTTATCTTCTATCTCGGGGTCTATCATTAATATGGCTAATACTATTCACATTCTATGGAGCGCTAACATTCTTCTTCATTCTTACATAACTTGTTGATGACTTGGAAGGAGTACCTATTTTTTTATCGCCTTTCTTTTTTTCAGGCTTTGTTGGTAATGTCCTTAGAAGTCTAATCTTCATTTGAATGTTGGTTATGATACTCTATCCTCCAGAGTTGTTGGTTGTGGTACTCATCTGGTGATAATGTAGAATTAAATAAAACGAATAAAACGGTTATATCATGATGAAGGGTACAATCGCATGATGTTCAAACCATCGTTGATAAAATTTCCTACTACAACTTAATTGGGAAGAAAAATGATAAAAGTGGAAAATTATAAGTTTGGATTTCGAAAAGTTATAACAAAGGTAGGAAAATTCGTGAATATATTTGAATCTTGAAAAAAGTATTAAATTGAATCTTATAATTTACATTTTCAAATAACTAAACAAGAGGATGAAGAGAATAAACCCAATAAAATAATAGAAGTGAGTTGAAATAGCAGTAGTGTTTTTAAAATTTGAAATAATATTGGAAAGAAGACTAGATTGAACAAAATCAGCAATGTCTACTACCTGATTAATGAATACAAATTTAGAAAAATAAATAACGAGGAAGAATAATTATAAGAAGGATATTGAGAATAATGCAGAAGAAGAAAGTTATTGTTAGCCTCAACTTCAGCCGATATTCATGAAAGATGAGAACATTTTGAAAAAAGTCGATATATTAAATTCAGTATCAAATCTCCCAGCGCCCAGCCTTTTGGCACTGCGATTTTTTTCAATTTGAATAATTTGCCAACCAATATTTTCCAATTCTGAATTTATTATAAAGATGAAAAATAGAAGACAAGCAATTAATTAGTTCTATATGGATAAAAAATTGGAGAAGAGGTAATAAATATTTTCAAGAAGTATGCGGAAGTAGACAGAGATTGTGAGTAACATCTTGAAGAAAAAGATCTGGAAAGCTGAGGACATTTTGAATCAGTACATCGATGGCTCCGGAAAATTGATGAGTTGAACATCAAGAATGCTCCTATAGAGCGCTGAGTGAGTAGAAGAGTGTTTTTTCCAACCAAAACTCAATTATTTTGTAGGCCATCGAGTAGTTGGCATTGCATAACTGCAACAGATTGTCAGTTATTCTTGTTACGCTTGTGTCGGTCGACGTAGGCTGAGGTTTTGTCTTTTGCCGCTAGCTGGTGGAATGCAAGGACAGCTGGTTGGCTGCTCCAGGGAAACATCCGTGAGTTTGGAGTAGATCTTGGAGTTGGCTGGAGCTGGAATAGCTGCGGTAAGAACAGAGGAGAGCGTGAGTGTTTGTGTGAGAGAGAGAGTTTGAGTGATGACCTTGAAGGAGTGCGGACTGACACCCACGCAGCTCTTCAGTGCCGCCAAAAATAGAAAAAGGCGCGATCCCGCTTTTAGAGTCCAAGTAACGGCGCGAAAATCGAATTTGGCGCGAAATCGCTTTACTAAGTAGTTTTGTCCAAGTTCGATTTATGTGGGTTCGTGTGGGAGTGTTTAGGAAGGCGTTAGTAACATTGAAATATTTATTTGGGAATGGGAGAATTGAGAATTAATAATCTATAAAAATAACAATAAAAGAGCATTAATATTTCTTTTTTTGTTCGGAGAGTATCATAGTATGATTTTAAGACTGATATGATCTGTTTTCTTTTAGCTGATGACTTCTTGCATAGTCTTGAGACTAGACTATGTGAAAAGAGCTTATGTGGATATTTTCTGATGATAATTAATTTTTATGGAGTGGATTGTGGATTTTTAGAATCAAAGAGATCACTCTATTAACATTCTGCCTTCATAAAGGAGTTGCTCTAACCTTATATGTTTTATATGTAAAAGAACATTGAAGTTTTTTGAGCTAAAATCCTTTCTAAACCTCTTTTAATTGATAGAATCATGTCAGTTTGACAAACTTAGTTGATAAGAAGGTGATGCTGAACCTTGTCTGACAGAAAACATCTACACATTTTTGTCCATTTTTCATTAAAAGTTTTTCATAGGAAACATGATTGGACTCAGACAGCTCATCCTCTTGTCTACGTTTCGTTATTTTTGAATTAATCTGTATAAGAATTCTCAATCACTAATGACAACACCATAATCAACACCATAAGATTTAACAAACCTTCATATTTATCCAAAAGAGGGTAACAAAAATATTGATACCTCTTCTCTTCTTCCACTTCACTTTTAAAGTTATCCGAATTTCCAAAGATAATAAACGAAAATGTCAAAGTTGACCAGCGAATGACGAATTATATTACTGGAATATTTCAAGAATAATAATTACAGGTGCATGTTTCTTGGTGATGCAATCTTGCAAACTCGAGGTACTCCAGGTTCTTGCATGTTTCCCATGTGAGGGAACCCGATAGAGATGGAATGATGGAGAGGACAAGATTTGCAACTTTCCATTTCGATTTTATCGATCAAGAGGCGAAGGTCACTTGGTCTCGTGTTCTGCACACATTTGCTGTATCTCCTCTCCAGTTATCTTCTCTGTCTATCCTCTTCTTTATCCCTTTTTCCTATCCTTCTCTGTCCACCTCTTTGTATCAGTATCTTGTTCGATTAGGACTGGGAGAATCCCGTTTTAATATCATGAAGGCCGTTCAGTACACTAAAACAGCAAGCGCATTGCTGCTATTTTCTAAACTGCATTCATTAATTGACAATAACCAAGGCCCACTGGTATACTCATAACCGATATTTGCTAAATTGGCTGTCATGTTGTTTGCTAATGGCGTTCTCCATAATTTATTATTATGGAGCTCTCAATCAATTTGTTGACTGCAAAAAGAAGATGATAGATGAAATGCCTTAACCATTTGTATTGAAGGTTGGAGAATGGAGGTTGAAGTCTTTCAACAAAGACATTCATTTCATTTACTGCTAGAAGTTGAAACAGAGAAGTTACTGCTAGAAGTTGATAATAAATCCAGTAAGAAACTAGAGTTTCGACCACCATCATTTGTCATTACTGTATTTGGATGATTTTTTTCTAAAACATAGCTCACGGTAACCCGAGCTAAAGTATTAAAAAATTATTGTTCCACAATTTTAAAGGTTGGGTGACAACAGATGGGTTTTTAATTCACCCTCAAAATACCAAATCTACTGCATTCCAAACAACGTAGGCCAAAGGCAACTTTTTTCTATTGCTCTTTTCATGATCTTGTTGTCCTTGTTAATCATATCTACCTACTAGGTATTCCCAAACTACTACAGTATCAACCTATTAACATTTCCTTCACAAATTTATGAAAACTTCGTGTAGAGCTCTTGCCTCTATCATTGTTTAAAAAAAACATCATTATTAGACACCATATTGCTCTATAAAAATTTTAGTCGATTCTTTTAAGTATAGCAACCTAACCTGAACTCTCCGTCTACACTTTTAGAACTTTGTGACCATTACAATTTGAATTAAATTAATGGAATTTTATTTATTTATTTGAACATTACACAATGCAATAGTATCCCTCTAGCTGTAAGCTATTTGAGGGATATTTTATTAAGGCATTATATTACAATCAAATTCAACATGAATAACAATAGATTCCTTTTCGTAATCTATATAACTGTATATAGCCCATTAATATTTTCTTTGTAATCCATTGTTCTGTCTATTGTCCATTGCACCATAAAAATCAAGTCACTTACACAACCAATCAATATGGTATCGCTCTTCACTCATTAAACTTTTTTAAAGTTTCAAATCATTTATAACCTTTAATGCTAATAATAATTTTCATCTTAGTTTGTTTGATACTGTATGAATTTTCCGAAAAACCTTTCTACCCTAATTTTCATTTGAATGCAGAGTTAACTTTATCAATTTTCATTTTATCAAGCTCCAGTGCAATGACTTTCCCTTTTTCGACTTATTGAAACAGATTACGTCCTTAGTTTTGAAGATGCAAGGTGCTCGCCTAGCGTTCTGAATTATTGAACAAGCTGGGCCAACTTTACCATCCTCTCTCAACCCTTTGAAAGAAAGTGACTCCCTCGTGTATTATTCATCAAACTAGCAGCACAGCCAATAAATTTACCCCTTGAACAAATTACTGCCCATTCTATCTACTCTCAGCTTCAGCATCAAACCAAGCGCTCCTGAATAGAGTCGAGCAGAAATGGTACTTCTGCCACCGTAAAAATGATGGCCCTTGGAAGTAGTACGTAATTTTTCAATATCCTAATGTTATCAATTTGTTTCGAGTCAGCTTTGGTTTGAGACAGATGGAGACATAGATCAGTGGAAGCTTGAACCGAATACATTATGTCTTACATAAGTAATCTGCATACAATTCTTGTATACTAGTGGATTTTCAGTTCTGGTACTTCCAACAAATTTTGAAAAATCTTGATACATCCATCTAAGAAATTTACATTAATTCCGGGATTTCTTGTTCCATGACGAACTGCGTTGTTAATATTAACTTTTTATGTGAATTTAAGGACTTGCAGTCAAATATTTACAGGAACTTTTTGATTTGTAACGCCTTTTGAATATTATCATACCAATTCACCGCATCTCATAGCCATGCTTCTAGAGTTATCGAGTTCCTTTTCAACAATTAATAATAACTCCTATCTCTTGGATTTCTTGTTCCATAACGATCTGCGTTGTTAATATTAACTTTTATTGTAAATTTAACGACTTGCAGTCAGTGTTAGGCCTTGAAGATGAGTTTCGATATAATTATGTAAAACGTTCGGCCAAGTGTGAGTACATTTATTATATTCATATGTATTATCTTGCTGTACAGAACTGACCTTTTTGAGTCGCGGCGGACGCGTTTCGAACTATGTTGTTCTTCTTCGGCGCTTGGTTGCAGACTGACTAGTTTTCTGGTATGTAAGGTCTGGTGGTTGTAGGAAGGTGGTGGGAGGAGTGGATGTGGTGGGGGAAGTGGGTGTGGTGGAGGTGTTTTTAGGAGGGATTTGTGGTGATGTTGAAGAGGGTATGAGATTTGAAATTAAGTTGGTCATTGAGTATGAATTGAGGATGTGAAATGGAATGTTTGTAAATTTCGAATTGTTCAAGAGTATTGAGTTTTTGACTTTTGGGGGCAATGTGAAGGATGTGGAGGTTTTGATCAATGTTGGTGAATGAATGATTTTTTGTGAGTAGATGTTCAGCATAATTTGATTTTGTCTGTGGTTGGGTGAGGGCTTTTATGTGTTCTTTGAATCTGGTTGTGAAAGATCTGTCAGTTTGTCCAATATATTTCCATAGATTTCCAGTTTGTCCAATCTCACATTCACCTTGGAAACTGAAATTCATAATTCTCTCAACTTTCTTGACCTCACAATCACCAAAACAAATCATCACCATACATTCAAAATTTACAGGAAACCTACCTCCACAGACATGATAATTCATAATCACTCCAACCATCCAACACAAACATGCAGCTCTCAACTTCATGATTCACAGACTCATCAACATACCCATGAACTCCACTGACTACCAAACTGAACTCAATACCATCAAATACATAGCCTCAAAAAACGGATACAACCCATCCATCATTGACAAAAAACTCCATAGAATCATTCACAAACAACAAAAATCCACACAACCCCTACCAGACTCCAAATGCATCATATTAACATACATCAATCATACAACACAAACAATAGCAAATACCTTCAGAAAGCTCAACTACACAGTCGCATTCAAAACCAACAACACCTTAAGAAAACTCACCACCAACTACACCACCACCATCACCAACATTCATAATCATTCTGGCACTTACAAACTGACATGCAACGAATGTGACAGCTTCTATATTGGACAAACTGGCAGATCTTTCACAACCAGATTCAAAGAACACATAAAAGCCCTCACCCAACCACAGACAAAATCAAATTATGCTGAACATCTACTCACAAAAAATCATTCATTCACCAACATTGATCAAAACCTCCACATCCTTCACATTGCCCCCAAAAGTCAAAAACTCAATACTCTTGAACAATTCGAAATTTACAAACATTCCATTTAACATCCTCAATTCATACTCAATGACCAACTTAATTTCAAATCTCATACCCTCTTCAACATCATCACAAATCCCTCCTAAAAACACTTCCCCCACCACATCCACTCCTCCCACCACCTTCCTACAACCACCAGACCTTACATACCAGAAAACTAGTCAGTCTGCAACCAAGCGCCGAAGAAGAACAACATAGTTCGAAACGCGTCCGCCGCGACTCAAAAAGGTCAGTTCTGCACAGCAAGATAATACATATGAATAGTTCTACTGCAGTTCACGAAAAATGGATAACCACAACAATAATTTATTATATATTCACAATCTAAAACTGACTGAAAGTCGTTCAATTTACAACAAAACGTTAACTCCTATCTCCTAATCAATAATAATTATATGTTCAGCATCTCTTGCTGTATTTCATAAAGTATATGACAGCCATCGGTCATATGTATGTCTTTTTGAATAATTGATAATACAAGGTTTGTTGTTCGCAATGAATATTTGACCTTCTTTGCAAAATAGCATTGGCATAATAGAAGAATACTTTTCATTCAGTGGAAACTCAGTTCCATTTCATACAATACTAATTTGCTGGTTATTTTTCGAAGGCATTTTAATGGAGGATATGCGATTTGTAATGCATTTAAAGAGTCCTGATTATTTTGCGTGCGCTAGCTGGCAGACATCCGGAAGATTGGCAACACTGGTGGATTTGTAGAGGAAGCTGAGGATGCTGTGAAAGTGTCCTTAACATGAGTATTATTAAATAGCATCAAGCACTGGCCCGAGAGACCATGACCACACGAAATGATGGAGATGATTTCAAATGAAGATGGGCTTGAAGTCGTTAGTTAATGTGTGAACAGCACTCTTTTAAGATTTGGTATCTTCTTCGCTAATACAGGAAGTCAGCACAGCCAACCACAGACGTAGAGCACTCATGCATCTCTTCATCGCTAGGTATGATATTGATGGAGAATCCCATATTTAGAATATGGCCGTTGCTTGCGATTTGATTAAAGACTGGATTGTTGGTGGTGATATGTCCACAGGAACAAACCCACACAATTTTTAATGTTGCGGGGGGGGGGGATAAGATGGCCCAGCTAAGAAATTATTTCTGGTGGAGAGGGAAGCTAAGTAAAGGGTAAAGGCCCTAACACCCATAAAAGACACAAACAAAGATTTTTTAGTGTTACGAATTTCAAAGAGGGATACAAACCTCTTTATCCCCCCTCGATTCACAAATTCCTAATTGCCGTATTTCCAGAAAGAGTTTCCGAATGGGAATCGAAATAAGAGAATTTGAGCTAGAATTTAACTCTAATCTACCATTATTGTTGTTCCAATTCACAATGTTGATGTTCCTTTTTAAATAAAATATAAAAAAATAAAAGAACACCATTTAGAAGAACATCATTAAATTATATTTATTGTTTTGTATTGGTAAGGTATCCAGCACTTTAGATGTTCTTGCTTGCTTTAGATGAAGCTCTACATATTGGTTAGCTAAAGTTGGAAGCGTCTTGCTGCAGAAACTATAGTATCTTAATTTGGCTGCGTAAAAATCATTTCATAACTCCAATGAGTTGTGTATTATTGATCATGTATGACCTTCCTGTGGACTCATTCCCACGCACAGGCAGTAATGCCTATGTAGGAATTAATTATTTTGTATTTCTTTTTATCTTTTAGTGGCAGTAGATTGTATTTATTCTTTATGTTAGTGATCCTTTTTTAATTTTACACTAACAGATTGTTGTACATATTGTTACGGGTTCCAATAGCTACAATAAGGCTGGCAACACTAAAGTTCACACTTGCACTTTATTTACACAAATTAGTCTATTTACACAAATTAATTGTAAGTTCAATTAATTAAATAAAAACAGATCATCAAATGACAAGCTAATACTTATTTCCAGTAATTATTTACAAGAATTAATAAATAAGTAATTACAGGCTGATCAATAATAAAAGAAACAAGAATACAATAAACTGTACAAATGAATAATTAATTACAGGCTGAACAATAATAAAAGAAACAATAGTCCAATAAACTGTACAATAATGCAGAAATAAATTATAAAAAGAGCAACTATCACTTACAAAAGCACAGTCCAATTCGTTATTTGACAGTCCCAAATAATATCACTTAACACAACGTCTTTAAACTATTAGTAAGCTGCATAAACAGTAAACACTTGTTTCTGCACTTGACACTGTCTAACGACTGAATAGAGCACTGTTTACTCCATTGGCACGAGATCTGTAATACAATCTGTCACACGCAGGTTTGAGAACTGACTCACTGGTTCACGTGGACTCCTTTATACAGTTGTTGTAGTTGTATAATTCCAAGAATTGGAGCTCACCAGACACTTCGAGAATCTTCAAGAAACATGATCGTTCAAGATGTCTGAAGAAATCACGAGAAGTCTCAAGGAATCAATTGAGTGAGAGAGTTGCAGACTTGAAGAATAAGAATGACAAAGACATCTAAGGAGAGAGAATTTGAAGATCGGATGAAGATCAGTCGAAGTCACGTCCAACCATGAATACAATAGAATGATTTAAATAGAACAAGTGCGTGACTAACTGCTTGTTTGCTCTCGTAACAATATTATTTGTTGTTTAAAATAAACCTGATTGATTGGTTGATATCAAGTCTTATTAAAAAAAAAAAAAAAAAAAACTACAAAGTAGGCCTACCACTTTCTCAGTGTATTCCTGCAATAGAGAATATATATTATAATAGTAGATTGATTTGAGTCTTGATACTGACCTCATTATATCTCGTTTAGGTGCTTTTCTACCATTATCATACCATCGAATTCCGAATGATTAATCTGTAGTGCTCCACATACGCTCAATAATAAACTTATTGTGACACTACGACGTCATTACAATACCCTTTTCTTATCTCACTTTTGGTAGGTCACTTTCATAAAACTTCAGAAAACGCTTGTCCGCTTTTAAATAGCCCATCTTCAGATAATCTGTTACAGTTTCCTATTTTATGAGCTGTAATAAACCTGAATAGTGTTTTATAGTGTCATTGTCAGTGTTATGTGATCAGCTACATGTTTCCATGTCAAGCAGGTGAACAGTTATCAAAATAGACGAACACTGTTCTTCAGTTGTTCTACTTGTTACCATTCCAGTCTCATTCAAAAACAGAACGGTTGCTATCATTGTTATGCATGTTTGATTTATTCATCGATTGAATAGAAAGTTGAATAGATTTATAATTGAATTGAATTAACAAAAAACGGACCGAACTTCAAAACGGATGAAAACGAAAATTTATGCAAATATTTGGTAAATCATTAATTCAATCAACCTCATCACTTTGGAATCATTTTCAGAATTTTTTACATGATTATTTCCAAGATCAATTATTGTAAATTTTACAAAATTTTAATAGATTTGTTTGTATGTTGCAGGTGAGTGTATTTTCTATGCGCCTTTGTTTTTGGTAAGTGGATTCTTTATCTCGGGCTCAATATTCAATTGAGTAAATTTTTTAAGGCCTGTGCTACTCATTGTAGTCAGGGCAAACCAAGTTACCAGATAGAATGTCAATTAATGAAAATATATTCCTAATTATTATTATACAATTGAATATGAATTAGCTGAAATAGTTATGTTTAGGATTTGTGCAGGAAGTTATTATTCAAACTTAGCAAGACGCTAAGCGAGTGCTTTGAAAGTGGTTTATACAACTTTACTCTCCTTAACAGTTACTAGTTAATCAGCAAAAAGAGCAATAAGTCGATTTAAAATTATCAAAAACAGACTCAGATCAGCTATGGGAGACTCATATGGTTGTCCAATCTAATAGTTCTAGCTGCAGAAAAAGATTTACTTGAGTCTATTTCTAACGAAGAAATAATTGAAAGGTTTTCTGTTTCCTCATCCCAAAGACAAAAACTTCTATGTGGGGTTTAGAGAGATAGATTTAACTTGTAGATGGTCACAGCCTACAAATTTAAAATGTTTGACTTCAAACTGTTGATGTTTTTCATGTATTTTACGATAACTATTTACTAATAAGTAAGAACTGCTATAGCAAAACTTACTAAATACTGAAAATTCAGTAATTTTTCATAACTATGTCTTTATTTTGAAAGACACTTCTTTCGATTGTGTGTTGTAAATAACTATACATGAAATGTGTGCCTTTTATGTACTTCATCCATACATAAATTCTACCAAGATACTACACTAAGTAAATAACCTGTTGTTTAACTACTACCCAATAAATGACTTAGTATTTTGAATTTTTGTGTTTTACAAATGAAGTTATTAACTCATTGTTTTCACTTCCTTTAAAGAAACAACTTTGTAGAATTATTTAACCATAATTTAAGTGGTACACCGAACATAAACTTAAAGGTATTTCATTTTTATTGAACATAGTGTATTTGTAATAATATTTTATTGTTTAAAAACCATTTAGGTTCAAATTCTTATTTAGCTATTTTGCAATTAAGTTTATTGAGCAGAAGTTCATATATTCATTTCATTGATATTTCTTTTTTACCTTTACAAAAAAAATGTTACCTATTTAAAGAATCTCAAGAAATATACATACATTTTGTATATTATCGACTGGGTTTGAATTTTTTCAATAGTTATAAAAATCTTCTTTTAGTTTTAGAAAGAATACGGGGGCTTTTTTCGCATTTTTGTGGGGGGGGTTGGTGCTAAATTTAGGGGGGGGGGTGCGTCATGAGGCTTAGGGGGGGTGGGCACCCCTGTTGTAGTTGTAGTAAAATCATAGAATTCCGGTCATACCCTACCTACAGGAATAGTCTGGGTTTATTATGCCACAATTATCTTATACTTACTTTTATTCTGGTCATTGTTAAGAATAGACAAGAGATTAGTATCAAATTGAGAATTTGGAAAGCTTTATTTTATTAACTTTTCATGTGAAATTTAAAGACTTGCAGTCAAATATATTTGACTGCAAGTCGTTAAATTTCACATGAAAAGTTAATATTAACAACGCAGTTCGTCATGGAACAAGAAATCCAGGAGCTTTATTTTATTTAAAAGGACTAACATGGAAACAATATCATGACCAGTTGCACAAATGGAATGTAGGAACGATGCGCCCAGGGAACTTTGCGTAAATCCCAAAAAGTGGCTCTTTTGGCGCCCAACCCTCCATCCTTTTCCTGAAATGTCATTAACGATTCCTTTAGCTAAACTTTTCTCCTCATCAAATCCCTTTTCAAGCAACTGACCTCCGACAACTTGACCCGAGATCAATTTGATTCTGTGTCGCTGAAAGGTCGATCAGTTTTTGACCAATGATTTCGATTCGACCAGAACTTTTCATAGAAGTTCAATTTGGCAAATCTGTAATTTTTTACTGTGTTTTAAGTTATAGTGAGCTATTTAAGTTATGATGACGATTGGTTGGTTTTCTGCTCGTAAGCAGGTCCTCCCATGGCAGCGCTCCACTCTTGACCATTCTCTGCCAGTCAATTCGTCACATTATAGTTATAAGTTGACATTATTATTAAAAAAAAAAAAAACACAATAAATTGGTTCATTTGGAAAGGAAATACGCGTTTGCGAGGCAAAAATGACCGGAGATCAGTTTTCACCTCTTAAATGCCCTTTGCGTAATGAAATTCTACTGATCTAAGATCAGTTGACCAGGGCTTATGCAACCGGCCATTAGTTTTATTAATCCAAAATCGTATTATATTGAAAATTATTCTGGCATTGTTATAAATAGGTAAAAGGCTTTGAATTTTGAAAGGTTTTAAACAGCATTCAAATGGCTTTTTGGAAGATAACTGAAATATTTTAACTAGGTCTATAATTAGTTGTCCTCTCTTCAAATATTCCATTCAATTCAATAGGCCTACATCCTGGATGAATAACCTTCCGGGAACGATTATTATGCATACAGTGCTTTCGAAATTCCTCTTATGCGGGTGTTACACTTCTGTACACGTTCGCAATAACAAAACACCTCGTAAATCAATATCGGTGGTGAATGGATATGGCAGTAGGCTAGTGTTTGAATGTATGTCAACGTTGGTTAACAGTCAGCGTTCGTCCCGTTTACGAATATGCGGGACATACGGGCAAATTTGAAAACGAATGCACAAATAGACTCAAAGCACGCAAGGCACCTGTACCAGTGCATTATGGGTAATTTTGCTTGTAGCTACGGTGGTTAACGAGTCTCAAGTCAATACCAACTTACTCGACCTAATTTTTTAACGTTTAGTTCTTTAATGTTTATTGGAATTGATGTTTTCCAGTTGAACCCAATATTATGATGTAACTCAAGGTGATCAAGACTGTTTTAAAATTGTGAATACTTTCAAACACCTGAATTACGTAGCTCTACCTACTTTCCAAGTTGGATTGTTCGATGTGTAGGCCGGGTGGCAAATATATGTAATTTGCAGAGGCAGTGTCCCTAATGTCTACAACCTGCTTTGTTGAGCTCTTTTTTTCCCTTGTTGAGCTGGTTGGATACATTTTTTTATATTGAACTGAGTTTTGACACGAAATTGATTATTGTCTATAGTTGACAGTCAATATTACGTTTTTCTCTCTCATCTTTCTTCCTGTGAATCCCTCTGTAAGCTATCAACCTGGACTTGTGTATTTTCATCAATATTTTTAACCTGTCACTGATATTAGTAGAAAATTCAGGTTTTATTTCTTCTTGGCATTGCTAACTATCGTTGAATTTTCACGTTCCTAAATATAAAGTTTTTTACAATTGACAAAGATTTTATAAGCGTGGTATATTCAGTTTAGGTTAGTAACTTTATACTGTGTGCGTTTTTCATTTTCAAAGTTCTCTTCACTTTCTATAGAGTGACAAATCATGTAGCATCATTATACAGGGGTGCTCACAGGGGGGGGGGGGGGGGCTATGACGCAGGACGCAGACTGCGTCATTGAAATTCATGGGGGGGGGGGGGTTCTTAAAAAAGTTTAGGGGGCGGGGTTGTTAAAGTTGATTGAAACCGTGTTTAACGTGACGACATTCAAAAATATATTATGAAGTCACCAGATAGAATGTCAATTAATGAAATAGATTTATAATTATTATTATACGGTACTATTGAATATGAATTAGCTGAAATAGTTATGTTTAGGATTTGTGCAGGAAGTTATTATTCAAGCTATTTCGTTTCTACCTTTACAAAAAATGTTACTTATGTAAAAAGTCCAGGGCTTAATTTCAGCCGGAGCTCCGGTACCTTTTAGGACGCCAGAGCAGAGCTCCGGCTATCTAAATCGATAATAAAATCATTTATTTTAAACCAAATCTGAACTAGCTTGTTATTTTGTATATTATGTAATATTATATGTGCATTTCTAATCATGCTCAAATGCGTGTAATTTTCAAACATTTTCCGGGGGAGGACCCCCGGACCTCCCCAGTAAGTCGCAGCTCCGGTACTTCTCAATTTAGAAATTAAGCCCTGAAAGAATCTCAAGAAATATACATACATTTTGTATATTATCGACTGGGTTTGAATTTTTTTAATACCTATATAAGTTGAATATTCTTTTAGTTTTAGAAAGAATACGGGGGGGGGGCGTATTTTTTTCGAAATTTTTCTGGGGGTGCCTAATTCATGGGGGGCTGGTGCTAAATTTAAGTGGGGGTGCGTCATGAGGCTTGGGGGAAGCGCACCCCTGCATTATAATATCTGAAATGTACGGAGTACTAGTCCAAAAATGTATAAGTTATACTTTTATAGTTTCTTGTTGATCTAGTTGAAACTGCAATTAACAAAATTTTATTTCCACTTCAAAAGCCCTTTTTAAAACGTTAGCAAGTCGCTGGCTATTTCTATTCATACTGCCGTTATATTCGATTCTTTCCTTATTCTTGAAAGAGTAACGTTACCGATAATTTTTCCATGGCACATAACTTGATATTCTGCTTCATATTATTCTAATTATTTTGTCTTCGTAGTCGTAATAATTATTAGTCTGTCTTCGTTCTTTAGAAAACTTTATTCATGCTTGCTAACATTATTAATACTGTTGCTATCACTCACTGCAATATAATATACTAATAGAGTCCAAACAGTTTTACTGTACTATTTACGGTATAAAAATTTGTATCTTTAATAAATAAATAGATTTGAACAATTTCATATAGGCTCACTGCATCCACTTCCATATGCACTCCATAGGCACCCACTCATCTACTAGCCTATCAAATTCAACTAATTCAATTATTATTACGCTTGGCTTACACATTTGTAGTAGCCTAGTCTATTAATTCGTAGTTGATCAATACCAGATCCTTAATTTCAAAAACCAAGACTTGATTTGAGCAGCCTACTCTAGTTTGATGTGCTGGGAAAAAAATCAAGTTTGATATTTGTTGTAGATCAATCAGCATACAATGAAACAATCTCAAGCTCGTACTTGAATGAGATTTGGAGGCCTTTGACCCGAGATTAGTGCCGTGAATTCCTTACACACTATTATTGACGTCTAATGGCCGGGTCCTCTTGTTGAGAGTTCTGGCGCAAACCTTGTTGAATACTAAGAGCTTGCTTATTCCTTAGACGTGCACAGTGACTAAGCTGGATAGGCTGCAACAGCCTACGCAAGGCCAAAATCTCTTCTGGAGATGAATCTATTTGGCAGCCCTAGGATTTCAAATGACGTACAGAGAAGGCTGTCATTAATCATGTGACGCACAGCATGCTCTGATATATGAACGAAAAATGAGTTGTATTCATTTCTAAGATGGTTTGAAATCAGCTCTGGAATGAAATTCCTAGAAACTAACTTATATGAAATTACTCCAAACTTTTTTATTGATCCAAGCTACTGACTTGCCTGCATATTACATGTATAGCGTCCTCGAGGCGTAATATGAAAAACATTGTAAAACATGTAGGGTCAAAATGCATTCTTTTTTGCAATGCTCACTTTGTTTATGTTGGGATTGTTGAGAAAAACAAGGTCTCTTACAATTTATAGATTATGCTCTCCATTATTATGAACCAAAGTCTAGGAAAATTCTATATATCTTGATTTTTTATTAGGTACAGTATTTGGTTCTTCCGGACTACACATGTTAAACAGCCTGTCTGCTCATCATTCTAATGTATAGGATTTCTATTATTAATTAAACCAACGAGAAACAGTACTGTATTTTATAAATATGTCTATTAGAATTGGTGTATTCTATTGATTTCTTTAGCATTCTCAATCTCACAAATTTGATGTGTTACACTAATGATAAGTTGAAACACTTGCAATTACACCAATGAGTTAATAGCCTATGATTCAAATTTTAATTAGTAGGCATAAAAGTTTTTCTTAGTAAATATTGTATGTAACTCAATAGCGGTATCATTCTCTCAAATAGCTTCTACTTAGTGGAATAAAGACTTACTTATTTATCGTGTCTTGCATTCTCAGTTTATACCCTGTTTATTTGACAAGGGTCATATGAACTTATAATTACTTTGCAAGGGTCTGGGCACTTCGTTCAAGTTTTGTGAGTATTTTACTTCGATCATCAAAGTTCATCACTTGAAACACTGTAAAAATTTCAAATCCTAATTGACAATTAACTGTTAATTTCAATTCAAATATGGATCCATATTCTCCAATGGCTTTTTTTGTGAGATCTTAATAGGCTGATTAGTATGATATATCATTTCTGTGAGTTTACAATAGTAAGGGCTGCGAATACACAAAAAAAGGAAATCTGTATTTCAGTAATTTTTCAAGTATTGAACACATAGCATGAATCAAAGCAATATGCAATAAAAAAGGCAATCAGTATTTCAGAAAGTCTACAATTATTGCACACATAGCATGAATCGAAACAATATGTATTTCAGTAAGTTTACAAGTATTGAATACATTGCATAAATTGAAGCAATATGCAATAAAAAAGGCAATCAGTATTTCAGAAAGTCTACAATTATTGCACACATAGCATGAATCGAAACAATATGTATTTCAGTAAGTTTACAAGTATTGAATACATTGCATAAATCGAAGCAATATGCAATAAAAAAGGGAATCTGTATTTCAGCAAGTTTACAAATATTGCACACAGCATGAATCGAAACAATATGTATTTCAGCAAGTTTACAAGTATTGAACACAATACATTATGAAACTTATCGATTTTTTCCTTTTTTGTACAGCTCATTCGGTAAAACACTAGAAATCAAATTGTTACTTGGTTTGTTGGAGGGCCATTGACCCTGCAATCATCTATTCGAGGGCACCAATCAATGTTTGAATACCAGAGAGCCTCCCACCCTCGTGGGAACTTGAGTTAATTGAATGGTAATAATTGAATCAACACGGCCCCAGTGGACACTTGAAGTCTCCAGGGATGGACATGTGGTGGAAGGGTTGTTGGGTTGAGGGCCTGGAGGGTCAGATTGATGTTATTGATATTGTTGTGTGACTGTTTTACCCCTTTGGGTTGCGTGCTGTAAATCGGATAACTGAATCTGGTAGTGTCCTTCGCTTTGCGGTGGCTAGAGTTAGTCATATTGATTTTGCAGAATACTTGTTTTTTAGTTTTTCATACTAGTTAATACTAGTTGCTTTCAGATTATTGTTAGACTATCAATTTTAGACTATTAATAGTGTTTCGGAGGACACGTTAAGCCGTCGGTCCCGGTTGCATATTAAAAAAAAAAAAAAGCAGTCGTTAAAAAAGCGGCGAGGTGGAACTACCCGTAAGGGTCTCCCCACCACGAAAAGCCATACGAATTTACTTTAATAGATTACTAATCTTAAAGATTATTAAAGACTATTAAAGATAGTCTATTAAAGACTATTAATCTTTTCTTATTGATTTTAGACTATCAATAAGTTCATTCACATGTATTGGTAGAGAAAAATGAAAATAATTCAATTCTGAATAAATTAGTAGTCGACTTTTCCAATAACAGAAAGCTATTTAGAATTTAGTTACCACAATCACAAAGTTATTTAAACAAATTATAAGATTACATGTAGTTTCCAAGGTTACAGTCACTAAACAACAGTCAGATGAGCTTGATGATATAAATTTTGATTTTTTTAAGTTCCAGTACTCACTTCTTTGAGAAAAATAAGTAATTAGTTCTGAACTGATACTCTCACCCAGCGGACAGGAATTTCCTTTGCTGGGTGGTGCCAAGTTTTACTTTACTTTTGTTTTAAATTGTGTGCGTAAGAAAATACTTGTATACAATTTCTTTGTTTGATCACAGCATACAGATGTATGTTTTTGTATTATATATCAATGCAATATATCTTGTTCTTATTGTGAATTTTTGTGGCAATAAATTGATTTGATTTGATTTGAATTGGCTCAATACACATTCAAGGGTGCTTGTTGGACAATGGAGCATCTTGATGATACTCGAAAATAATCGATGATAATCATCATAGCAAAATGAAACACATGCTGTGGATTGGAGGTGTTTACGCGGCTCCAATGTGTCTTACTCCACTTAACAACATGTGTTTGATTTTACGATGGTGATTATTATTGAATAGTATTGGATGCTTCACTGTGCACACACACTAAGAGACCTAACGATTTACTGACATCAGGTATGTTCCCCATTGACCCAGATAATCAGAGTTGTACTTTAGTGGTGAAGAACCAACCAAAAATAATTATATTGATCATGCTGATCATCTAGTTATTAATAAAAGAAATAATTCAAATACTTCCATTTTTTTACTCTCAATCTCAATGTCAAGCAATGATGAACATATCATAAATACTCCTCTCTCTAACCATCCAATTTTACTACAGTATCTATGTGATGTTAATAATTTTCTTTCTAAACACTCCTATATGAACTGAAATGTTCAATAAATCTTTCCTAGTTGTTTCATCACGTTTGTGGAATTCATTGACATTTCATATTGTCTCAGCTCCATCTATTTATTCATTTAAATCCCGCCTATATCTTTAGGGAACAACCTTTGTGACAAATTTACCATGTACAAGAATGTGTACATGCTGTATCATCATCGTTGAGTTTTTTCATCACCTCTTCTCACTCTTTTTTCTCTTCTTCTCACAATTATTATATTTTTAGTTTTCTTCTTACTAACATTATTATTATTATTGAATTATTATCAATATTTTTTTCTTCTTTTTCTTTAGCAATAAGATATTTTGCAACTTCTATTCCTTTAGTTAAAATGAAGTTTTGTTTCAATAGAAACTATTGTCAATGACAAATAAATAAATATATGAAATCTGTAAATTTGCATGAATAAAGAAAGATAAGTTGATCTAATAATTGATGACAACCAAAATTACGAATTTATATTATATGGTGAACTTTGACTCAACATCAGGGTGAACCGATATATTCTAGAATCTCAGTACAAAACGTAGGCTACTTCGACAAAGATAAGTAAATTATGAATATAGGTCAATCTCACCTCTCTGTGAAGGGGTAATGAGATCGAAATTGATCTTTGAAAGGGATGACGAGACAGATGATGAGTGAATTGATATTAAGCCATTCAATGCAGTCGATTGCCTGTAGCAGTATAATACTATGTAATACGGGTAGTATAGGAAGAGGCCAGATATCCTTGACTGGTGGATGGGGAGTGACGCTGAAGATATTATGGATTATTTGGAGAGGTGGCATCAGAACACGGAGCGCCGCCCCACCCCGCCAGTGAGGACAGCTGCAAGCGCCGTGTCGATCCGAGGTGGGGCTCAGTATGTGCCAAGCCGTGACGCGGAGTGGACGTCGAAAGTGAGTGTGGTGATTTTTGTGTTTCGTGTGCCATGTGACAAAATATAAACAATGTGGATGGATGACGCCGATCATGGCGAGGATGACGATGGATGTCGACTTCTGGCAGTCAGGTCACTTGTGGACCAGCACTACCTTCCGACCTCCTACGTCTCGTCCTCAACTCCTCCACCGACGTCGTCCTCAGAGGTCGACTATGCTGTCACCACCCTGCACCAGGATGCTAGGGCACTGCGAAAGGAAAGGGAAAAGCAGAGGGCGTCAAGACGCCGCGGTGCTATGCGGAGAGCATCGTCGCTACCCCGTTATAACAAGGTCACTGTCAAGGTAGGATTGATCACCGTTTGCAAAATATGTAAGAGGAAGTTGGATGTTGTATGTCAAGTGATAGATGGGTTTTGGAACTTGAAACTGGGGAGGAAATATTGAGTGATATTCTACATTTTTAATGAGAATTGGAGAACCGTATTTACTAACACAGCGAGCTTAAAGAAAACTTAGGCTGAGATCGGTCCTTTTTTATAATTCCTATTTTAGGATGAAGCCCACAGGTCTGAGACCTATGGGTAATGAGTTGGATGATGATGATTGATGAGCTGGACCAACAGTTTGAGGTGGGTTCCGAACCACCGGGAAGTGATTTTACAGCAGAGAACTGCGTCTTTTTTCCTGGTCAATCTAATCGGTCACCCTTACAAGGAGTGCCCAGGAGAACGCATCTTATCTCTATCTGATTGAACCGATACCTCCTACGGCCCACGGGTATAAATTGAAATAGGGGTTGAGAAATTGTTTGATGTTTCACATATTTCATAATGGTGCACGTCTCCGTGCTTGAAGTGTAAGTATAAATAGGATGGATGGGTGGGGATGATAACTAGAGGATGGGATATAATTGTGATTGGAGGTTGAACTCCCCTTTTCATCATAAACAGAAACAAGAAAATATTTTTCAGCTGATTCTAATATTTAGGCTTTTAGTATAAGTAGGCAAAGTATAAATGAACGTTTGTTAAATTGACGTTATTTTGTTTCCAAAGATTGATATTTTGGTAGAAACTATAAAGTTAAGGTAGGAGCCTTATACCTTCAGGATGTAGGTACTAAAAATGATAGTACAACGTCTGTCCTATGCTCATACTACTTGTCACGCGTTTCTGCTGTTGAAATAAGAGTAACGAGTAAGAGTCATGCTTCTGTAACTTGAAACTATAGGAATGTGGTAGGCCTACAGTAGGTTAATTTATATTTTTCAGAACCTTTCCAAATTCATTGGAAGAATTTTGTTAATCTGGAATGTTGTAGGCCTATTTTGTATACAGTGGTTGATAATAGTCATGATGGTTATTTTCAAAGTAATACTGTTACAAGTTAGAAACTCAGAGGAAGCTAGAGTTATATTGGGATATGTTACTATAAAAAATTATCCCATAACTCCAAATTTATAATATTATTGTGTTGACCGGTATGGTATGACTGAGGCTGAATCTTGAATGAAAATGCTACACTATACAGAGTGTAGCCTGATGCTTATGACACCTGACCGGCAATTAGGAGATCCGTGATCCGATCCCTGGTGATGACTGAATATCATTGCATTCATCGAATTCTATATAAGCTATTTAGAGGAGTTGATTAGTTGTCATTGTCAATGTCTGCAGTAGCGGTAGGTGAAGTCTCTAGCATAATTTATATAGGAAATTTTAAATTGATTATGTCTTAAACATTAAGAGTATATGAACAGTAACTATTAGATTTGATGCTAATGAGCTAATGAGCAGTTGAAACCTAAATATGACGAGCATTTCAAAATCTGCTGTAAAACAGGAACGTCTCCCGAATTAATTATCATATGCGTGATTCATTTCATTATTTTGATGTGAGGGATTCCAAAACAAATTTTGTCATGCGTGCATAATTAAAATAAAAATATGATTATGTTCATTCATACGAAAATTTATTACATTTCTCTCACCTTAGCAAAATAATAAATGTATTTGGTTTAGCCTAATATTATCATTCACGTCGACAATGTTTTATACGGGACTTGCAAAGTGCATGCTTGCTAGTCTCTAATATTATACTGTATATGTTTTACGGTGCTGACAATGCAGAATACTGTAACGTCCAAGAAACTCATGAAGCCTATGCTTTTACCCCACTTGCTAAATCATTGTAACTAATTGTTCAGGTCTTGTGGTTTGTGCTCAATGTTTTCACTTATCCCAAACACGAAAAATTAGTATCCGTTTCTTCTAATAAATGGTCGTTTTCCTCATTGTTTATCATTAAGTTTTTTTTACTTTACGAGAAAGATTGGGTATTCACAAGAATTGACAGTTTTCGTTTCCTCAAATAGAAGCAAAATTGTACAACATTGTCAGGAATTCAATTACTTCAACCTTAATTTATTATTGTCTCTTCGTTGGAAATTGAAATCGACTAAGGAATGCAGTTCACTTTCAGTAAATATAGGCTACTGTAGACTATTATTTTTAGGTCAAATTTTACATTCCTCACCAATGATTCATATTGACACTACTAGTAACAGGACCCATACACCAGAATAATGCTACAACTGTTGTAAATGTAATACGTTCAAGCGTTCAAGACCCCTGGGCATTGTTATCATGTGATCGTTATTATCCGTCATTCATTCATTCTATTTGTATATTTCTTTCTAAAATGTATTTATTTATTCATAACTTGATAGTATTCACACGGTATTTGGCGGATTACAGAACTATTACTTCATTATTATATTATAATTATATTATAAGCCGTGAGCCGTAGCAGGTAGAGATAAGCTGCGTTCAATCAGATAGAGATAAGCTGCGTTCTACTAGGCACTCTTTGTAAGGGTGACCGATTAGATTAACTAAAAGACACTGTTCTCTGCTGTAAAATCACTTCCCGGTGGTTCGGAACCCACCTAAAACTTTAGGTCCAGCTCATCAATCACAATCATCCAACTCATTACCCACGCACAGGTTTGAGACCTATGTGGGCTTCATCCTCAAAAAAAAATTAAGCCACTTGTAAAGCTCATTCCTATATTCTCATTTTTATTCTTTAATACATTATCACCAACCTGTACAAATTGGGTAGGAACAATGCATTCTCAGCCCAAAATTGTTTCTGATGAAATTTTATCAGAACTCATGAATTTCACTCACATTCACTCATGTCTCATTAATACATTCGGCTTATAAAAACTCATATAACCATAATTAATTTGAAAAAATCAATAGAATAAACCTATATAAATATTCACTGAGTAAACAGATTAGATTAACTAGTGACCGATTAGATTAACTAAAAGACACTGTTCTCTGCTGAAAATCACTTCCCGGTGGTTCGGAACCCACCTAAAACTGTAGGTCCAACTCATTACCCACGCACAGTTCTCAGACCTATGTGGGCTTCATCCTCAAAAAAAAAAACAGTTCCAAGAAAGATGAGAATATTGAATTTTTAGAGAGCCAGAAAGATAATGCCCAGAGAAAAAATACAATTTCACCTGTGAGATTTTCTATAAGACGTTATATTGTGCGGTTTCTTGGAAATTATAAGCTTGTTGAATTTCTAAGAAAAAATCCAGTTGACGATGAATTTTCTGTGTTGATTTTCAAATGCAAGAGTTAGAAGTCAGCAAAATCCTCAATGAACTCGATTGACACCCAATGTTTCAATAAAGAAAGGCTTTAACCCACAAGTAGTGTCCTTATTCAGCTACTTTATATCCTAGTTAAAGTCGTAAGCACTAAACAATACCTTGTTCCAGAAAATGTGTTGAGCAAATACAGCTCATAGAAGGTCATTGGTAGCTGGAGGATCATAACTCATGAACTAAAAGTGAACAAGAATAACATCTAGCGTTGGGTGGAAATACCGGGAATGGACCTGAGGAAGGACTTGGTGAAAGAGAAAGGTCCCTGAAAAGCTACTTTCAATGAAGTTGACATAAGGTTGGCAAATGCCCAAGTACTAAATACACACAAGTGAGTTATTAACTGAGGTCTATACCGTGAACTGTCAAATGCAACTTATGGAACATTATTTGTCTTTACATTCCCTCTCCCATACCTCTCTCTCCTTCACTATATGTCTCACTCCTCCTCTCTTCAGCATCTTATCGAGCTCAATGATCTGGTTGTGGCATTTTCCACTCATCATTATAATGACCATGAACGTTTGTGATTTTCAGAGTTCAACGTGGATTGTATGATCAATATGTCAATTTTTCCCTCATTTATTGAATCATCAATATTATTGTCATGTAGTGCACATCTCAAGAGGAAAGGCTTCCAATATTTCAGTCTTGGCGAAAATTAACTAACATTTTTTAACATGTTAACAAACTATTTTTTTAATAATTTTATTTTGAACTAACTGTTGTTAGTTGAATCAAAATCAGGTGAGCTTACGTTTTTGTGCACAATGGATTCTAGAACATACTTGCTGAAAAAGCAAGAAATTGTTGTTACTGACATTCGAAATTTGTATTTCTGAATGTCTGGGATTTTAGATTCAGACAAATTGAGGTATTGGATAGATCACAGAATTTTGTACGAAAATTTCTAAAAAAAATCAGGAGAAGAAAAGAGTGAAAATATTTGATAGGTATTTTTCATAGATTGAAAATTTGGCTCAAAGTATCAAGATCTCCCACAACCATGTCGTGAACCCGACATCTTATCAATATACTTTCTATGAAATCTAGCTTATTTAATTCATTCTAAAAGTACCGTATTCATTAAATTGGAAGAATCAAATAATCTCATCCCGATCACATTACTTGATCAGTTGTAATCCAGTTTTGACCCTAAAGCTTTGGGTGCAAGATTTTTGTACACGCTTTTTGAATCTTGAAGCACAGTAGATTCAATGGATTTTGATGATGGGCAATACTGTATTTAGAAACTCTTGACAAGGCCAGGCCAAGTTGATATCATCGATGTATCACTGTCTATATCAATAATCATAAGTGGCGCTCCCCTTTCCACTTTCCACTACTTATTCATCTTCATGTCATATCTGAAGATGATGTCTGGGTCAGTGTACTCTGCTATCATCAAATTGAATTTTCATTGTGAAGGATTGTTCTCTGCTCTTACCATTTATAAAGATCATCAATCATGTCTTACATTGAGATGGATCATGAAGAGAATTGTTAGTGCACATGATTCTCACTTATCCAGGATAAGCAATCTTGTTTAGAGTGCACTTTCAATTGAAAGTACTGTGTAATTTATAAAAAGAAAAATTGAATGAAAGAGGCAGTAATCATGCTTATGGTGTTTTATAATAATTCCTGGTGAGGAATTGAAGTCGGAAACAACTGGGTTCATACTTGCAATTAGTCTAGTATCATTGAACCTTCAAATTCACAATTAATTTTCTGCTAATTAATAAAAAATGAATGACAACAATAAATTGGAAAAGAATATTGGGAAAAATTAATGATAATGCATATTTTTGAAAACAATAACTTTTGTTGTAGCCTAATCATCAGATTTCTAAAAATCACAAAGATGCGAGAATAAAGTATTGAGATCTTATATCTTAAACTATATGGTTGAGGCAGAGTTGAATGAAGTAAATAATGGAGAATTCCGTTACACACTTTCTATAAATGCCCCAAAGGTGCTGAACTGAACCAGAAAATTCCACATAGAGAAAATAGCAGAAAGTGGAAAAATATTTTTCATAAGAAAACTAGATACTTCAGTAATGTGTGTTGATCCCGGAACATTTTAATTAAATTCAAGCACGAATCAATCTATTTTCGTTCGGATGAAAAACAACTTGGAAAAGATCGCGATAGCAAGATTTAATTTCAACTATCATGCAACCGGAACCACCAATATGATTGGTATTTGTTTTAATTCTTCAGTCCTTGCAAACAAACCTTGATACTACACAAGACAACTTATTAATCATTGTTCAAGCGGTAGTAGTTTAGTCGGCCAAGATTGGATTTAATTAATTGAGACGAGTAGTGTATTTATTTCAGCCATATTGTCCTTTAAATAGAATGTGATGGACATGGACATGTTTGTTTTATCCTTGGATCTGTTATTGAATATTTGCAGGGCAAGCTTAGCCAAATTAATAAACTAATAATAATAAAACATAAGACATTTGACTACTTTTATTTATGCTTTAAAGTCGTTATTTATGTTTTAAGTTACGCTGTCCACTTGATTCGCTTATCTGTAATAACCACAGGATGCACCCCAACAGCTCCTGTACTGTACAATACAGTAGAGTCTCGATTATCCGAGGTAATTGGGACCACTCCAAGACCATCTCGGATATGAAAAAAACTCGGATAATAAGTAGGTTAAGTGATATTACCAGGAAAAGTCAAATAAAAGTCAAAAAACGAGACAAAACTCAATTTTTTAACAAGGTTAAAGCGTAAAATAACTATTAACACACCTTATTTTGACTGAGACCATGACATTACATCATAAAAAAGTATAAAACGCATCTTCCCACCGTGTTATTCTTAAAATAAAAAGAGCTTTATTTTATTTTTTTCTCTCATCACTAGCTCGGATAACCCGGAGGATCGGTTGACCGGGACTCGGATAATCGAGATTCTACTGAACCTTTTGCAACCTGTACCATAATCAACATATTATTGTTTTAAACCCAGTTTTACAAATCTAAATTTTTAAACAATTAGGTGATGATGTACTTGGCACACTGCGATGTCATTGAATCGCTGTTTCTAGTCATAAATTAATGCAAACACATGGCTTGCAATGCATTTAAACTTTGTTGGCTCTTGAAGGATAAATTTTAATCACTGCCTGCATGTACATGTACATTACCTTGCGAGCTGAGTTGAAAGATTGTTTGGCATTTTGGCATTTAAATGTGAAACCAGTCTCTCAAGTAGGGAGCTGTACCTTAAGACGGTATACCTGGCTGGCACACACTACATACACACACAGACACAAACACCATTCATGAATATTTCTCAATCGACTTGGTCTAGATCCATTTAAAATTTGATTTCAATCGTGGCGTTGAACATGGAACAGTTTTTTCTCATTTCTGTAAAGCAATGACCTTTCCTAAATATCACATTATTTCTTAACAGTTGCCAATGTTTTTGTATTTGTTGGCAATTCTTCGTCTGAGAAGATTACGTACTAATCAACCTTTCGATTCACATCTCTGCAAATTATCATGTTTGAGACGCAACCGATTTGCATGATTTTCGAGGAGTACCTCTGAAGACATGAGTTATTAATTAAAGTTCCTCCTCCCTCGAACAATATTCAGTTTTATCATTGTGTAACAACTCAATGACATCAAATACCTAATATCCTCTTGTATCTCATATCCTTTCATCTTATTGATTGGGATGGATTTACAGTGGATTCTAGAGACCAAAGATTTTTAGTTTGCACTATGGTTATGATTATATGGTTTTGATTGTATGGTATATGGTTTTTTTTAGAAATTTAATGCTCATAACTTGAAAAAAGTCTTGAAATGAGCTCATACTTTGGAAAGTGTATTTTTTGGTGCTCTGTAGTCACTAAAATCATTTACAGAAGATTCTGGAGAACAGAGGTTTTTAGTTTTTGCAGTGGGTGGATTTAGTGTCAACAAAAATGATATCTAAATAATAAAAAATGTTATAAAATATTCTCATACTGGTGGAAAGTGTAATTTTCGGTTTTTGGAGACATTAAAATGATTTAAAGACGATTCTGGATACCATCATTTTTTAGTTTTTACTATGGGTATGTTTCTTTTCGTCAGAAATTGTATTTTCAAAATGAAGAAAAATGTCTCAAGATAAGCTCATCACATATCTTCTCTTTTATTTTTGTTATAATATTCGGTATGCTTAGAGTCCCACAATAAACGCTTGCTTTCGTATTGTTTAACTATTTCTCTTAGCTTCATTCCCCATGATGCTGACTAGGTCGTTTGGAGCGAGGCAGATGGAAACGGGTATCCACTTGACGCATGGCTCGGGTCGAGGCACCTTTGGGCACTGCCATTTTACCGACAGGCACACGGCTCGCCCCGCACGGTAAGCAACCCCGGTATCGACACACCGGGCATGCGGGGCGAGCTGCCTCGCACTGTGGATACCAGCCTTAATGATAATAGTTGGACTGTATCTCTAATGGAAATCAATAGTAATAATTCTTACAGTTATTGTATTCTTATAAGGACTAAACTACCAATGTAGTCTCGGTTATAGACGTAATCTACAAAAAAATCTAAAATAGCAATGTGTTGGGAGAGCTAGTAGTTTTTTTTAAGATAAATATTTCAAAGTAATTTTTAGTCTTCATCTCAAGTTACAGTTTATACCATTGCGGTACGCAGATTCTTAATTCGTTGAATAAATGAGAAACTCCTTCCAGAAAAGTGTATTTTCTCCACCCTACATCGGGACAACTCTTTCATCCTAATCAATTATTTATTCAAAAAAAGGATTTGTTTTTGTTCGGCCCAAAGAGCCAACCTACCTCTGCATTTTTAACCCTTGCCGACTGGTACTGAGAAAGGGTTTCGTGATAAAAGTCAGTCCTGCTAGAAAATACAATAAGTGGGAAGGAAAGGAGAAATAATAAAGTAGTGTTTCAGAAGAAAGGTGGGTTCGTGTTGTTGTAAATGTATTGCATTTACTGCGATAAAAATCCCAACCTTGAATTTCGTTACTTCACTTTCATAGTTAGGTCTGCATGGAAATAATATTTGGGTAGGAGTTTTTTGTGTTCGGTAAACGTAGTAAAAACCGATTTGATAAATACTACATATTATTGTACCTACTGTAGGCATTTTCTACAGAGGCTCGAAGATTTTCTCCGTTTTCCTGTAGCAATCTTCAGTCTAGTAGTAGAACTACTGTCTTGCAGCAAGCAAATGCTTTCGTAGCAAGTCTACACCCGTGTAGGAGGGGTCTAGATTGCTCTACGAGAGCGCTCTAAGCTAAGAAATGTCTTCGTTTGGACACTCCTTGTTTTTTTTAGACAATTTCATTCTTTTTTTTAGGGTGATATACACTACACAGATTAAACCATATCATTATAATAGTTATATGGTTAATCTGCTTTTGAAATCAAACCAATTTGAATGTCGCTTATTATCACAAGTGTAATAAACTAATCTCGCATTCCTTTATCGTGCAATAAGTAAATTATCACCATAAGAACCTGCTTCAACCGTAGTTTATCATGATATTTCTTCATATTTTATTTCGTTTGAACCGAAAAGCTGATCTATAAAGTGTGGTCGACCTCGTCAAAAATTATATACAGATCAAGATCCATGAGATTAGTATCATATTACACCATCAATTTAGTGGGTGAACACTGTGCTTTTAAAGTCGTCTCAACTCGCTTCAACTGATTTTAAACCTCCTATTTTATAGTCGAGTATATACTGTATGGACAAATGATATAGCCAAGTAAATATAGTCAAGCAATAGTCACGGTTTTTCATGTGTTAGACCAACTTGTTTCTAGCGAAAGCTTCAACCATTCTCACCCAGTCTTTCTGCCGACTTGCTTGGCCACAGAGAGCTGTTGAAGACCAGCCGAACTAGCCAGTCTATAAGCATGTTGCAATCTCCTATACAATAAATTGTTACCGCTGTGATGAAACCAAATGTCGCTCCTTATTACAAGTGTAATGAAATACTCGCGCTTACCTTTCAGCTAGCTTGGATAAAGTCATACTTCGCCGAAGCAATTTAATAGCTACATCCCAATGCTGTTTAATGGTGTAAATGCTACATGCTCAATTATTGACTCAATGCTTTCTTTGGTAATGCTACATTCAATATTGATTTAAAAAAAATAGTGGATTGTCATTTCCACACAATTATTACGACATAAAGGCGAAGAAGATACAGCTGTTTTTATTTTAGTGGTAGTATTGAATCAGTAATTGAATGAAATGTAATAACTAATTATAAAAATAAGATTCATCTGTTTCTTATCGAACTTCAGTTCGACAGAAGTCATTCATCCAACTGTTAGTTCGATACTCACATTCTCATTTAGATTCCAAAGAACTCATTTATTAAACTTGATAATTTAATGAAATCCGATTTAATAAACAATCAACAACAATTCTGATTATTATTTACTAATTCATCAATTTTGTTCTTGGTTTGTATAAATTTACGAGAGTACTCCCACATTTAATTCCTACTTAATTTAAGAGAGAGCCCTTGCCCCTTCATTGGAACAATTGATTGCTACTATGAATTGTAATATTGAATTCAGTGTTTTATAGAATTTACACTTTTTGAAAGTATTTGACTTTATTGTCAAGAAATTGTCTAGTTCTTTTTCCTAACAACGACCAAATCATCTTATAATTGGAAATGGGATCATTAAATTGTAGTTGCAGATACACAAGAAAGTCAAGTACGTAAGTGCTGGATTTTCGAAAAAAAATCTTTAATTTACCACACATGCTTGAAGTTCTTCAGTTTATCAAGACAGTCAAAATTATCAAATTGATTGTTTTCTCCATTTGCTGGGAAATATTTTGATAACCAAAAAAAAGAAAGCTTAATAGGTGGGCATTATAAGAGCCTCCAATGTTCATGCTTATAATTAGTACTGGAAAAGTACGCTACTTTTGAAATATTTGTCAAATGGCTACACTATTTAAAAAAAAATAGTGGATGTGAACCGCCTTGTTCTTTTTAGTTGTAAAAACAGCACATCTGAGAGCTGTGAGTTAAAAACAACACATCTGAGAGCTTCATTTTTCCTTTTGCATTTAGCGCATTAATAGATAGTTTTAACCTCCCATTCAGGCTCTATTTGCTGAGCAAGCAATTAGTACAGTTCTATTGAATTTATTTATGATAAGAATCTCTTATTTTTCAGCTCCCACATTTAATTCCTAATTAGTGATTTCGTTATGATTTCTTTCTCTTGCATTAGTCCGACTAAAAGTCGGCACAAGCCATTTCTCCATATTGTTTCGCTCCAAGTAGCACAACGTTCACATTGAGTTTTAACCCGAAAAAATTCCCATGCAGTCTTATTGTACAGAAGCGTTGTACGGTTATGCATTTAGAGGAGTTTTCCACGTCCAGTTAGTTAGTTATCTTAAATGTGCCATACCTGTCAAATAATTAGCCGGAATAAAGTGTTCATTCACATTTTAAAAATCGTATTACTGTACTTTGTCAATATAAATAATAATAAATGGTGATTATAAGATATGATCGCGTGAGATGTGTGTAGCATGTGGTTCAGTCTTCAATGGAAGCCTTCTAATAACCTCTCCAGTTTCTGAGGTCTATCTACATTTAAATTGCTCAAATTTTATATAAAATTGAAAGATCTACTGTTTAAAAGTAAGAATATTCGTGATTAATCCCAGCTTCTTTATAATCAGGTATAAACCTTCCAGAACTAAGCAAGTTACAGTAAATAATGTTATAACCTTATACTGATTTATGCTGCTCAAATTGATAAAAAATTGAGGATCCACTGTTTTATAGTAAGAATTTTTTATACTAATTTTAGCTTTTTATTGTAGGTATGGACCGCTCATAGCTGTTACAGTAAAAAATTGGAAAATATTAATATAACAATATTTTTCCATGTAGCCTACATAACTAATAGCGTCAATTAACATCAACTCAAATGTTTTTAATCTCTACTTGAAAGTTCACTGACTTTGCAGCCCTTATTCCATGATTTAATTTGAATAATTTAGCTACTTTTGATATATTTTTTATAATATTTTATACGGTACATCATATAAAAAGTTATTTTCTAGGCGTTAACTTGAAATATTCCTCATAATTAATACAGAAGAAACAAGCTCTAATTCCTTATATTCTGATTATATAATGCCTGAAAGTGTATCATGAGCCCTGAAACACTATACAATAGGCCTACCTTTATTTTTCGCAGTGCTGTTACGGTACTGATTAAAATCATTGTATGATTTGAATTCATAGGTAATTTTAAATCTAGACTGAGATTATCCATTCATATTTCATATTAATGGCTGATGGATAAAATATTATTTCTGGCTGGCTGGAGAAAATAGTAATTGGCATAAGAACCCTTTTACGAAATTTATCATGGTTCATTCGGTCAATAAAGTCTGTCATAATCCACTTCTTAAGACATGATTCATCTCCTGTAAATGCCTGAATAGAGGTGACGTAGTGTTTCTTGAAAGAAATAAGGTGTGCCATAGCAGTGATTTGTTCTTTTCAGTGCTCGTGGACTGACTTAAATTTCCATTTGTGATGTCCACCATTGTTATGCTCTGTATTTTGAGGAGATAGATAGACAAGGCAGTTTTTCTACCTTGGTCCTCAATCTTTTGCTTTTTCCGATACTAGCTGCATTCTCGCAGCAGGAGCTAGTTACCGCCTAATACACATATGAAAGGTGTGTAGCTCTGAAATCCATATAATAGCATTTGCTTTCTTTGTCAGTCGATACAAAGACACACAATGTCAAAGGAGATCATACTTCCGTTTCCTGTTCTACCTTGTGGGGTTGCTTGGAGTAATATTGGTGCAAAATGTATTTGGAATGTTGGTCAGATCAAATCATTGGGTTGTAGGTAGAACCAGAAGCAATTAATCACTGCATTGCTTATTCAAATTGAATAGTTCAACTGGAAATACTTCGTCAATCATGTTGCGTAACGTTTGTTACGATCAAAGTAACCGATAAGCAGTTCTAGTCGGTTATTAGCTCAAATTCATTTTGGAGTATTCAATTCTAGCTATCAAATACCGGTGTGTGTGTAAGTTTTTTTAATGATAATTAAATTTTGTAATCGACTTGCTAATCGCATTTTGTGAAAGTTTCTTTCACCATTTCCGACGTTGAATGGATCGGATTTTATAAGTAGAAATGCATACACTCTTGCCTAGGGGCGAATCCACTGTGGAGGGGGGGGGGGGGGGGACGAAGAGGATATATCCTCCCCCGAAATTCTCGACTGACACTAAAAATGAAAGCTTTATTTGTGTGTTTTTAAGGGATGAGATCTTTTTTTAAATGATATCTCTTCCCCTAAAATATTTTCTCACTTGATATCCCCCACCGAAAAAAATCTGGATTCATTGATTCTGGGTTCTGGCAGAAGATCGCTGTAGTAGGGAAGTGATAGCTGTGAGCCGTAGCAGGTATCTGTTCAATCAGATTAGATAAGCATCGCTATCCTGGGCCCTCTGTAAGGGAGACCGATTGGATTGGCGAACAAATAAACTCTGTTTTCTGCCCGTAAAATAACTTTCCGGTAGTTGGGAACCCACCAAAAATTGTAGGTCCACCATGTTTCCAATAACATGTCTCAAGTGGTGAGGTGGAACTCCCCACCAATAAAAGTCATACGCATTTACTTTTATAGCTGTAGAATAGTATTTGAAGGCACATGACTGCTTCTTCGATGGTTATGAATTAATTTTTCGATCTAGGTTTAGCCTTTTTATGGCATACACATTATAACTTCTGAATAAGTCTTTAGCTCATGTAGTGTGTACCATTCTTGAGGAAACTCAAAATAACAATAATCAACATGTAAAATCAAGCAAACGAGCACGAATCAACATGATAATGAATTCTAATAAAACGGGAATCAATAAATGTTAATATAAAGTCATTCCAAACCTTTTTAAATCAGATTTTTCCTGGATATAATTTATTTGGAATCCTCTTCCTTGAGATCAGTATATAGCTATAGGAAAAACATGCTATCAGGTGTGGCCAGCGTAAAATATAGGCCCAATTCGGGCAACAGCCTTCTTTTGAAGCGTGTAGCCTTCACGCCAGTGGCCAGCCCGCGTCCGGCCTATCAGCGATTAGATACACGAGTTGTGGCTGAGTGACTGACTACTCCTGGTGGCCACGCTCAGATTCTGATCTTTTCAATGCCTAGTTATTGTTTTCTTTTAACTGGCGCCTTCGCTTACTGGCCTCAAATGGCACAATTTCATATCAATCAGAACAAAGGCTATTACCAAAAAAATCGTGTTTTATAATGGCATTAGTTAATTTATTACTGTTACCTGAAATATTTAAACATTGAAATTATAAAATATCACATGGAGCACAATATGACATTATTTTGTATTGCATGTGATAGATATGTACCAAAACTTTGGCAAATGTTGACTACATAAAAATATCACATAAGACTAGAGTTGTGATAAACACCTTTATTATAGAAAGCCTGATACTATTATAGTTTCGACTGGCTCATCATTTCTCAAGCTAAAACTGATACTAAAGTTCAGAGTAATATTATGTGATATTATGTTATATTATGCCTAATATTATGGGATAGATATGTACAAAACTTTGGCAAATGTTGACTACATAAAAATATCACTAAGACTAGAGTTGTGACAAACACCTTTATTATAGAAAGCCTGATACGATTATAGTTTCGACTGGCTCATTATTTCTCAAGCTGAAACTAATACTAAAGTTCAGAGTAGCCTAATATTATGCTCCCTCCCTATGCTCCTAATATTATGCTCCTCCCTATGCTGTTAATAGTTGCAGTCCTAATACATACAGTTTATTGGTTATGGGGATGTAGTGGTAGATCGTAGATATCTGTAATGAATCAAACTGATGAGGCCCCAAAAAATATTGTTCTAAAACACAATATACGATTTCTTCCACTATTACGTCATTTTCAATCTCAATCAAACTATTAAAAACAAAATTGTGAAGAGAGCAGTTTTGAACTTAAGTCTGTTGCGCCTTTCATCGTAATTTTGTAACAATAAATTCATAAATAAATACATAACTAGGATACAGAGTAGCTTAAATTAATGGAGTTTATAGGCGAATAATATTGGTTTATAGAATGGGAGCATCTCATTAGCTGAACTTTAGCAACAGATCGAAAGTTACGTTTTATTAGCAACGACCATTAGCGACAGGTAATAACTGACCGACCAATAAGGAAGAACGAGAATAAACGCAAAAATTATTGAAGGTAGCTCTTGCTCTACCGGCTACTAATATGTGTGTTTAGTATCAGTTAAGCCGCATTTACATTGGTCAAGTTCCTTGAGTCTAGTTTTTTAAATCAAGTAACTTGACTCTTTTTCCGGGGTTTACACTACATTCAAGTGAAAAGAATGATTTTTTTTAGCTTGAATTCAAGATTAGTAGGATAGCTGGAGCTCTCCAGTCTACACAGCTGTTTACTTGACACAAGTACATTATTTTATGATCGGACTTGACTGTGGGTTTACACTGGTCAAGTGACCTTCCTACTTGAGTCAAGTGCGTTCAACTTGACTGAAAAATTAGACATGTTCAATTTTTACTTGCCACTTGAATCTAGGGGTCAACTACTACTTGAACAAGCAATAAAATAGGCCTACTAAGCAATACAACAATAAAATACTTGAACAAGCTTTTACACGGGGGAAGTTCATTCAAGTTTGCTTGATCAAGTAAACTTCAGTCAAACTTGACCAATGTACAAAAAAAATGTAGCTTGTCAATGCCGCTTCAGTGACAGGCCAACGTAGAGTTCAGCCAGTAGAAAATAAACTATTCCATTATCATAACCTTGTCTCCGTCATTTTTAAACGTTCAATTCAAATAACATCAATGTATTTTATTATTTCGGCTATTGCTTTGTTATGTAGGCGTATGTCACATACTTGTTTCTAATAATTTTTTCTGTTATTTTTGCAGGTGAGCAGCTCTATTATCCATACATATTTCTGTTTCTTGTCTTCTGCAATCCAGGTCGTAAGTTGTATTTTTCTAATTATTAGAATCGTATCATCACAGATTATTCTACATTTTTTCAAATAGTAAGTCAAATTTTATTACTCAAACCCTAATGACATTGAACATTTTTGACATTATATTGTCTCAAATGTAGGCCTACTTCATACCTTTACAGACTACAGCAATTTTCCATTGACTTATAGCAAGTCTCTCTACCATAATAAATATATAGAACTATAAAAAACTAAAAAACCAGTCAAAGCTCATGACACCATTTTTATCTTATTATTATTATTATTATTATTATTATTAGATAACTCCCAAAGTGGAAGACGCTGAGTAAAGATGGTTCATTTTTTGGACTTGTTCTTCTTGTTTGCCCACCAACTTTTCATTTTTTGAATTCAGCTTTTCTCTCTTCAATCCATTTTGTTCCAACTCTTGGAGGTTTTGTCTCTGGTATAACTTCCCATTTTCAAGTTTTATTCTGAAGTTTTTTCTATTGTAAATTTATTTGTTGGTTACTTTGGCCAGTACTAGGTCTTTTTCAACATTTCGAATCCATTCTCTTCCATTGACAAGTGACGCTACATAGTTTACAATTCATAGTTTTCAGTAGTAATTTTATCAATTGTATATTTTTTATATCTTTCTATCTGTACGTTTAAAGTGATACAAAATTAGGTCACAATTATTCAAGTTATCATCAGATCGCAAATTTCAAAAGCGTCATAGTATACCGATATGGAGAACAAAGTTTCTCCCTCGTTTTGGAATCTGACCGTTTTAATGGACGGAATAATGAAGAAAATAATGGAGACAGAGATTTCTCAACTATTCACTGTTGGCGCAAAACCAGTTCCAAATTCATTTACACCAACGACGGCTATCTGTCATATCCGCGGTTTCCCAAAGTTCCACCTACTATCACTATATATACATTACTACTATCTTGCATTACTATAGATAGACTATAACTGGTGCTCGTATACTTCTACCATTTCTACTTTGTACGATAGATATATGTATACCACTGCTGCTATACATTTACGGTTACTACAACTTTTAGTTAGCTAGTGAAAGTCGTTGAGTCGCATGCCATCGTAATTGGAGGCATTTTGTAGTTCTACATTGTAAGCTTCATGAAAGGACATTTTATGTACCCACGTGCTACAGCACGCTTATTTTCATACAAACATGTTGACACAATGGTGATATACTCTCTAGATATCGCGGCGATTCTTGCAAGTGAAACAAAACAAGATAGTATCAAAGTTGTTTTGGGTGCCGCATTCTTTGGCACAATAGTGTGTGGAATTTTGTCAAAAAATTAGTTATGTAACTACACCTATCTTGAAGACCAGAACGAATTTTTTCAGGTTCGGGCTGTGAAAGAACAACCTAAATTTTGGTTGTAAAGAAGAAAAAGTGCTTGAGTTTTTATATTTTTTATTTGTCAAATTATGATCGAATCATCTATTTAATTTGGCCTTAAGGTAACCTATCCGTCAATAATCGTATTTATAAACGCTCAATATGTTCTGCTCTACCTGCAATAGAATATCATTATTCTTTATAATAACAATAAGTAGGAGCAAGGTAACCACTGTGAATAAATTCATAACGTGGGGTTTAAACACTAAATGTTTTTGTGCGAGTAAATGAGACTTCAAAATTTTATGCTCCACATCATTTCAAATTCAAATCAAGTTTGAATCAATCAAGACAGATTTTTCACAATATAAATACAATTAAAATAAGAATTTTAAGAAAATCAATGTTGTCCACAAAATTCTGCGCAACTCTATATGGGCTGAATAAAAATTGAAAACAATAAACGGTTACACATAAATCAATACTGAATCAAGGATGAAAAGACAGATTAATGAGTAAGGGAGGGGAGATAGAGATAAAAATGATGAAAAGGGACAGAAAAATGAGTAAGAGAGGGGAGATAGAGATAGAAATGATTAAAAGGGATGTTTTAAAGTGAAAAAATTAAAGAGAAAGAGGGAACTGGTCAACATATTGCGAAAAATTATTAAATACAGCAGTGGGTTGTTTGAACACGGTATTTTCGATTTCATTTAGTTTGGCCAGCAAAAAAGACACTATTCTCTGCTGTATAATCACTTCCTGGTGGTTCGGAACCCACCTAGAACCTTAGGTCCAGCTCATCAATCACTATCATCCAACTCATTACCCACGCACAGGTTTCAGACCTATGTGGGCTTCATCCTCAAAAATTTTTTTATTTGATTTCACATCAAATTCTCTATTGCATTTTTAAGCATTTTATTTAGTATGTTTCTACTTGTATTTCCTAGAAAATTTCAAGAAATTTGGCTTATTAACAGCTTATGGGGAATAAAAGAAAATTGTCTCCTACACTCAATTGAGTCATTCCCTATAAAAATTGGGCATAAATAAAACATTAATTTGAACTGTAAATGCAATGAACAGGACTATATTTTATTTGCATCATTTTCTATTACAAAAAATAGACATCAAATTCAAATAGAACATTCGTATCATGTAATATACGTGACTATAAATTGAAATCTAATTTCTCTCTCTATTTAACCAACATTTTAGGCTAGCTAATATATTATAAAAAAATATTATTATCATCTATACATACACAGATGATTAACAATAATTGATAAAATTAGTACCTAATTGGAAACATTTTGTAGTTCTCCATTATAGGCTTCATAGAAATATACCTTAAATTTCTTTTAACTACCTAATAGGTAATTACTTCCTGTGCAGTAGCATACAATAATAAATTAACTAGGCTACTATATAATTATAACATTTTTTATAAATATGAATTAGTTATAATGATAATTTGATAACATAATCAGTAGTTATGAATCAAGTAAGATCTTCATTTTTTAATGAATATACTGTTATGGTATATTACGTCATCATCTCATATAGATCAGTTATCTATGAGCTGTAGAACATATTTTTGAGTGGTAATGTTGTGGTCCTGGTCTTATCCCGTTGCGGTCGGTATTGATCAAATGAATAGACTCTCACAATTGGCTACTGGGCTGTACTTTATCATTGATGGGTCGGTCCATTTACTGCTGAAGGGCGTTTTGTCAGATAATAGAGTGGCTTGTTTGTTGGAATCTCTGCCAGCAATAAAACTAATAACCAGCTTCAATTCACTCTATGAATGTAAACTGGTTGTTACAATTCAAAACAAGAATTAATAAAAAAAACCGAAATAAAAATTATATATATTTTACTCACAAAAATCAATAAATTGCTTGTGTATATCAAACTAACTAAAACGTAGAAAGCATTATTAAAATGGATATGTTACAATGAATCCACAATATACTGGGCAAAAAAGTCATTACACCTTTATATATAACACCTTACACTCTAGGAGCTGTCGTACATGCTTTCAATGTAGATTCGGCCTCATAAGAGACTCCTATTTTAATCAGTCAATAATATCCATGTAAGGTATATTATGTGGCTCTATATTTTATATTTCTGTCAAAACAATGAAAACAAGAGAATTTATTCCTAATGAATTTGTAAAACTCGTACCACAGCTTTTCTTAATTATTATACGGTCTCGCATCAACTGAGCGAAGATTACCTTAACTGAGCGAAAGCCCTCGAAGGGTCCCCAAAAATGTTCCTTAACTGAGCGATGCCCGGTCCAGGTATATGCGAGTTGTTGGGACAATGGGTCACCAGGGGAGGTCAACCACCTGGCTCCGGCGCGCAGTACCCCGTGGTATGCACACTCGTTTACTTGTTGTTTTTAGGGGTTAGTTGTGACACAGCGTTGGTGGTAACCACATCTACCCCTAGTGCTGAACACGGATTGCAATTTCATCCAGAATAATTAACCTAACCTAACCTAACCTAACCTATTGTTTTTAAAATGCTGAGTTTTCTTGCAGAATTTCCCTGGATCCTTTTCATGTTTGAATTTACTGAGTCGCGTTGCAATGAAACCATAGATCATTATTTATAGAATACAAATTTATATTTACATTTTTTTTAACGAGTGCATTGTTTAGTTTGAATAATACAGAATTCAAGCCAAAAATAATTATTCTTAATGGCTTATAATATGCTTTGGAAGTCCCTATAAGGCAGACAGAAAGGCTTTATTGTGGAGCTGATAGCAAGTCGAAGGATTCGTAATGAATGTACACTCTCCAGACTGTTTTGGTTTTGATAAATTCTTAAATGGTCACTTCTAAGAATTGTAAAGTCAAAGAGGGCCGCCGATTCGCCGATTCCGTTAAGGAACGTCTCTGGTGGTCCCCTGAAGTGCTTCGCTCAGTTCAGGACACCCCGGCTACCTGACTCAGGTCATTTCGCTCAGTTAAGGCCCGACCTATTATACTACCGTAGGCCTATATAATAAAATGTTTGCTATAAACTATGAACGCCTGTCTGCTGTAGTGTTCAGTTGAATATTCAAACATTGAGCTGTTCATTGTTGTTTATGTTTGGTTAACATTGGGTTTAGGGAATTTTTCTTTCTATACATTATACACCCCCAACGTTTATAACTCTTTTAAAAGAGTTAAGTGATAGCTGAGTGCCGTAGCAGGTATCTGTTCAATCGGAGATAAGCTACGAAACTCCTGGGCGCTCATTGTAAGGGTGACCGATTGGTTTGGCCAGCAAAAAGACTCTGTTCTCTGCTGTAAAATTACTTCCCGGTGGTTCGGAACCTACCTAAAGCTTTAGGTCCAACTCATCAATCACTATCATCCAATTCATTACCCACGCACAGGTCTCAGACCTATGTGGGCTTCATCCGCCGAAAAAAATCAGTAAAAAATATTATTATTATCATAATCATCAGCATTAAAGTCAGTAAATATACTAGAAGAAGTTGTACTTCATATAATGGAGAAAACACGAATTAAATATGAAGAGAAGACAACGAAACAAAAATGGTTTACCTCTGAATTTTTGTTATCTTGTATTTTTTGTGTCTATGGTTTATAAATAGTCCTACGTAAATATGGCAAATAAAATGTGATTCTTCTAGCGAATATAATCCTATATTTAATTACAAAATAAAATAATCTTTAAAATGTTGAGTTCAGCCTCTGTTCTAGTGTCTTACAGATGAATATTGGAGTCAAATAATGGAAATTTCCCACCTGAGGCGTTTCACCTTCAAATTTAGTGTCAACCGACGTCTCTATGTATTACATTATCAGTGACAGTGACACAATATCGATTGCTGGTCACTCCCAGTCACTGTTTGCACCAAATTTGCTAGTCGCTTTATAGAAACGAACCACCAGTAGAATTAGATTCACTGCAGTTGAAGGTGGATGGATTATCTCGGTTGTGTTGTGTGCTTATGCTGTTGAATTTTTCGCTACGGATGAGATTTGACTAACTCTATCAAGCTCAACTTTTAGTAACTCTAAGCTGTTGTGAGTAACTTTATAGTTGTTTACTAGCCCATTTTCTAGCAGTTCCTGATGCCCCAAATCTTGGTCTATTAAACTTTTCAAATCTCGGTTGTGTAGTTTGCTTATGCTGTTGAATTTTTCGCTACTGATGAGATTCGACTAACTCTATCAAGCTCGACTTTTAGTAACTCTAAGCTGTTCTGTAAGTAACTTTATAGTTGTTTACTAGCCCATTTTCTAGCAGTTTCTGATGCTCCAAATCTTGTTTTATTGTACTTTTCAAATCTTGAAAAGCTAGCATGAAGATAAAAAGTCGAGTTTTTGGCAGATTGCGAGTGTCCTTACAAATTCTTTTTAGTTGCCACAAAGTGTAGTCATGTAGATGTTCAATGTACATTGAATTACGTACATTTCTAGTCATTTATTGAATTCCATATTATAGTTTCAACATTACTCTACTTAGGTCTAGGAGAAGTTGTACTCCAAATAATGGAGAAAACAGGAATTAAATATGAAGAGAAGACAACGAAACAAAAATGGTTTACCTCTGAATTTTTTTTATCTTGTATTTTTTATGTTTATGGTTTATAAAATTCATCCTGGTTAAATTCTCTCCATTACAATTAGACAGGATAGAGTATACCTGACGCAGCTTCATTTTCTTGAAACTCTGTTTCCCCAGTAGCCAAATCTTCCACTTTGAAAAGTTTCACTTTTGATTGAACGAAAGAATAATTATTGAATGTTTGGGTTTCACTTTCTCATTAGACATGTGTGCGTTGACTAGCTGGATGGGTCAGCGTTTTCAAATTATAGTCTAGCTGTGAAGTAATAATGACATGGATGGAATAGGTATACACAATAATTTATATCGAAAACTCACCTTTCCTGTGATGCAAACTAGTATTTAAATGACAAGTTGTTACTATTTCCGTCAAAGTTTTATAAGAATAATGCTAGTTCATGATTAATATGTGTAATAAATCACTCTTAATAAGTCAGAACTTTCTAATCTTGATATCCCTTGATTTCAAATTTGTATCACAAATGCAATGCAATTGGAGTTGCATTGAAATGCATTTCATGCTTTCAGCTTCCTTCCCTACACATTATCTTGAATATATCTGCTTTAGCTTCCCTACATCATATTGAATATTAAATAATTTCATTAGTAAAATCACAGTACTGTTTAGAATGTTAGAAAAGAGTGAAAGAGTGTTTATAGTAGTAAGCCCCGAATAACAGTTCTCTTTTTTCTCGGAGGATAAAGCCCACAGAGGTCTGAGACCTTTGCGTGGGTAATGAATTGGATGATAGTGTGATGAGTTGAACCTACAGTTTTAGGTGGGTTCCAAACCACCGGAAAGTTATTTTACAGTAGAGAACAGTCCTTTTTGCTGGCCAATTCAAACGGTCACTGTTACAAAGATTGCCAAGGAGTTTCGCAACGGCACTCGGCTATCACTTCCCATAAAGTTACTATTAATTGATATGTTTATTTTGCTATGAAATAATATGTGAATTGATGGCACAATTTTTTTATTTCCTTTAAAAAGAACTTCATTATTACAATTCAAAAGGTTTTCAACCTTTAAATAATATAATATGTTTTATTATTAATATGTAGAATCTTGCTATTGGCGTTTGGTTGCAGACTAATGTCTGAGAACCACACAGTTCGAAACGCGTCCCCCGCGACTCAAAAGGTCAGTTATGCAAGATTCTACAATATATATAATAGTTATACTGCAGTTCACGAAAATAGATATTCTCAACAATTTATTATTATTACAATCATTTATTACTTTTCCATTATGAATTCTATTTATCATCTCATATCATCTCATACAAACCAGTTTAGTATCTCCATCGAAAATTTAAAAAATAACTTGATCAGTTGATCTGACCTGTATTTTCTTTAACTTTCCTGGAAGAATTAAAACACTTCTTGATATAGATTTATTCCATCCCTTTTGTGTTATCAGAAATGTCTTTGCCTGAGCACTTACCCCTCCTCATTTTTCATTTGATTCTTTAAACTTGGATTGCAGTACATAACTAGCTGAACTAATCTTTTAAAAAATGGGGAATAATCATGTGGATGTGAAACAGCTGAATAATGAAAACAATAATTGGAAGTGAATTAAACTTCATAAAACACTACAATAAACCTTTTTTTTTATTGCTGATGATGCCCACATAAGTCCGAGACTTGTGCGTGGGTAATGAGTTGAATGATTACACTTAAATGCCTGACGGTGGAGCGGGATTCAGTACATCTATGTAGCCTAATCAGTAATCATCCCCTAGGATGCGCCATTCCTTCCAACTCATTCTAATTCCTAATTGAATTAGAATATACAAATTAAAAGGCTGATTAAAATTTAATAAAGATTCTTATTTATTTGGCTTGTAGAAAGAGAAATGTTTAATAATTTATTTCCTCTTCTGCAATTTATTAAGAAGTTGATAGCTGTGGAGCTTAAACTGTCATTGTCAGTTGTTAATTCTTGATTAGTTGACAGTGCCATAAAACATCAGCAATTGAAAAGATGAAAGTGAAGTCCAATTTCAACTAGTCAGATGAAAATCTTAAAATTGTACAGTCATAGTCACGAGTATAACTAGTAGTCATCTGTAACAGTACTCATGTAGTAGTAGATGGTAAACCCAGCGATCACATAAGACCAATGTCACATTGGTCTTATGTGATCGCTGGGTTTACCATTCTTAAAAAATCATCATGTGACAGTAAAATGTCCTCCTTTTGTTATCTCGTTATTGCTTGCTCAAGGAAGATCTTATAATAAATTTTTATAACGGCAAGTCACCCTCCCTCTGAGGAAACGATACTTGACTCTTGAACTGTGGCCATCAGAGCTTTGTTAACAGTTCCATCAATTCTTCATTGTTGATGCAAAGTTGCAATTGCAGTACTTTTATTGTCTCTGTCGTCAATAAAATGTATATTCACTGTGTTGAGATCTGAGAAAAGCCGAGATCAAAGATCGTAAAGGTCAGTCGTACAGTAAAAATAGCATTCTTTTCAAGAGTTGTCTATACCACAGACGAAAGAACTATAATCTGTAATCTGTTTCTGTAATTTGTGTCTATGCCCAAAAATTCTTCAAATTTGAAAGTGTTAGCTGGAGATCAATCACTGTTAGGAGCATATTTACAAAAATATTATATATGTAACAGAATCCTGCTCATAATACTTGGCATGATTATGTTTTTATTTTAAATTTTCTGTTACCTACTACTAGAAAAAAAAACAACGATGTTGAAGACAACACAACTCTTGTTGAGGTTTGAAGTTGAAGTAGCGCTATTCTAAAGCAAAGTTATCATTATCATCTTTAAAAGCTGAAGTAATTTTAAACATTTTAAGCGAATTCACGAGTTGTCTAGAGAGTGCAAAGTTAAACTGTGCTATTAAGTGCGGATCCGTTGTCATGGATACCGTCTTTTAATGACTCTTTCTGGAAAGAAAACTTCTTTCAAAGAAGGAAGGGGTTGCTTGGAACTGAGGAATAACATGCGAAACGGATATAAGTTGAAGAAAATTAGGAATAATTTGATGTAAGTATTGAAATGCCGGAAATTGCCCATAAAGTATTTTAGGCCCATATTTCTTGCTCCCCGAGTTGACCCAGTAATGTCGATGTAATTTTGTTGTTTCCAGCTGAGTTTTTACACTGTTTGTCGGAATAATAGTCCTAATAACATTAGAAACATCATCATGAACAACAACAATAATAGTAGGCGGATCCATGATGTTTTTATTTCCCATTTGATGGGCGGTTCCATTATGTAATAATGTTGTGTGTTCCCCCAGTCGGAGTTTTTCGCTACTTTTTCCAGATTTTTTTCGCTAAAAGCCTCAAGTAAACGGTATGTAAAACGTAGTTCTCGTCGGGAAAAGTCAATTTTTGAGTAAAGTGTATTGTAATAATATTCAAAATTCATAATTTCTCTTGAAAATAAGTATGTTATGTGAGATGAAATGGCTATTTGCATCCATACTTTATTTATCCATCTTCATTGGAGTAATTTTATTTTTTAAAGATGTTTGATTCTTTAATAATCACTGGCTGTTGAAAACTTGATTTTAATTATTTATTCTATTGGTTTAAACATAAAATTTGTCTATGCTGAGTACTTCTATCTTGTATTGTAGCCTACTTTCAATTTCAAAACAATTTTTGACAATATCAATGAGCTTCTTCCACCTCGACGCACACTCCTCTATGAAGTTGTTTTGGACATTTCTTTATCATTTATTTTATGTCCATAAACCATAGCACTGTTATTTCAAAATACTTATTCAGGACTTGGTTTGAAACATGAGTAAGAATTTGAAGCTTAGGTACGGTTAAAAATATCACATAATGCTAGATTATTCCCTTACACCCTTTAATAATTCCACCTCGCCATTTGAACAATGTTATGGAAACCCAATTTTGAAAAATAGCGTTTTTATGTAGTGTATGACCATTGAACACAAATTGAAGTACATCAGACACTTGAAGTAGGCTATGTACAATATTAATAAATTAAATTTTCAATTAGGAAGGAAAGTCAGCTATAACCTTGAAACTTATTTTTATCAAGTTCCAATGCTTTTCAGTCAGAAAAAACCAAAGTAGTAGTCGAGTCCTCTGAACTTATTCCAATTTCCTCATTTTCCGACTCTGTTTTCCAGGTCTACACTAGTAGCTGAAATGAACTTGAAACTTGTAAACGGTATTGTGCATTCTACTTCCAGCAAACTATTGTCCCCCTTCTGCTTGGTAGCACAGAAAACTGCACATAGGTTTACCAACGTGTAATTCAGTCGTTACACAGTTGGGTACTTATTGCATGCGTATCAGTGCTCTTGTAAAAGACAGGACAACAAGGAAGAATGTCAACTGTGTTCTGTGTTGGAATGACAAAAGTCGAAAAGGAACACGACATACCGCTACGTCCTACACACGTCAACTGAATAATGGAATCAGCCATGAAAAATGTTCACTCACCGCGGTCAGCACGCGTGATCTTTTTGTGGTAATGTTGGTCACCCTGTAAGTTATTTGGAGCGTTCCTTCCGCCATTTTGTCTATTAGAAGGCAACCGTAAAAAGGCCGACGGCTGATTTCGCCTCAATTCATTTTATGAGGAAACTTACTTGATAAGGAGTTGCAATATATCACTGTAACTGTAGACGAAAATATTTTACAGCATGATGTCTTTCCATGCAAACCGCATAGCAGGCAGTCGAGCTTGTTATTAAGAACTTCTCAACTATTCCGCTAATTATAATGTTGTAGTAATATCCTGTGTTCGAACATGCCACAACTGTTCCTACTGTTGTGCTTTGAAAAATCACTTCAGGATATTACTCTGGTATATAGTTGGGGGGGAAAAAGTCTCACAACTAAGTTCTTAGTGATTGATTGAAGCTGTTTGTCATTATGTGTAGGACGTCGAATGGTTCGAAAGAATGGTTATTTGGTTCAATGATTGCTGTTCTGAAAGTTCACTTTGCCACAGATTGTCATTAATTTATTATCAATTAGTTCAATTGCTAAACTTATTCGGCCGTAATTTCTAGTAGTTTTCATCAGCTCTAGTCTCTTGATATGCTATGAATCAGTGATTTTATTATAAGTTTCTCAATTGGATATTTTGTCATTTAGTGTTTCACAAATAATTGACGAAATTAATGCAAAGTAAGCCAATGCCTAATCCTTGAATGCAAGAAGAAAAATAAGTAATAGATTGTAACCAATGAATGAGGAACGTTTCAAATGACTAGATCAATTTCAAATGTAAACATTTTTATCAAGCACATGTCTGAAGAGTTTCTTGGCTACCAGGTCAGCTATTTTCATTTGAGAAATTATTTCTCCAAAATTAACTAATCATACTCATTAATAATAATAATAATATCGTGTGACCTGGCTGGCTCAGGTCTGGTGTCAAAGTTATCAGGTCGCACCTGAATAAGTTCAGGGCCTCTGACGTGACTTAACGACTGTTTTTTAGGCAGCCGGGACCGACAGCTTAACGTGTCCTCCGAAACACGGGAGTGGCCTGAGGTAAAAACTTTCGGTCAGAACTGGGATCGAACCCGGGACCTTTGGGCTAGCAAACCAGCACTTAACCCACTCGGCTACGGCCACTCCATCATACTCATTCAAGGGTATGGAAACTGCAAATTAAATTTGAAATAATTCTTATCAAAAATTTCGTGAAGCATTTCCGTGTAGACAGGTAGTTAACTGGCAGTGCTCAAAGTGTCAAAATTTCCAATGGTGTCTCCAATTATTATTTAACTTAGCGTTGTTTTCAACCAACGATCACATAAGCAGGGGTGCTCACCCCCCCCTAAGGCTCATGACGCACCCCCCCCCTAAATTTAGCACCAACCCCCTCCCCAAAAAAAAAAAATCAAAAAAAGCCCCCCGTATCCTTTTTTTAAAACTGAAAGAAGATTTTTATAACTATTGAAAAAATTCAAACCCAGTCAATAATATACAAAATGTATGTATATTTCTTGATATTCTTTACATAGGTAACATTTTTTTTGTAAAGGTAAAAAAGAAATATCAATGAAATGAATATTTGAACTTCTGCTCAATAAACTAATTGCAAAATAGCTAAATAAGAATTTGAACCTAAATGGTTTTTAAACAATAAAATATTATTACAAATACACAATGTTCAATAAAAATGAAATACCTATAAGTATATGTTTGGTGTACCAATTACATTAAGGTTAAATAATTCTACAAAGTTGTTTCTTTAAAGGAAGTGAAAACAATGAGTTAATAACTTCATTTGTAAAACACAAAAATTCAAAATACGAAGTCATTTATTGGACGGTAGTTAAACAACAGGTTATTTACTTAGAATCTTGGGAGAATTTATGTATGGATGAAGTAAATAAAAGGCACACATTTCATGTATAGTTGTTATTTACAACACACAATCGAAAGAATTGTCTTTCAAAAACAAAATAAAGACATAGTTATGAAAAATTCCTGAATTTTTAGTATTTAGTAAGTTTTGCTATAGCAGTTCTTACTGTAAGTTATCGTAAAATACATGAAAAACATCAACAGTTTGAAGTCAAACATTTTAAATTTGTAGGCTGTGACCATCTACAAGTTAGCTAGGCACCTTCTAAGCTTGTTAAATCTATCTCTCTAAACCCCACATAGAAGTTTTTGTCTTTGGGATGAGGAAACAGAAAACCTTTCAATTTTCTTCGTTAGAAACAGACTCAAGTACATCTTTTTCTGCAGCTAGAACCATTAGATTGGACAACCATGAGTCTCCCATAGCTGATCTGAGTCTGTTTTTGATAATTTTAAATCGACTTATTGCTCTTTCTGCTGATTAACTAGTAACTGTTAAGGAGAGTAAAGTTGTATAAACCACTTTCAGAGCACTCGCTTAGCATCTTGCTAAGTTTGAATAATAACTTCCTGCACAAATCCTAAACATAACTACCGGTATTTTAGCGAATTCATATTCAATTGTATAATAATAATTATAAATATATTTTCATTAATTGACATTCTATCTGGTGACTTCGTAATATATTTTTGAATGTTGTCACGTTAAACACGGTTTCAATCAACTTTACAACCCCCCCCCCAAAACGTTTTTTGGAACCCCCCCCCCCCCCAAGAATTTCAATGACGAAGTCTGCGTCATAGCCCCCCCCCCCCTGTGGGCACCCCTGACATAAGACCAATAGATGGAGCACGCCTATCTAACTAACAACACAACACTACTGAAGCACGGTCGGCCATCTTGTCAGGGGAAGAAGTGCTGAACGTAGCTGATAATGGCGCAAACCCTAGTCTGTAAAGTTTTATTCCCAATGTCATTTCACTATCTGAATGTTGATGAAAAAAATTGAAATTTGGTACACTTCACAAATGATATTTCGTGATTCCAATGATGCCAAAAACAATAATTACCTCCACTCGTTCCGTTTTTATATGAAAAATTTATCCAACGATGTTCAAAAAATGTTGAGATGTGACATTGATACAAACCGTAATTAAGAAAGTTTTTCATTTTTAGGGTAGGAAAGTTGTTTTAGCGGGAAAGTTTTGAATAAAGATCTGATCTTGATTTTTTAATTGAAACTTTTTTCTCTACGACGAGCAGGCCTCTAACTTGTTATTGACGTTCAAAGAAGAGAGTCAGGTACGTTGAAATTGAAACAGAAAAAGGAACCTAACTGACTGATTGGAATTAAATCCCCAGCCTTTTGTGACCATTGTGGGGGGAGGGGAAGCATTCGAATTGAGCTTTTGGGAGGGTGTAGTTAACGGGAAAAATTTTGGATCCCTCCCAATTTTCAATGTGGGATTTTATGTGCCCCACAAAATGTTTCCTTATTTGGAACCGCTTGTAAAATTTTGACTGGACTAAAACCAATGCGTTGGTCCGACTCTAATTGCTCACTACAGTGAGCCATGGCCAGCAGCCGCCATCTTGTCAAGGGCATGTGAAATAAATTTGCTTCACGTCGCTTGTCGGGTGCTACATCTATTGGTCTTATGTGATCGTTGTTTTCAACGCATCGAGTAGCAAAAAAGTGCTAGAAAATAGAACTGCTTGATGAAAATAACAACGGTTCACTTGAACGGACATTGCTTTGAATGCATCATTAGAAAAATTTGAATTCGAAGTTGGTGATAGCCAATGCCACAAATAATAAAATAAGTATGATATAAAGCAATTACAAATATGGTTGATCAGAATCTATTCACTTCTTGGTCCATCTGCTACCTCATGAATGATGAAAACAATCCAAGTAACATTTTTTATCTAATATTAAAACTGACACTGTATTTCACTTTTATATATGGTTTTACTCACTTATATTAGAGATGCTTGAGGGATGCATTCCATTTCTGAAAAGAAGCTTCGTCAGCCTCAGTGGCAGTTTTAATATTATATTGTTCATTAAGTATTTCGTCATGGAAAACATCACAGATTTTTTATCTTGTGAAAATTTTATTTTTCAAAGGAAAAGGAAATATAGCTGTGAATGCATGTGCTATTCTTTCCCAAAATATGCCAGTTGAAGGTTGAAGAATCTTCTTTCAAGTATTATTTCGGAATAACACAACGTCAAAATAGTTTTGAGTTCAGCCTGGATTGTTCCTTTGTACCTCAATTGCCTTCGCTTACTCTTATGAATAGCTAGTTGTGAGAAGCTGGTATGAGTCTGAAATGAAAGCTTTCAACTAGAAAGTAACGTATGTCTCTTGAATACAGAATTTCCAAGTTGAAATTCTTGAAATCTTTTTGCAGCTCAGAAAATTTATTCTGTTGTTTCTGTAATGATCCTTTACTCCAAATGCTACCTATTCAGTGTTATTTTTTAAAGTTTTACTGTGACCTCACTAAACATTCTTAGCTTTCTCTTTTATCTTGAATTCTTCCTCATCCTGTGCTTTTCTAACAGAACCACGTCTCATTCTATCATTCGAGTAAAGATATTGTTCAATTGAAACACTGGGATTACGCTTCTATTGATTACTATTCTGATTGATCAGTACCATCTATACATTTCAATAGACTTTCTCCTCTTGTTATTTAAACATCTATTCTCGATATTACATCTGAGTAGAAGTCTTCTATGTAATTTACATTTCAATTTTATCAATTCCAAATAGATTACCCTGGCATTACAATATCAATCATCCGATGGATATGTGAGGATGAACTTAAGCATCTTTATTGGATGCTTGTTTTGAATTCAAATTGGATTTCATATATGATACTTAGTAATAAATCTTTAATCGACTTGGAATTGGATAAGCCTGACCTTTGAGTGTTGAAGGTCGATGTATTAGTCATTGAAAGCTTGTACGACCATGCGATATTGAGTAGTTTAAAAGCTTACTCTTATCATGAAAGTACCGTGCATCTAATAAATGAAATTTATGAGTGATAAAAGATTCTTGAATTTCCTACAACCTCTATAAACTCGACAGTGATTCACAGAATTATAGACCATAATTCTATAAATCAGTGTCAAGTGTTGGATTCTTTATGAACTTTTTATCATATTTGTATATTGGCTATTGGGATTTTTGCACTTATAGCAACCATTCAAGGTTGTTATACCACTGTTTTGCATCCGAATCTTTATCATCTTGTGGATAGATCAAGTAATGAAGATCAGAATTTTAATTTGACCATCAATGAACAGGCTATTTTATTTCTAGGGAAAAGTTCAATCGTTTGTAACCCCCCTCGAAACAAATAATTCAACCCCCTCAAAAGTCGAGAGACAACGCTCTTTCAAATCCCCTTTTTTGTTATTTCTTTGACGTGAGGTTCAACATAAATTTATTTAGGACTCAGATAACGAATCTTAAGTTCGCTGATCAAGGCCTTGAATCTGTATTTAGGCCAATGACTTGATAAGACAGAAGTTCATCCATTAATAGCATTTCGACCTGAGCTTCTACTTTGCTTTTGTGCTTAGCTAAATTGAAATTTTCCCATTTAGAGCTGATCAGCATTTTGTCAATACAGTTGTACAGGAGCGTTTTATCAGAGAATACTGAATTTTATTCTCTTTTTGATTCATTTTTCATTTCCAATGCTCAATTCTAACATAATCTCATCATATTTATTGAAATACTAGCTGGCCCAACGCGCGTTGCTGCATTCTCATAAAAATTCTCCTTGATTTTATTATTCGCCACCCCCCGCTGAGGTTACATTTCAAATTAGGAAAGAAGTTAGTCCTAGGGCTCTTCCAGCTGATCATAGAGGCTTCGTTGTTTTCTTAATCACCACCTCTGAATGAAGAAACATTTCAAATTTAAACCTCCTATGACTATAAGGGTAGAAGCTAGGTTTTTTATTTTATTATTCGCCACCTCCCGCTGAGGCTGCATTTCAAATTTCTAGCTGCATTGATTAACAGATGTCCTCAACCTGGCATAATTACATTTCATCATACCCAGTCGTTTGTTTCCTACATATTGCAAGGCTCCGACTGAACGGTAGCCTACATGCAAAGTGCAAAGTCTTTTGCTGTTTAAAGGCAGCGTAAATAACGCCACTAAGGGGCCTGCCATATGATTAAAAACTGTTGACTTATATCAGCTGTTCCTTTAAGCTGTTTGGCTGGCAAGTTCAGTAGGTTAGGTCTATAAAATGGTTTAATTTATAATAATTATTAGCTCCCTTATTAAAATTTATGGTCAGAAACCATCCCCAATATTCACACAACATATTCCCAAAGTTTCATGCCGATCTGTCAAGTAATTTTGGAGTCTATAGGGAACATACATACATGCATACATACATACACATACATACATACAGACAGACATTCATTTTTATATATATAGATTAGATCCTCATCTTTAAATGATTTTGAAATATTTCATTATTTGTAATAGTTTAGTTGTTAATAATTAAAACCTCACTTATAATAGTATATTACAAGTGCGGGAAATGGTGCTTGCCGTACGAGTATGAAGTTAACGCACGAGACGGTATTATCATACGAGTACGGTAAACATCTTCTCTGACGAGTTATGTGCGATATTTTTCGTCATCTAAATAAAATTAGAGTTTTGTCTGTACATTTATCAGAATTGTATATTTTTTGGTTATTTATGCGTTTTATACATTAAATAAGCCGAAAATAGTCTTATCTCACTTTCTGTCTGTCTGTCTGTGTGTCTGTCTGTCTGTCACGGCCCCAAAGGCATTTTACGCGGCCTTCTCCTCAAAAACGAGAGCATCGATCGGGATTTTAGTTATTGAACAGTATTGAACACTTTATTGACAATGTCTTTAGCTATAAAAAACTAAATTAACTTTTTTTTAAACAGAGTAATAAACGTTTAAAAACCAAGTACTGTGCGATTTTGGATACATTTTACGCGGCCTTCTGAAAAACGAGAGCATCGATCGGGATAAAAGTTATTTATCAGTATTGAAAACCTTTTTGACAATGTCTCTAGCTATAAAAAACTAAATTAACTTTTTTTTACAGAATAATAAACGTTTAAAAACCAAGTATTGTGCTATTTTGGATACATTTCTTCTAAGTTTTATTACCACATAAGAACAAATCACGTAATTTATCATGATATATCAATCTGCTGTTTCAAATTATCAAATATTCTCTCTGATAACTGTCACTGAATTGTTTACGTTCAAAGTTGTTTACTAAGCTGCTAACAACTTCATGATCGTTGCTATCAAAAAAGCCGAAACATATTTAGTCATATTTCTAAACATAATCCGTACGAAGGACGGGTAGCTGCTAGTACCAGTCTAAAATATAAAAATATATAAACTTTGAGCTAGTACAACAACCATCATCAAACATAACCTCAAAAACTATCACAGCAGTAAAGTACTAAAAATTCTTCTGAGATCAGCTGTTTTTCCAAATTCTGAATCAGCTTAATATCCATTACCGCACTGAAAAAAGTGATGAAATTCAGCTGTTCTTTCTATAAACGGGCGTTTACCTTTACCGGCTCGATTCAATGCTAGGTGAAGTGGTGAATATGAGTATGACGAAAAGATGATTTTGGATGGGAAAAGGGAAGTTGAAGAGGTTCCACACTTTGCAATGATAAGAATCACTTGAAATGAAGATTGTACAAGTCTAGTTGCAGAAGAGTTGTTACTTCCTTGTCTCTTGATTTATATTGTTTGGAGACAAAAATCCTCAATGGCCATTTCCATTATCTGTTACTTGACTCTATCTAGAACCTTGTGTTAATCTTGTCGGAAGTTCATTTCGTTGTAATATCATACTTTGTTGAAAGAGAAATTAGCAGTCCGAGAAAGTTGAAAAAAGAACAACTTAATGAAGAACTCTATCTTAAATCATCTAGAATCTAGAAGTCCATCAAAACGTTGATTAGTTCAAGCACAATAAGTTGTAAACTTTGGTGAAAGTTCCATATTCAACAGATAAATATTTAATTCTTTGTTGTAATTGAATGCACCCGGCTATTTGTTAACTTTTGTAAACTTTCTCATATATTCTACTTATTCTAACTACCAGTATAATTAATTGGACTCCTTGATAACAATATTATTGTAGTTTTCCATATGTTAATGCTGGGTAATGATGGTAAGTCGTAGGTCACAATGTAGAATAGTATCGTGTTACCTGTTTACTGAATACATTTGTGTAGAAAATCTCAATGAAACAAATTTTATTGATATTAATACTTGAAAAACTGGAATAAGATTAATAAAAACTGGAATAATAATTATTGATGAAGAACTGGCCCGCCGAGAGGGGGGCCAGTGGGGGCATTGCCTAGGGGCCCGGGCCTACAAGGGGCCCGGGCTGGGCCTGGTCTTAAATGTAGTATGTAGTTATAGCGTTATAATATAATAGAGAAATAGAGAATATTGCTGAATGTTCTTTTTCAATAGTTTCACAATCCATGTTGTATTTTAAATAAATTTGAAAAAGAAAAGAAAACAAAAGCCCTTTATGGCCTTTTAAAATCTGGTGTGATAAGTGCTATTAATAAGATAAAGACCGTCAACCGCCGCGCCGGCGCCATTGTGTTGAGGGGGGGGGGGGGTGCGGCAACGATTGCCCAGGGGCCCGAGATTTCTCTCCGCGGGCCTGATAAAGAATGTTGATTAGGAGATCATCTGGTGGAAAATTTTTACAAAATGTAGACAATTTAAAACAAATAAGGAGAATCGATAGAAAGTTAGCGCAAAACTTTGTTAATGATAACGGTAATGCTAACTTCAACAGCAAGTTGATTTTAGAGCAGGCAGACACATAGAGTGATGAAGTTAGTAATTTTGCGCAAACACTTTGATATTTATTTTCTCCATTTATCAGAATAAATACATTTAGGTACTTGAGAAACGTTTCTAATATCAATCACCATTATCCAACTCATTACCCACGCACAGGTCTCAGACCTTTGTGGGCTTCATCCTCAGAAAAAAAGGTATTTCATAATTATCGCAAGTAGTGAGACTGATCAAATCTGTATTAGAAATGAATAAAGTCACTTTCTACGCTGCTCGCTATGCTTATTATATATGGGAAGAGTACTTTGAAAAAGCATGTTGGCCTTTGCAATGATGCAGAGTATCACTTTTATTATTTCTTGTTTCGTGTTCTCAACTTGTTTGGAGTTTTACCATATATCGAGCGTACCTGTTATTATAGATGGTAATCAGCTATAGCCTGACCTCCGACCCTGAAAGTGAACAGACAAACATTTATTACGTCCTTTATACAAAACTGCATTATCTATCACGGAGCCTTGTTACAGAAGGAAACAATCGATTTTTACTCAACCGCATTGTTATTATTGATAGTGGTCGATTATCAGAATTCAATGAAATAGGGTTACATAATAAATTTTCAATAAATGCTTTCAGTTAGTAGACATGTTGATCAAACTATTGAATAGCTCCAATATTTAATTATCTATTGTATTTGTACAACAGCAAAGATCTATTGATTAACTGTATTTTCAAAGACGAAAGTTGAAATTAATTCTTGGATTTCTTGTTCCATAACGATCTGCGTTGTTAATATTAACTTTTTGTTGTAAATTTAACGAATTGCGGTCAGTTTTTATAATGTGAATTTATAATAAATGCTCACTTCAGGCCAAACGTTTCCGAGTCATGGAGACTCAAGGCCTTTGAAGATAGTCTCCATGACTCGAAAACGTTTGGCCGAATGTGAGTACATTTATTATATATTAACAATATAAAAACTGACTGCAAGTCGTTAAATTTACAACAAAAAACTAAAATTAATTTGTATACTATAAAGACTGAATAACATTCATAATCTGTTTTAAAAACTCCATAACCCTATTCAATAAATCCTTTACAAGACTCAGCAAGCTGAAGTTTTGTCACTTATATTGTAAAAAAATTATTTCATGTTATTTATCCCTGGCTTGACTTTTTTCACAGAAAGCTGCATTGCACACTTAATAGAGTGATAGCCGAGTGCAGTAGCAGGTATCTGTTCAATCAGAGATAAGCTACGAAACTCCTGTGTCCTTTTTGTAAGGGTGACCGATTGGAATGGCCAGCAAAAAAGACTTTGTTCTCTGCTGTAAAATCACTTCCCGGTGGTTCGGAACCCACCTAAAACTGTAGGTCCAACTCATCAATCACCATCCTCCAATTCATTACCCACGCACTGGTCACAAACCTATGTGAGCTCCATCCTCAAAAAAAATTCATTTCCTAGTTCCAATTAAAATGTAAGAAGTGTTTCTCGTCCCTTCCCTTCCAAAGAAAATTATTTTTTTCTTTACCGGCTAAGTTCCGAAAGTTTCCTTTGTCTTTCTTGGTTGGTGAGCGTCAACCTGGAATGAAAGGTTTTCCCACTCCCCTAAGGCCTGAAAAAATCTTTAAAAGAAAACATAATCTAATGGTTTGCAGTTGGAAATGAGTAGCCGAAAACAAATCTAATTCTCCACTATTCAGCAATCCATATGAATTATTCACTTTATAACTGGATAAAAACCATAATAACTGAAAAAAAACTAAAATTGTAATGAATCACACCAATGTATTAAGTTTACACAGAGTACGTTCATAATGAGATTGGGCATTGCACGGCGCAGTCGTCATAAAGTATTACGTAGATTACATTTGAAAAAAGGAAGTCCACTAAAGATATATCATGATTATTGCCATTACGCTTGAGTAAACAACATTAGCCTGGTTTTCGAGGAAATATTTTTTGACAGTATAGTGGAGCTCACGTGCCAGATGCGTGTTTCCGCAAAATTTTGGGGTGGAAACGTGATTTTCGGCGAAGGGCATAGGGTCGATAAACCAAAATTGAATGTCAAATTAGACTGAGGGTGTTGCCTGAGCTAAGACCTTACCCTTAGTACCCTTCGAACCGATTCGGAAACGTTCTCTGAACAATGGGTTTTAATGGCAGATGCTGACCTTCTGTTGTCAGCATGCGGGGTTTGGTTATCTGGCTCCTTGTCTAGTTGAAATATACAGTTTGCTGAATCAGTGAAATTTACAGAGATTTGATTCCATTATCATTATAATCAATGATACTATTCGCTTGGTTTTATGTACACTGTACACTTTTTCATCCTGGTTGAAAACCAATTGAGATAATAAATGACATTCATTATACTCTCAATAAATCAATCATTTTTTAATAGTTGGTTCATGTTAATTTGATGGAAATAACTTCTTGGATTCTGATAAGAAACTCATTGTTAATAACTGAAGCATTCTGATAACGAATTGTTTGATAACAACTTAAATTCTCAGAACCATTTTTTAATTGCATATGTGGAAGGGGATCCTGATTGGTTAAAATATATTATCGGTTCAATAAATTAACCATTTGTTAATATTGTTTGCTTAGGATCCTTTTCGTTATAGATGGCAAGCTTGCCATTGAAGATGGAAACGTATGTTTCATTGTTTGAGAATAAATCTTTTATGAATTTTTATTTCGTTTATCTAGAAGTAACTTTCTGTTATTGATGATGAATTGTGCATGTGCTCATTGAATAAGTGACCAAATATTGATATCCACTTTCAGGAAAAGTCTAATTTCCTGAACCTTATAAGATTTTGTGTAATGTTTGAAGAAATAGAGATTTGTTTGATTTAATTTTTCTCAAATATCTTGTGTGTCTTTACTTGATTGTGTTTTGTGTGATAAATGAGTAAATAAATAAAATAAGAATTACAATTTATTGAAAATTCAATAATTATATTTAAAATGCATTTTAACATCTTTGAACTCTTAAATCAACAACTGATCTGTCTAGCTTTACGCGCGTACTATACACTAATATGGTGAGGCATTATCAATTAAAGATTTACCATTACCTCTTTATTCCCTGGTTGATAAACCAGATGTCGGGGATATTCCGTAGTTTACAGCGATTTTGATATTTTTATAACTCTAAAATTCCTAAATTTGATGTGAAGTAAAACCTGTCTGTTTGACCGTATGCACCCGTTTTCGCGAGTGCCAATAAAATAAACACATTGGAATACAAAAGTTGGGCTATAAATTAATCAAAGCTACTACCAGTAGAGCTTAGCCATTCATGACATCAACTTAGTAACGGGGACTGAAAACGTGATGTCGTTCACCTGGATTCTTGCCTGCTTTTTTGCCTGCATAGTTTGTGGAGTGTTTATTATGCAACAATTCGGATCCTTCCTACCGTGTGGCTTACCTACTGCACTTCTAACCGACTTTGTGAATAAAAGATCGCTACGTCGAAAAAGCTTCTCTCAAACTTTGTGCTTTCGGTCAACTTTGAAGTACGATATTGTATCAGAGACGGTATATAATAGTCTAGTAGTAGTAGTTTGTAGAACGGACTTATCACGATCGGCCAGTAAACGTCTTTTGCGAAATGCACTCGAAACTAGAAGGTGCAAACTCCTTTCCCTTCGCTTTTACTAGTAGTATAGTGTTTGGTTTATCATACACGGCTCGCGTGAAATTTCTGCTTTATAATCTTTGCTCGATTATGTAACTGTTTATTTTGTCTGGTGGCCTGGTCAAGAGATACGTTGGTCTTACGATAGTATTATGTTGGTATACATTGTCTCTCTAATATCAAAACTGACACAGTACTGTTACGGGTTCTATCTCTAAAATAATGCTAGCAACACTTAAAATTAACACTCGCACTTTATTAACACAAATTATCGTCAACTCGCACTAATCAGTAATATCTTATACAAAATAAGCAATCAGACACAGATAAATCGATAATGTTCTGCTAATAAAAAATTTGCTATACTACTTTTCAAAAATCAATCACTAAAAGGCCGAACCAAATGTTTTGATAAACTAACACAGTATTTTATTTCTATTTAAATTATGATTTTTATTCACTAAAATCATAATTTAAATAGAAACAAAGTGTCAGTTTTGATATTCGATTGTTCATGGAGTATGTCGGCATGGAAAATATGACAGATTCTCTTTCTTCCATACAGTGCCGGATTTACCACTAGGCCGACTAGGGCCGCAAGCAAAAGGGGGCCGCAGTGTTTTGTAAAAAACTTGAATTTTTATTTTCCAAATTTAATTAATAATTACCGCTACTGTAAATTGAGTACATTACTTTGGTATATAAACAATACAATCTAATTAAAATAACCAATGTTCATATCAAAAATAAATATTAACGCTTGCCAGGGTATAGGAGGCTACTGATTGCAGGTGGATTGTGGAAAGTTCTAGGAATGTGATGAGGAATACACTTTTGGAGTATCTGAAACTCATTCGTGAAAAACAGTTAACAACATTATTTCCGAATATGGACACGGCTTTGCACATTCTACTATGCATGATGACATCTAATGCATCTGGAGAAAGATCATTCAGCGTGTTGAAAAGAATCAAAAACTGCTTGAGGAACTCGACTTCTGACGAAGATTCTAGATTGTCTAGTTTGGCTAGTTTTGTTTTAAATGCTGAGCTTTTTCAAGCCTTAGACTTTAACGATTTGATTAACGATTTTGCAGCCAAAAAAGCTAGAAAAGTGAGTGTTTAGAGTTTAGATATGGTATTAACTATGAGTATGGAGTGGAGTGAGTGTCAATGTTAATAACTAATCCAACTTTATCCAAATTAAGAACATGACATTGAAGTTTTTCAGTATAAGAGAATAATGTGAGAATTGAATGATCTATAGAAGTTTATTTGTTGTATTCTTAATATTTTTATTTTTCAGTACCGTAGCCTATTACTGTTGCAGTTCATATTATTATTTTGCTTGTTCTTTTACTTATAATTTCTTTTCAACTCGGCTTTTTTTAGTATTTTGTCGTCACCTGTACTTTTCCCCCCAAATGAAACAAATGTTATTTAATTTTAACAATTAACTGCAATACTAATTCATAATATAATAATTTTAGCAATATTAATAATTTTACAAATAACTGCTGTTTGCTAACTTTTTGAATTATATATTTCCTATAAATATAGAAATTGTTGTTAGAGCTGTTTTGGGGTTTTAGCCAAATTTGTTAACCAAGATTATTTGATTAGCGAATACAACATTTCAACCTATTTATGTACCGTATTCAAATAGAACATTAGTGCCATTTTTATTCATGTATGTTATGCTTTGTATGTTGTACCAATTTTGAAAAGTAAAATTAAAACAAACGTTATGTATTAATATGAAATGTGCTTTATGCTTTAATTACATAATCGTGAAGTTATCGGGGGCCGCTCGGGGTAATTTGGCCTAGGGCCGCAAGTACCCTAAATCCGGCACTGCTTCCATACATATACAGTTCAACACGTTTGTTTCCTGGCAATTTTGATGATTTTTGCAGTGTAATTTGGGGTTTGAGGGGAGTAATAGGATTTTTCTGATGCCTTTTACAAATGTACTTTCGATAAATAAATTATTTCAAACTAATTTTATTAGTTGTCCCTTCTTCTACTCAGATATAGTTTACTAGAGAATCGAATCGCAATTATTGCAACCTACTCCAGTTAAATAATTGTATAGAGATTTAATAAACTCCCGAAGTTGATGAAACTTATCGTAGATCAAAATAATACTACATTATCAATAAATGTACCTGGTCCTTGAATGTGTTTACATGGTTTTTCAAAGAAAATCTCAATCAGGAAATTACATTCCGAATATTGAAATATACTGGTAGCCTTTATTTTATATTATTATATTCAGCATATTATTATTATTATTATTACATGACGTCAACAGTTGAACGATAAAACGTGGAATATAGCACACTTCAAAACTTGAGGTGATGTATTCTCCATGGGAAAATTCAGAGGGAAGTGATATGCTTTTTGATACAACATAATAATTATATCTGAGGCAACATTCATTTGCGCCGTATTTCTAGTTGATAATCATCTTCTAATGAAGTGATAACTACCCGAAGCAAATCATTAAATTTATAGATTGCCATTTAGCTCTTTAAAATCTATTCAGGACTGATTATCTATTTTCACACGCATTAGATATTAGACTGTTGAGACAGTAGCTAATCTACGAGTCTACTAACATCAATTTATTCTAAATAATTTCACTTCAATTTAAAATCAATCTTTATTTTGATTTATCTTTCTTAGATTCAATGAAAATTCTAGTATTCTTCGTTCCATCTTTCCTTTCTAGGAGTTGCACTGCTGATAGAAGCTTATCAAGCGTATTTTGAAAACTTATCAAATGATTTGTTAAAGTTGCAGGGAGCCAATGAATAGGAGTCCATTAGATGCTTTCACACTGTTGAAAAAGTAGTGGAGAAAGTTCAGTACCCTTAAACTTTCGGTTTGAAAGTTTTCTTTTTTCTGGTACGGAAGAAAACATCGAGAAGAACCAGCGAATCGTTAAGTCTATTGTATGGCGGCTCTGGTAACAAGCGAATTCAATCACCACATACTAGTGCGCTTTCAATGTCAGTTGTTATCTAATCGAGAAACATAGGCTACTTCTGGTACAAGTTTCGGATAAGGAGTTCCGGTGATTGGAGGCGTAAAAGGTTTGCTCTGTTCGTTCACCAAGAGATGAAAGCCAAATGAAAACAATGACTTGATCAATCTTATCTAAACATCCATTTAGATGTGCCAATGATTCTGCCTGGTTTGCTCAGGATACACTTGACGTAGTGACTGGGGCGTAACTTATATATCGCCAAGATGGATAGATAGATAGAGAGGCACAGGGCCACAGGAACGAATATTATTTCGAGAGAAGAGTAACACAATCCTCATCCTCATAAAGCAAAAAAATAATTTTTTTCAACATTTGGTTTTCAATTTCGGGGTATAGGACACATCCCCTGAACTTGCGCCTGCTTAGACAAGCCATGAAAATGTTCGTTCCAGAGTTTAATTTTCTGATGTCTCCAAAAACATTACTGTAATAATGTTTCTGGGTTATTTTTTCGACTTTTAAAATGACTCAATAAGTATAACCACTAAAATACATCAATCTCGCTAGATCACTATGATCACTCTTAAATAGATCTCTCTTGAATCAATATGAGGAAGAAAACGTAAATCACGATTCTATAATAAATTAATGAAGATCAGGCTTTTCAACTGGATATTCAAGATTTTTTTGGAACTGGCTATAAAAAACGATAAAGAAAAGAGTAAGAAATCTCACTTGTGAGAAAAAACTCACAAATTTGAACTAAAATACATTTGCCAAGATGAGCTCATGTAGGCTCATATTAGAATAATGGTGGAGCATTAATTTCCTGTAAAAACAAGCCAAACAAATTTAAATGTCTAATTGATGGGCTTCTGAATAACATGAAAGAAATCTACAATAAGATAAGCAGCAAGGTTGAAGGCGGAGAGGAGAGAAACTATGAGAAAAAAGCGTGAAAGGAAAGGAGAAAGAAGGTGGGGAGGTTATTAATGAGATGTTGGGGAGGAGGAAGAAGAAGAAAAGAAATTGGTGAAGAAAGAGTAAAAAACTATTCAATTTCTTATTAAATGCACTATAACCCCTTGCTTCCTTATTGGTGACAGCTTCAGATCTCAGTACGCTATAAGTCTACTATTTCCTTGCTTTTTGTCTAATAGACTACAAAGACCTGGCATAGACATCAATACTGTTCGCGAAACACGGCATACGACTGCTATATAGAATAATTATGCTCGATGACAATATTGATCATCATCATCTTGTCTCCAAGCGCATCATCTTTAACTAAATTATCGCTATGCACTTTCTCCTCTCAATAATTCCCCTCATTATTATGACTAACCATATCTGAATCTCTTCCGCATCGCAAAGGCTTATGATAATCATAATACTGTGCATAATATAACCTACACTGATATCCTTATCTGGCACCTTGGAAAGGGATCATTCTCCTTAGCATTATAAAGGCATCTAATAAACTCTCTTTTAACTTTTTTACTACTCGAATGAGCTGTTAAAGATGACTGTGATCCGCGAAAGTTATCTCAATAAAAGAAGTATCTTTTTAATTTATCCATGGTCAATTAGCGAAATGGAAATAATATGGATATATGTATGGATAAATTAGCGAAATAGATGTATGTATTATGATGACAATACTGTATATATGAATTTATTATCGTAATGACTAGGAACTGAATTTTATTAATTTCTCTGTGATAGCTCTGATGGAATACAAAACTATCAACTTCTCATATTCTTCTATTCACTTCTTATTCGATTGTAAACTGAGGTTCAATTTATTTATTTATAGGCCTACAGTCAAAATACAACCTTTTTGCAAAGAAACTACAGGCTTTTAGCCCAAAACTGTATATTTTACTAAATTTTTACAAGAGTCCAAATATTTGTAAGCATTGGTTATGTTGACGTTTTGATTGAAATATAACTTTAATCTGAACTTTATTGTTGAGGATGAATTATTATTGAGTATGTTGTCTCAATACGATTGAAAAGCATAACCACCTTTTCCGACGTGTTTTAAAATGTATTATGATTCAAATTTTTTTGGGGAATTATGTGTGAATAAAAATGGAAAAAATATTCAAAGTGAAGATAAAAGAATTCAGGTGGAATTCTTATTCTGCAGGTGGAACAGCAATTTATGCTTGAAATTGTAGCGTATTTAACCACTATTCAAGGATATAACCACGTAATGTTTTTTTTAGTCGCTTTGTTGTAACTCCGAATTCAAAAGAAGTTTACGTAATATCTGCTTTAAAGTGACGAAAGCTATACATTTTTTTGCTGTAGTTTCTATTAGAACCTATTCGAATAGTCTCACCTCGGAAAAAATTTCCTTGAAGTAACAACTGAATTTCATTATTGGGTAGAACTGAAGAACTGAATGTTGTCAATTATTTGCACTGTTTGTTGGAAAGTATTTCAGCTGATTGCAAATAATAATTTTTCTTTGGACTGTCACGCAATCATAGTCTCCACTTGAAAAAATAAACAGTGAAATTGTGAATTCTACTTTTATTTTCCATTATTAAAAGGTCCAAACATCGATAGAGATTCCATGAATATATCATAAGTTGCGTGTTCTGGCGTCAGTTTTCATCTACTTAAACGCTAAAAGCCTATCTCCTTGGTTTTTGGTTAGCTCCTAAAAAATTTATCAAACGCAAAAAATTGCTCCGAATAATATTTGTTGTCATTATTGAATGATTTCAGTGTTTCAGCATTTTTATTTGATTGTCTAGATGTCTAGGTAAACGTCTTACGTTTTAGATCTCACCTGATTCCAATTTTTATGTGGAATCTTTCTCATCAGTATTTTATTAGAAAAATCAGTCGTCATTTCTCAATTTCCCTTATATTCTAAAACATAATTTATTATAATGGTTTTGTATATTATTATTATTATTATCTATTTACATACATTGTATAGCTTTATGTGTATTTATAATTCATATGTGAATTCATTCCACCTTCAAATGTAAAGAAATAAGAATTTTTATCTTTTTCCGTTTATAAAATGTTTTTTATTTACAATCTGTATATCTATTCACATTAACATGCATCGTGTAGCTTCATTTATACTTTCAATTCATGTGATTAACTTTTTCTACCCATCATGAATTGATACTCGTCACCTACCATTGTATATTCACACTGCTATACGCGTACCCTTAAGCTTTCTTTCGTACTGTTGAAAAATCTTCAAGAAAGAAGGCTTTGAATTGAGAAATCACCGTTGAAAATAGTCTATGTAAGAAGCAGTCTTCCCAATTTATTTTGGAGGCAACGTTTCAGTTGTGATGACGATTAATTTCAACAACGTCTTTTTTAGTAAAGAATCCTATTAACTCTCATATTTCTTTCACAAAGCACTTCCAGCTTTAGTTTGGCTTATCCTTCCCATTTTACTGAGATTACTACTCTACTAACGACTGTATATTCGAAACTTCTGACATTTCAATCAATACCTTCTCAATTTGACACCCAATAATATACATTCCAGATGAAAAGTAAACATAGGTAAGAATGTTTCCGCTTTTTTCGAACAGCAAACATTAAAAAAATTCTTCACCGGAAATGATCATCCCTACCGTGCAAAAGAAATCATAACACAGCTACTGACATGAAGATTGTGGGGTGGTCTCTATTGATATATTAAAGTACAATATATGACAGCTGCCCCATCATATATCTAGCCTCAGCACCACTATGATTACACAGTTCTCGTACACCTGGAAGGGAGGGGAGATTTCACCCCACATACTCACATTCAATGAGTTCTCCCTTGCCATAATGGCATCAGCTGTTACTCAGTATAAACTGCTCTCAATGACACTTCGACCCTTTCACAGTAAACCTCTGCATGCGTCAAATTTCGTCTCAACACAATGCCCATGCGGCATGTAATTGGAGACCATGAGAAGAAAGCCCGATACCTATCATGGCACCATATGAGAGCATCTTAAATGCTTGTTATTCAAAGGGGTGCAAACAAAAGAGTGGATTGGTTACAGAATGTTGTGTGTTGTGCCATTTGTGAGATATGTGAAAGTGGCAGTGAAAAATTATTTCGGCAAGGTGATTTGGTTCAAGACATGGTTTGCGTTGCCATATAAAATATAAAGCTGCGTCTCCACCAACCGAACATACTCTGCGAACAGTGTTTGCTGGAATTATCTGATGTCGCCGAACATTGTTTGGTGCGAACGCCTTCTCGAACATTATGATCGGTGTGGTGGGGTAGTCGCGGGAACCTGTTGTTGGTCGTGACTGTTCGCTCACAGACCGAACATTTTAATTGAACTCACGAACATGTTCGGTGACCCATATGTTTAATGTTTGTACATTTTTTGTATTCGCCAACAATGTTCAGCAGACATGTTCGGTCGGTGGAGACGCGGCTTAATAGGTGGGGAAAACAATAATAAAGTACAAATATAATTTGAACAATATAAAACAATAATAATTTTTCAACGCCATTTCCATTTCCTTACTATTCACACAACTTTAAAACTGTCACACAGCTAGAAATAGCAGTTACTTTTTGTATATATGATTGTATGAATTGATTCAGTGAAACCAAATTTCATTAATTTAGTGTATATTTTATATACATTATATATATATATATATATATATATATATATATAAATATACTGTTCACACTGTCTACCATGTAGCCGTAAATAGTTTTGGTGATCTCTACCTGTTTGTCGCATCCACAACAGAGTTAATTAAGTTTTATTAAATGTGCAAAAACACGTTTTTGAGATATTTTGCTTAAAATTTGACGAATTGTATATTCCTCTAGATTCTGCAGTTCCAGAGTTTCGGAGCTACATAAGCTTCTATTTCCTAAATTGAAATTGAGTAAATTCAATGGAGGGTTTGAAGAATCCATCAAACATTTGAATTTAGTAACAAACCATTTTAAGCATACAATTGTATGTTATTTTCTATTACTGTGATGTGATAGATGGAAAATGTGTACTATGTAGTATTGTTTGACAGATTCATCTTACAGTGTCTATTTTAACTTGAATGAATGAACTGAAGTTGGATTTATGTTTTTGTTTTCAGAGACATCTTGACAAAGGAGGGGACCTTTTGGAAGAAGCAAAGGAGTGTAGCCCTGAGAAGGGTTCTGGACTCAAAGATCTTGCTCGGTCATTGAAACAGCATCTGAGAGGTTTCAGTGAACGATTGGAAGATACAAGGGAGAGACTGGAAGATACATCAAGATGCTTCTATCTTCTAGACAAGGTATGAATAAGAATTTGATAAGTCAGTACAGAAATTCATTTGCAATTATTATTTCGGCATTTATTATTCTCCAACTCATCTAATCTCTTTGCTATTTCAAGGCTCTTGCGCCCTTACCTTCATGCATTATAAAATGAAATTTAACAATAAAATTCAATCAGTTTTCATTTGTAATTCTACCATAACAACCGTGTCATATACTATTCTAATAGATAAAAACTCAAACTGGCAGAAATTATGATCAATAAGAAGAAATAATTTATACAGGTGGCGCGCCACCTATATTTCTATCTTATTAGAAGCTGATAGAATGGAATAAATGATTGACAGCTATTGAAAGATCCTAAATATGATATTGTCTAACCTTCCCTAGGATTTAAAACAAAGGCAATCAATAGTCATAGAAATGAAATTATTATAAATAAATGAATGAATAAATATATAAATAGATATACTGTATTTATAATAAATTATTATAATTAAAACGAAATTATTACTTTTCAGACTTCTGATTAGCATAACATAAAATAGCTCATTCATTTTCAACTAGTTTCTAAATTTAATAATAAAAAATGGACTTCTAAACCTAAACTTGACGAAATTATTTTCATTTCTACTTTCATTTTTTTTAACATTTGATATTTATAGCTGGAAATCTGCCCGCAGAGCAGTTACTGTTAACAGACAGCAGATTATAGTCTACTGAATACCCACACTTATACCCAAATGAAATGAATAAAAATCTGATTTATCAACCATCAACGAAAGAATTTTGCAGGAAGAATCAAAGCAGCATATTATCTAATTACGATAATATCGTTCACTATTTCATTGACAACAGCAAAAGTAACTCGTTCAGTTACCTGTTAGTCATGAATTAATCTTAGTTTCTAACGCACTGATGTTTTAATTGTAGCAAGCACAAGCTAACAAGTTGTACTGTGGAATGAATCTATTTTTTATGTAATGCAAATTCTGTTAGTAACCTTATATTTCATATTCTCCATCTTTATGTTGCAGTTGAATCAGGTGAAAAGATTTTTATACTGGTTTACAAAATTTGAGATTGTTATAAAATGAAACTTGAAATTGTATCTTACATAACAAAATCATTTTCATAAATATTATAAAAGTTATGACACAGGTAGTGACCAGAACATAAGGAGCATATAAGTCTTATTGGTAGTAGTCCACTTAATCTTTATTAAAATTAGACCTAAAAGCATGAGGAAGAAATGTTATAACCTTTCCAGGAATATTTTAACTCGAACATCGTTACTGTAAATGTTTTTTTTTCAAATGTTTTGAAATCATCTTGAAATAAATTGAAAACACAATTTAATCTTCGCATTTACATTTATTGCATCAGTTTAGAAAATGATCTTATTTGAAATCACCTTCAAACAAAATAATGTAATAAAGCTTCAAAAAGTTTAAATCAAATAATGTTTTGTTTGTTTGAAATATTCTTCATTCCTTTGACTTTCAAAACTTACAGACTACGGAAATATACACGATGCATTCATTTTATGTTATTTCAGATTATGTTAAATGAAGAATATGGATACAATTTAACTTTACTTTTGTTAACTTTAATAGATTATACATCAATATTGAATATTAATCCCAAACCCAATGGTTTCTGAAATAATAGAGTAGTATTTTCAACTTACGTTTACTCTGGGGATTGTCACATCTTATTGCAAGTCGATTTGCTCATTGTGATTGTGATACTCCAATAATTATAGTAATAGCAGACTTTCACCCAGATCCTTATATACTACTTATTCTCCAATCTCTTGATCACTTCCTTCATTTGGAAAGAATATTGCAAAAATATGAAACGAACAGTCAAGTTGAAACTTCCTAACAGTGCTAAGTAACAAGACCAGAAATTTGAATAGAATTATTCTGGCCAAAATTAAAACACACGTTTATTCAATAATAAGCAAATAACATTGTATATAATAAGAATAGGCATAAATTATTCAATCTATAAAACTCTAAAATAAGAAGAATTGAATGAGATAATGAATTATGAGAAATAAACAAGAGATAAAATATACAAATATCTATTCAGTGGAAATGAAAATAAATACGAAATTAATGAACTGGAAACCATATTTTCATTAACAAGAATCAGCTTAAACAAAAATTATTCCATTATTGAAATAAAAATAGAATAATCCTCAATTCAACTATTCCACAAAATAAAATTCAATACAGTCTATATTCACAAATTGAATTTCAAGCCTAACAAATAACTACTTAAAGCCTACAAATAACAAAGGCATTTCCATATAAAGTACAAAACTCACAAATCTAATAATTGAATAAAATTATTCTTAATATATCAAGCTCTTGTTGAATTAGGCTTCTCTTGAAGTGTAGGAATATAGTGGTTGCTACTTACTTTCTTATAACTTCAATTTTATAATTTACAAAGTTTTTAATATAGTACTTTATTTCGAGTTTTTATGATTTATGGAATGAATTAATTTTTCATGTGTCTTTCCTCTAATTAGGTACTATAGATGGAAAAAATAAGTGTGAAATCATAGGATAGTATGTAATTTACAAATATCTTATTAGTCTTTCGCTTTCTAGGTACCCACTTGAATAATGGAACATTGTTTTTAATAGTTTGTTATTTTGATTCTGTACAATGAATTGCTAATGTTTTTTTCTTACAGGCTTACGAGTGGGCATTGGAAGCGATGAAGTACATGTCGCGCGTGAAGCCAGAAGAAAGTCAAAATTCGGAGCAAAGTGTGAAGCAGCTGAAACAGTACCTGATGGCGCATCCACCACTCTCAGCAGACCACTTCACCGAGATGCTCAGCCTTGCCAAGAAACTGGACAACGACAAACTACTCGAGCAATGCAAGGTGATTTGAAATATTAAATAAATGTGCTTCCTAAAATTAGGGTTCAGCCGGATCTCTATTATTATTGAACTTTTCATACAAATGCTGTTACATCATTTTCTATTAAATAGAATACTTGTATCGGGAGGAAATATTAATTTTAAAACAATTATTTGGAATGTCAGAGCTCTCTCATGTGAAAGATGTAATTCCAATAAATATATTTAATATTATATTAGGTCGCCAAGCAACTCGCTTGTCGTTAGGCATTGTTTGACAATGAGCTTATTAAACTTGGTTATCAGTTAACAAGTTTTATATTTTCACCCTGTTTTTAGGTAACAAACCATTTTTCCCAATTTTGAGTAGCTTTTAGCAATTTTACTTAGCAATCCAGTGTAATAAGTACCCAAATGTTTGTTGTTGAGAAATTGTTTAGAGAAAAATGAGATGTGAAATATGGATATTATTGATAGTTTTTATTGAATACATTTATTAATGGGGTGGGAAAGAAAAGGTGTCAGAACATTAGAAAATATAGTAGCTTTTATTTCGGATAGTAGCTCAAATCTAATTTTGTTCCAATCAGAAAATTTCTCACTCATATTCTATATTGTTATCTAAAGATAATGATTGAAGGATCGATTATGAATTCCTTGGCCCTGTTACAAATGTCAAAATCCTGAGATGGTGACGTGATGCGAATTTGTATGAAACTAGGAAGCGAATTCTACCCCACCACTGTTTTATTTTTCGGAGACTAATTAGTCCTTTATTTATGAACCTACTATGCGTTCAAGTGAGGCATTTTGAGTGAATGACTCAAGTCTACCATGAGTCAAGAAAGCCTGAAGGTAGTTCATAAATTCGGGCCTAACAGTTGTTCATTTCTTTTTCATACAAAAGTCACCAATCCATGCGCTTATATTTTCCGGGCCTCAGAGCCAAATAAAAAATTTAAATTCAAATTTTATTTCCAATACAATAGCACAATAATATTTTTATATCTCTATAAAGGTTACATAACCTATTTGGTTGGGTAATGAATACTAAACATAAAAGAACAAAACTAGAGGAAAAAGAAAGAAATTGAATTGAAGTAACAAAGAAAGCAAAGGAAAATAATTCAATTAACTCATTGCCATAAAACTTTAAAACTCGAAGAGAATGCTACGCTTACCGGCCTATAACTTTCGGCAAGAACTATTTTAGAAATCTCTTGAAAATAAATTTACTCTGATACTCTTAATTTGGCTAACAAATCGTTTTTGTCCTGGCAGGTTGCACAGTGTAGATGCGAGGAGACAATGGACCAGATCCGGAGCGTGGTGGGAGCCGCCGATCAGCCGAGCTGGAACACGAGTACCCCGATCCCTGGTAGGAGGCGGTCACTGCCCAATCCCAACCACCACAGTTCGGGGCACTCGTGCTCCTGCTGGGATCCTGGAGACTCACACACGCACACCCACACACACTCGCACAGCAACACATCAGCCCAAAGTCAGACCATGTCACCTGTCATTCCTCTGGACGAGATCAGGGAAGAGCAGTGCTCCTGCTGTTGCAGGCCGTCGCATCCACTGCAGAGGTCCTGCACTTGGCAGTATTCAGCCGAACACTACGAGGAAGAGGACAAGTTCAGCTCGTCCGCCGATAATACGACTGAGGGCAGTGAAACGGGAACCAAAAGGTAAATAAGTGGATGATGAAGAAAAATTTCATTCACAATAAATAATAATAATAATAATAAATACATTTTTTATCTCCTTCCTTCAAAAACTTAAAGTTACCAAGAATTACATGCTTATAAAATATTAACTACAAAACTAAAAAAACTACACGGATATCTAGAAAGAGTAAGTAGTATATGGAAATTAACCTACTCAACTATGGTAACTCATGTACTAGAGTAGGTGTGAGCAAAATTTGGGTGAGTATGCTAATATCTTGGGTAAGTAAGCTCACATATTATTTGAAATAATGTTCTCTGTGCGATGTCTTCCTGTATTTATTATCCATTTTTGAATCAGTGATTTGAATTCTCTTGAGTGTGTTATGTCTTTGGTTATGTCTATTTATGGGAAGCAGATTGTGAAATTTTGGTGCTAGGTGGTTGAAGTGTCTCTGATATAGTGCTTTCCTAGTGCTTTCCCTTGTGTCGTGGCTGTGGTTCCTATGTTGGAAGTTTTCTGTATTTTTGTGAAGTCTGCAAATTATTTCCTGGGACAATGAATCTAACTCTACTAGATCTAAGAATTTGAATTCCTTATTTTTCAATGGAAATTCCCCTACCCAAATATGACAAGCCATGTTCCACAGTTAGGTGTATGGAAAGAGCCAATAGGTTAGATTCATGTATGCTGTTATTCAAGAGACTTGATCTCCTAACTTGCTTGTATGTGTATGAAGTAACATTATATATAAAAAGAGTGATATAAAAACCAAAATCTTGACATACATTATTATATTACACAAAGCCGAGGAGATTGTCACTTGGTGAGTCTTAATAGTATTTTATTAGAACACTAGCTATTGTGCCCGTCCTTCGTACGGATTATGTTTAGAAATAAGACTAAATATGTTTCGGCTTTTTTGATAGCAACGATCATGAAGATGTTAGCAGCTTAGGCACCGTTCAGACAATACAGTTTTTTTGCGGTACGGTTTTTTTACTGTACGGCGTCAACTGTACTGTGATGTACGCACGGTCCGGCTTTGCTGCTTATTGCTGTGCTCTCTTCCTTCTTCCATTGCGCTTCCAGTTCAGTTTTATTTATTCCAGTCCAGGATTTTTTTTATTTGTGTAAGATTTTTTTAAATAAGTTTCTTACTGAAGGTTTCTCTTAAATTTTGATCAAAGTACACAAATTCTGGTTTCAATATTCCACACATTTTTCTCTCTTTATTTTTATATATTAATCTTAAGTCTTGTCCCACAAGGCGGGTCTCTCATATATTAAAGAAATTAAATTTTCGCAATTAATATCTTCCACTTCTGGACACTGGAATTCACTAATAAGAAGATCAATGCTGAAGAATATCAATGAAGAAGATCATTGCTGACGATCTTAAGACTGCTTCCAGCATAATAAGCGTATCGTTTGAACATATCCATTACCGGTACAATACATGTGCCACCGGATACGGATAGTTATTTTGCGGTACAGCTGATTTTAGCGATACAGTTTTCGAAGACAAAACCGAATGTAGAAATCGGCTACAACAGCTTTTTTACTGGATCCAGTTGAAACAGTATTGTGTGAACATACAATATGAAATGTACATGCAAACGAAAGCACTGCAAAATAACTGATACAGCAAATTTACTGTACCGCACAAAAACTGTATTGTGTGAACAACTTAGTACGTAAACAATTCAGTAACAGGTATCGGAGAGAATATTTTTTGAGAACAGCTGATTGATATATCATGATAAATTACGGGATTTTTTCTTACATGGTAATAATAGTGCTACCTGGCGAATTCCCAAGAGCCTGGCACAAACCGCACCTTCCTAAAATGTTAATTTTTGTTTTGATAAATTCAAATTGGAAAATTTTGTTTTTTTTTCAAAAAAGAAATAATTGATAAAACATAAGATGAGCTTTGATTCACCAGACATATGTTTCCTAAAAGACTGCAATGCTCCGACTACACAAGTCTGCAGACAGCGTAAATAACGCCGCGAAGGGCCCACCATTTATATTTGAGAACAGCTGATTGATATATCATGATAAATTACGTGATTTGTTCTTATTCTTATGTGGTAATAAAACTTGGAAGAAATGTATCCAAAATCGCACAATACTTGGTTTTTAAACGTTTATTATTCTGTTGAAAAAAAAGTTAATTTAGTTTTTTATAGCTAAAGACATTGTCAATAATGTTTTCAATACTGTTCAATAACTAAAATCCCGATCGATGCTCTCGTTTTTGAGAAGGCCGCGAAAAATACCTTTGCGGCCGTGACAGACAGACAGACAGACAGACAGACAGACAGACAGACAGACAGAAAGTGAGATAAGACTATTTTCGGCTTATTTAATGTATAAAACGTAAAAATAACCAAAAAATATACAATTCTGATAAATGTACAGACAAAACTCTAATTTTATTTATATAGATAAACCTATTAGTTGTCAATTCTATAACAAGCTACCGCAGTTTCCAAAGAGTCTTGGAAATATTAAAGTATTGGAAAAAAAATTAAGAAAATATTTAATTGATAAAGTTTTTATAGTGTACAAGAGAGTTCCTTTCAGATCAAATTGAGTCTCTTCTCATTTAATTTAAATTGTAATTGTGGTAAAACTAGAGAATAAAAATTGTAATGTATATAATTGTTTATTTGTCTTCTACTCAATAGCCGGAATCTTCAAGACTTAATCTTCAAAAAAAGATTAGAGTTGAATAGTGTAAAATAATTAATATTGAGTAAATGAGCTCACATAATATTTTTGGAAATGATGTGTTCTATGTTATGTTGTCTTACTGTATTCATAATACCTGCCTAGTACCTAGTCATGTGGTACAGGCTTCAGGCTACAGATTCAGAAGTTTTAGAACAGATTCAGATTAGGCGCTGCGATTGAGAAGTTTTTAGAACTAGAATTAGAAATAGGATTGGAACTTCAGGGTGGTGGTTCTGTTTGTTCAGGGTAGTCGTGATGACTTATAAGATAGAGGTGAAAAAACTTATAAAAATTGTACATCACATTGAAACTATTGTGTAGCTTCATCATCATCATCATCATCATCATCATCATAAAGCACACAATTGTAAATGAATTAATACAATGACAATTATTTGACTAGCATTTTATTTTATTTTGCAGTGGATCAGAGAATGAAGACTCAGGAGAAGGCGGTAGCAGTAGTAGCAGTAGCAACACGATTAGCAAAACACCTGTGCCACCTATTCCAGTGAATTCACATCTGCATTGCGACTTGAGCCTTCAACTCGACAACACTGGCAAATGTGGCACTCAGACATTGAAAACAAAAAAGTAAATGAAATATTTAAAAAAAAAATTACATTTATTGGGAAGCAAATCTTCTATTTAGTTTGAATAAGGGCTCAAATAATTGAAGTACCCCAAGTACCCACCTAATAATGTCTAGACATCTAGACCAACCTGTCTAAGAGCATAAACAAGCTTCATCTCTGTTATTTATGAAGAGAAAATAATTTATCTTCTTATTTATGTCTTGACCTACCTGAACAATATGCTGCAGAAAAAGTCTTATTAACTGCAGAGCGGCCTGAGGTGGAAAGGGGGTCAAAAATAGTATTTTTCTGATTTTTTTGCAAGATTGTGCCTCATACTTGATAAGTTCAGATTTTTTTATGTTGAAGATCCATCTTGTTTCCACTTTTACAAAGTTAACCACTTCTAGTTAACCACTTTTCCATGTAATACAAACTTAAAAACCACTTGAGTGGAAATTAACTCACGTTTTGGCGTGACGGCCGTTTCACTCTGTTGTCTAGAGCATCGTGGTCGTCAGAAACGGCCGTCACGCCATAACGTGAGTTAATTTCCATTTAAAAGTGTTTTTTAAGTTTATATTAGTTTATATTTTGTTTGGAGGGGGGTGGTCAAGTGAGTGATTGTAATTTATAAGTCAAATTTAATCATGTTTTTTCATATAATGAATGCATTACAAAATCTTATACTAAGGGGAAAGTTATATTTATTTGTTACTATACTCTATTATTTATTACCATACTATTGTTTTAGGGCTGAAATTGAAAATTGTCATTATACTAAAAAGGTTGTACGCTATTAGCTATTACTATTATATTATTACTTTTTATATGTATTTGTTCCTTTCAAGGGCTAAAATGACACGTTTCTAGTTAATATTTATTGATATTGTTACAATAAGACACACTCATCAATACTTCATCTCTGTTGATATTGTTCCTTCAAGTACATTTTTGTCTAGCCTATTTGTATTGTCATCTCTTAGGCTTACCGCAAAGCAGGAAAAAGGACTAGAAACAGTTGTCATTGTCCAAATAGAAGTGAAAGTTCAAAGTGTCAATTTCATGTGAAAACTTTCAATGAATAATTCATTTTTCAGGACTCTATTGCTGATAATGCGGGAAATGATCCATACTGAAAGAGATTATGTCAAATCATTGGAATATGTGATAGAGGTAAGCACCTACTTTTCTTTTTCATTCAATAGAATTTCACTACGTTTTGTGCTATTTTACTATAATATAATAAAGAGCTTCCTGAAATCAACCTAAAGAATCAAAACGCGATTTGAAATGTAATTCTCACAAATATAATAAAATATTGAATTGGTGAAAATATGTCATTATTTTCAATTAAACATAGAATTGCATTATTTTTACATTATTGTAGTATATTGAAAAATCGATAAATGTTCCAATTGATTCTGATTTGATGTGATTCTTAATTAATAACAGTAATAGATCAATTTATCAAATTTTTGTGAAATCTCACAATAAATTAAATATTTTTTAGGATTTTGTTGTACGTTTTAATGCATAATTTTATATTCTATATTTCAAATGAGCAACATTGATTATTTGTTAATATTTTTGAAATAAACTCATCTTTTTTTCAGAATTATATTCCGCTTTTGGTGATGGATGACATTCCACAAGCGTTGAGAGGTCAGCGAAATGTCGTATTTGGTAACATAGAAAAGATCTATGAGTTTCACAGCCATTTCTTCCTGCAAGAACTCGAGCGATGTGAACAGAGTCCTCTGCTAGTCGGCCAATGCTTTCTCAGACATGAAAGCAAGTTCTACTTGTATGCTTTGTACAATAAGAATAAACCAAAGTCTGATTCGCTCATGTCAGAGTATGGAACTGGATTTTTCAAGGTAAGCACTTTTCAGTACCTTAACAATTCCGAATGATCAGACAAAATTCTTTTACGTTCATACCTACGCCAATATACACGGGTTTTTTTCTTCTGGTCGCTTCCCGCACTCAACATGCCATATTAATTTCTCTGTCATACCTCACCTCGCGTGTAGGCCTAGACTGTTCACTTTTGCAATTTTTATTTAAACTATTGTGATAAATTATTGAGCGTTAGAAATAATATTGTTTTCAATATAGGTCAATACCGGATCACCATTATCAAAGTTTCATTCATAATTGATTTAATAATTTTAAGTCAGATGTTATTTGAAAATGAAAATTATTCTCCTGCAGATAGATAACACAAAATTGATCTATTTCTATTCATTTGCGGCCTATCCGAAATAATAAGCAACTTCATGAATTAAAGGGAATTTAATAATCAGGAATTTTTCACCTTATTCTATGTTCTGGTCTACGAGATGCTGATACCAAAGATAAATTGAAATATGAAATACATAGATTTGTATTTCATATTTATGCATAAATATTGAAATATTAAACTATAAACCGGTATCATATGAACTATGTGCATGCAGCATAAGTATTAGCAGCAGTATAGTGGGCAGTGTAAGTATTAGCATCTTCTATAATCTCTGGCAATTAGTTCTCAATTTAAAACTGACACTATGTTGCTACTAAAGTAATCCGTTTAACTCACCCCAGAATAAATACAGAAACTGTCATAAAATGTATTATTCAATAAGTTAGTATTCTGTCATGGAAATTCAAAGTGTTTGAACCATCTAGTTACAATAATCCTCGGCTAGAGATCGTATTAGAATTTCATCATTCACTTCCTGTATTTGAATTATTTTTGCTGTTCTGCTTCAAACACTTTGAATTTCCATGACTGAATACTTATTGAATAATATATTTTATGACAGTTTCTGTATTTCTTCTGGGTTGAGTGAAACGGATTACTTTAGTAGCAATATTGTGTCAGTTTCAACTTGATAACTAATTGCCAGAGACTGTAGAAGATGCTAATACTTCAATACTTGCTGTCAATACTTGAGTTTTCTAATTGTTTAATAATTGAATTTGCAGTTTGTAAATGAGACCATATTTATACTGCAGTGACTGACAATAAAAAAGATAAATTTAATAAATATAATAGACTAGACATGACGACCACAAGACTGAATATCGACTTCATAAATCAATTACAGTATCATATCAAACAGCAGAGATTATTCAAATGATAAATTATCCCACAAACAAACTGGTTAAGTGTCAAGAATGGACGAATCTTTGTCCAAACTTCGCCATTTCATGTAATTGCATCGCTTAGATTGTCATTGCTGTAGTTAATATCTTACAATTGAGATCATTGTAAATTCTTTGCACTATGAAAATAGCATTTTCTGAGTTCACTACTGTATAAAATCTATGTGATGTTCATAATTTTGTTTTTAACCATTCATATGCAAATTTGTAAATTTACATGAATAAAGAAAGATAATCTTATCTAAACATGGCATACATAGGTATTTATGCATGATATTCAAATATATATAAATTATTATTAATTGCTTCTTGGCTCCAAATATGACTGGAAAATAGAATTTCGTGGAATTCGCCTAAAGGATCCACAACACAGAAATATGTAATCAAACTTTCCAAAGTGCCTTCTTTTCAGGAATTGAATCAAATATTTGAATTTTACAGAATAAGCAATTGGAGCTTGGTGATCGTATGGATTTGGGAAGTTACCTGTTGAAGCCTGTTCAAAGAATGGGCAAATACGCTCTTTTGCTGCAGCAGTTGATGAAGGCATCAAGGCAGGAAGTGCCGGACCTCAGGAATGCCGAGACCATGGTGCGATTCCAACTGCGTCACGGAAATGATCTCCTTGCTATGGATTCGCTTCGAGATTGTGATGTAAGTTGAAAACATATTTTTTTATTGTGAGAAATTAATTAAATTTGATCACAGTGATATCATCCAAAAAAATAATTGATCCAGAAACCTACAGGCTGAAGATCTGGATAGTTAACACTATCGCTCGAATATAGGAAGCATATAATTATGGAAATATATAGAAGATTCTAGACTCTTCAAACCTAGGTATATTGCTTCCTCATAATCCAAGTGAGGTCCCAACTGATTTTGGAGTTTGGATGACTATAAAAAAAACAGATTGTCACTTTAGGAGCTAGGTTGTTGAGCTAGCGAAAATCATAGCATACCTCGAATACAAACAAAGAAATTAGAAGCATATGCAGATTGCTAACTTTAAATTATTCACCTTATTATTGCAGTGTGAGCGTTCTGTTTAGTGCAGAATCTCTCAAATATTATTCTGATCTCAATGATAAAAGCATGTTAGAATGTTAGATTATATTTTGTTCGATTAATAATATATTCATTTGATAATTTTAAATATATTTTAGATTTTTTTATCAACCCATTGATGAATGTTTCCACAGGTGAACGTCAAAGAGCAAGGCAGATTATTACGTCAAAATGAATTCCTGGTATGGCAGGGAAAGGGCAAGAAATGTCTGCGTCATGTTTTCCTGTTTGAAGAACTCATTCTTTTCAGCAAGGCAAGAAGGTTCCCTGATAGAAAGGTGAGATATTTTATGTTGGCTTCGTCATTTCAAGACAATTTTTATTTTGTCAGTGCATAATTTATAATTTCATAGACAGTTGATTACTGCAAAATAAAGATTTAATTATCGAGTTCATTCTACGAATATATTGATGGTATATTATAGCTGCGGGTAATTAATTACCTTTAGTTGAAAAAAAAACTTTAAATTGTCAATATCACCCCGGTATGCAAAAACTCTATGAAAAAAATTGCTGTTTTACTCTTATTTAAATGACTAATGTGTCCACAAGTGGTCGATAGACCACTGTTGCTATTAAATGTATAGGAGTTCCACTCGTCACTCATGATATTACAGACTTTTCCTGGGTGTAAATTATATGCTTTGAATTCTAAAGCTATTTGAAATAGTGGATCTAGTTGAATTTGAATTAATGGACAGCTAGCAGCTTTCAATATTCAATTTAAGAGATTTTGACATTTTGTTGCTTCCAAAATATGAAAACACAAGTGGTACAATAATCAACTTAGAATAAAATGTTGAATATTCTGTCTTTATTGTTGATTTTTAATATGTAATCGATAGAATTTCCCTAAATTGATTGGAACTTGTTATTGGATATTTCAGAACCTGGACATTTACATCTACAAGAACAGTATCAAGACAAGTGATATTGGACTAACTGCCAGAGTAGGCGACAGCTCCACAAAGTTTGAAATATGGTTCCGTAAAAGGAAGCCGAATGACACATTCACCCTGCAATCTATGTCTGAAGATGTAAAGCAGGCTTGGACCGAAGAACTATCCAATATTCTGTGGAAGCAAGCGCTGAAAAATAGAGGTGAGAAGACTTGACATCGTGTATTTTTCATAATAGAATGATCTTGATCAAGGATACATGCAATTTGATAGAATTAGAAAATATAAAGTGAAACTAGAATCCTACAAACTTTTGCTGTGTTTCACTGAAGTTTTTTTTTTGTAAGCTGTTCTTTACTATTTATGATCGTTTATATCGCTGAATCATTCATGATTCTATTTTATGGTATAATCATGATGTGCTTGGTTCAAGTCTCAAAGTATGTTTGGCTCAGACTACTTTGAATAATCTGAAACTCTCAATGAAGTTTATTATCACGGTTGATTTCCTTCTTTTAAAGAGAATCAGAATATTGCAAAGCTTTCAAGAGTACAGCCATTTTACGGCTTGATTTTCATATTTGAACTTCAAGTTTGCAGATGGACATTGTTGAACTATTATTGTGAAATAGATGGCACAGTACCTTGGTATATTATTATATTGTAAAAAAACTACTAAAAATGAAAATAACTAGATGTAGAAGTTATCAGATTTGTCCTTTGCAAATGCCGTGACTAATAATGCTAGTAACTATTAATAATGATGCTAATAATGCTGTTTCCATTTAGGATCAAAAGATTATGTGAAACAATAAGGAATAAACTAGAATGTAGGACAAAAATGTACCATGATGTATCATTGCTCCGGCAGTTCATTACACAGCATTTATGATGAAATGGAGTCATGAAAAATTCATCCAAAACGCTCAACTCTGTGGATACAGTAGTGTCAAATGAAATTATATCATGGTCAGTGACAGAATCCTTCAATAAAAATGCTATACTATGAGCGTTGATTTATACAGGAAAACTCTGGTTAAATCGTGTGTTTATATTTTATTAAAATTTTACCTGAATAGAAACTCTGCTACTTTGAAGATAACTTGGAAAAACTTGAAGGCGCTATTATAAAAAAATGAATAAATTTAGACTAAAATTATTTCTGCATACTATTTTTCAGGTATTTTCAAGGAAATATCTTCCATTTTTGTTAAACTTGTATTGTAGGCTTGCTAATTCTTCAATCATATAATTATATATTATTCTATTTCATTTGCAGAGATTCGTATGGCAGAAATGTCATCAATGGGTATTGGAAATAAGCCGTGCTTGGATATACGACCAAGTGTTGATCAAATAAGCGATCGCTCCATCAGTATAGCTCAGCTTAGTAAAAGTAAGCTGAAATTTTATTTTTATACTAATTATATAACATTTAGTTTTTCCAATCAAGAATCAATTTTCTTTCAATAATCAGTTTTCTTTTCAAGAATCGATCAGAAGATTGAATTTTGTAAAAAGTACATCTCTTGATGAAATTTTTTTTCTCAATTACTTTTTTTGTGATTGAATTCAAATAATGAAGATAAAGTAATATAGCATAAATAGAAATGTGTGGGGGAAAGTGGATTTACAGCTATACAGAGTAACAGTACGTGTACAGGCTACATATCGAAGTTTAATATACAAAACATAAATATGTAAGAAAAATAGAATGTACAGTCGTATAATTTTATATTTTATCAAAATTATTCCACCTGAATAGAAATCATTAGTATCAAGAGTTATTCTATAAGCACCCTTCCATTCAGTAAAAGGATCAGTTTTGAACTTGAAGCCTGTTTCTTTAAAACCTCTTGTATTTTCCCAATATCAATAAGAAATTTTTCATCGTTTGGATGAATGAATGGAAATAAATGTTGTCAATATTTTTTCTTTCATTTTTATTATTTAGGCCTGTCCAGACATTCATCCATCATGTAACATCATTCCGTAACAAATTGTGCTGCAACAAGACGCCGTCGCGTAACATCTTAATATTGTTATTAAAGATTTAAATACCTGCGTTTTGGTATCCAATAATTATTTGGTCACTACCGGTTTCAACCCTTCCATGGGGTCATTATCAGGTGGTTAAAGATGTTGTTTTATCATCGCCATTTAACAACATCTTTAACCACCTGATGATGACCCCATGGAAGAGTTGAAACCGGTAGTGAACAAATAATTATTGGATACCAAAACGCAGGTATTCAAACCTTTATTAATATTAACTGGTATATATCCGAAGGCTAAAGAATCCAATATTGGATTGTGGATTATTTTATTCATTTTACACACACATACAAGAAAATTTACAGAGATGTAAGTGAAAAACAATAACAACAACAACAACAACAATAATAATAATAATAATAATAATAATAATAATAAATATAAGAGGCTAATTCGGGAATTGTAGTGCAAAATAATAATATTTTGTAAGCTCTTCCAACTATGGTTACCCATATTATTATTATTATTATTATTATTATTATTATTGTGCTAATTGTGCTATTGCGGGACTACGTTACGATGCTGTGTTAGGGAGTGATGTTACTAGACGGAGTTATGTTACTATGCGATGTTGAAAGTATTTGAATCATATTATTATTGTGTCATGGGCTACGATTAGTTATTGATTCTATTGTATTTTATTTTTAGCTGCGCCAAGGTTCAGAAACTCCATAGCGATTATGCCATCAGAGCAGGTTAGAAAGCGACCGCACTCGATCATCTCAGTGACTAGTAGCAGTAGCAGTAGTGGAGCTAGTAGCAGTAGCAGTCACAGCAGCAGCAGTGAGAGTAACAGACTCAACAGTCAATGTTCTTCGGCTGAGTCAGGAATAGTCAGTGATTGGGCAGTCACATCGCCCACTTCCTCATTGTCATCGGACTCGACTACTCCCTCGTGGAATAGCGACCATCAGTAGAGTCATCTTGTCAATCATAGTCATTTGTGGAGTCTGATAAAAAAAAAGGTTATCAACATTTTGATAAACTCAATTTAATCAGTTTTTCAATTTCCCATAAGCGTTTGCTCAAATTAATAAAATTGAGTCTTGTAATAAAATTGAGTCAAAGTAAGTCAATTGAGTATGCAACGTTTGATGTGAGTTGACTCTTGAGTCGTCTTTGTCCTGTTAACTCAACTGATTAGTCGGGTTGAGGCTTCAATCGGCATCGAATAGGGAAATCTAATGTCTTCTAGACATAACTTGGATATAATTCATTGTAAGGTTGAATTCTTGCTGTTAATCATGAATTGTATGCCAAAATTTGTGGTATTGAGCTCTGACTGTAATGACATAAATTTAGGAATGTTTGCATGAGATTTCAATTGGTTTCTGAATGGCAAAAATCTTGAGTCTTCTAGGCAGTATTTGGATGAACTCCTGTTGTTAACCAAGAATTTTAGGACCAAATTTGAGCGCGCCTCATTCAAAATTTTAAATTGCATATTATTTTGTGTTTGAATTGCTTAACAATTTCATGTTCCTTTCAATAGATTTATTATTGTGTGAATAACGCGTTTATGTATAATGAAACGTTCGTTGTATTTTCTTTTAGAATTGCACTAAAAGAAGTCCTACTTATAGGACGTATTTTTAAGTTCTATTATGCAATTGGACTTTTTATCTGGTTGAAAAAATCAATATTCTCCTAATTTAACAACATTAGAAATTTTACAGGCGATTTACATTCAATTGATTATCTATATTTGGGTGTAGAAGTTAGAATTGTAGTTTTTTATCATTAGAATCATTGATGCCACACTTGAAACACGGATCATTCCACAACGTAGTAGACCCATAAACAGATTATAAAGTGTATATGTTTCCCCCAAAAGCCTCCTCATTGAATTCCATACTTTTCATCCAATGGTATTCGACTTGAGCTGGATCAACATTGAAAGTTGTGGAAAACGATAAGATTAAAGATTAAAAATATTAAATTTTAATAGCTATTACTGTATGGCTTCATCCCAACACATCATTGTAAATAAAAATAGACCCAGCAATTGTATATTCTGTAAAGATAATTACTTATTTATAAATGTAGAAAATTTTTATTATAATAAATGCAACAATATGTTATATTTTAAACTGTGTAAATAATGTAGAGGCATCAAGAAATAAGTTTTATTGAATATATATTGGCTGTCAGAATTTTCAAGTTGAAAATACGAATTGACGTTTGAAAATTTTATGGATTGGTCATCCAGTTAATACAAGTGCCATTGATTTTTTGTGACCCAATTTTTATCTTTTTCATCTTGATTCTGGTTTATTAATAACATTTCGTTTTTAATGAACCATTCATAGCATGCTGAAGATGCTCATTCTCCTTGTCATTACGAAAAGTTCCATCTTTTTATTTTATAACAGAGACAGCCATCTTATCACAATCTCTTTAGTCTTCATTCAGTCAAAACATCTGTATGATCTGTCTTTATTTATATGGATGCTCTAAAACTTTCTTCTTTCGCTTGATGCACTTGTTATACGATTGTCTAGGTACTGTAGTTCTATTTGACTATAATTTGTTAGTCTTGTGCTTATCAATATTACTTCACTTATCGATATTTCTATTGTATTATGTAATTGATTTAGATTAACTTTTAAACTAACTTTATTATAACATTTTATATGAATTTAGACGTTTATGAAGAAGTGTGGTTGTCTCAGTATGCGAAGTCTCTTATATGACTCGAATAGATGTGAGTTTTGATAAATTGATAAACTTTATTAATTTAGTTTTCTAATTTATTCAAATTTATTCTTAGCTTATAATGTTCCAGAAAATTCTTGTCAATGTTTAGAAAGATGTTTCTTATTTATTAACTGGTCATTCTCCTTGTATATTGAAAAATTCCAAAATGATATTGTTCTTTTAAATTGTTATTTTCTGTTGTAGAAGCAAGAGAATAATAGTTTCAGGGGGTTCAATTTATTTTAATTTGATTGAAATCCATCTTACATCTTCTTCAAAGTTGTATATAGAATGTTTGTATTGTACTTACCTCGAGAAGCTTTAATTGTATATTTTGCAGTGTATAGAGTACAATTTTTCTTTTGAGTAAGTTACTGTAAATAATTCTGGCTTCAACCAACAGTCTCTCAACTAATTTAGAAGAACAATCATGCCATAGTTAATCCTATTGAAATTATAATTCTACCATCTAGTACCGGTAATGTGAATGTCATACTTTTATTTCATGCATTTTCCATCCAATGAAATTGTTCAGTCTGTACAGTGTAATCTGTTCAATCAAAATTTGAACTATTCTTATTGTAAATTTGAAGGAATGTTATCTTTAAACTTATCATCTCATTCTCAATGCCTCATGTTTTCTTTTATTTTGACTAAGAGTAAAATAATTGCATTCACCACTCAAAATAGAATACAGTTTAAGGCGGTTGTTACAGCTAACTGAAATTCTAAAGAATGAATCTATGTTGACTGAAACCTATTCAGTTGGCATACTTACACAGATATTTACTTGAATATGTGTGTTGACAAGTGTGCCTATAGTCATTTGTGTAAATAATGTAATTTTTCTTCAAATTTAGAATCCCTTTAATCACAAATAACATATTATTGCTAATTTGGAAGCTTGATGTGTTCTTATTTCTTGTATATTTTGGAGTGAATGATGTAATATTTTGTTTTGACATTCAAAAGATTTATGGTGATGCTTATGAGGATGAGTAATGATACGAATTTCATATCAAAAATAAAATTCTAATTTCATTCAAATTCAAAAACAATTTTGAATTTGTTCTGCTCATCAATATAATCAAACATGTATTTCGAATATTAAAAGATTTTAAAGATTTATTTTTCTGTTCTAATCATCTGTATAATATACGAATTTGTAGAAATTTAGGTCGCCATTTTATAGTACTGGAATATTTCAGTTTTAAGCAAGAACTGAGTTTGAAAAGAATTTTTTTCTATTATTGGTATTCTCAGGCACCTGTTCTTGTTGAAGAGTATAAAGGCACTGTTTATGCAATTTCATTTTTTTTTTTTTTTGCTTTAACTTTGAAAATATTAATTTATTTGTAGATTATTGATAATACTTATTGATCCCAATAATGTATTCCATTCACGTTATCTTATCTATTCATGGTGCTCATAGTTCAATGAACAAAATACTGAAAGATTATATGAATATTAAAATATAGTAGGCCTAGAATGAATATAATTTCCACATGGCCATTACTTTAAGATGAAGTACAGTATAAATGTGCCTATGCTTTAAAACCATCATATACTCTTGTATGACATTGTATAAATAATAATTGAATTGTAATAGTTTTATTTTATATTTCTTTTCAAAAATAGTATCCAATAAATATACATTTAGAACACATTTGTATTTTTTGTGAGTAAATTTTCATTGCATGTTTTTTGCGAAAACCTTCTGAGTTTTAAAATTGTTTCCTGTAGTGGATAATAGTCCTTGAAGAGACATTCAAGATTATGTAATCAAATGGTGAAATTCGATCATATTCAGGAGATATGAGGATTTAAAAATGTATAACCATTCATTTTCTTTTTCAATTAATAATTCCCCTGAAGTAGTTGGGGGCGTCAAAATAGTAATCAATTTTCAGTTATTCGTGTGCTAGGAACTTTTCACTAGGCAAGTAGCCTATCACCCACTAATAAATTAGCAAAATCTTTAAAAAATCATTGAACTTGAAATCAGCTGTAGCCTAAATGAAATTTCCAGAATAAATGGGTCTCAATTCAAAGAATTATCCAACAATAATTCGTGAGATGAGTTTCCAATGATGTTAAAGGCAGAGGCGGATCTACAGTTTTGCTGCCTAGGGGCTGGCAGCAGCCTGCCGCCACGCTGGAAGGGGGGCTGTAGATTCAAGGCACAAATGTTAAAGTAAGGGGAAAGAAGGAAGAGTCCTCTAACAAGCTGTGAAGATTATAAAGCCTATGACTCATTCATTCTGGAAGGGGGTTCGAGGGTACTCAATCGGAAATGTTTTGAAGAATAATCTCTCTATAACCATATTTTAAGATTCTTTACTTGAATGATGAATTCATATATTTCAGTCCAAATTACGTATCACATTAAATTTTATGTTGTTCTTTCATCATTGTCAATGGGAGATCCAGCCCTTTATTGATTTAGTATGCAAATTGAAGCAGGCCTTTTTGAAACTATTTTTACTTTGCTACTTGTGAACTGTCACCTCACCTGATTGGAGTACCAGACAGTATCGTACTTGAAAATATCTTTTAGAAGGGCATACTCCACCAGAAATGTTTTGAAAAATTAATCTCATAAATCACATTTTTAGTAATTTTAGACATCTTCTTTGACTCTTCGGTCAAAAATTGTATCCTAAGGCTCCAAATCCAAAATTTATTTTGTTTCTCTTGAGAGGGGATCTAACCCCTGATCGCCCCTCCCCCATATAGTTACAGCACTGTCTAAACTAGTTTACACACACCATGCTGTAGTGATGTGCCTCTTAAAAAAATATCCTCGAATGCATATTGCATTATGTTTATTCTCGTTTTTACATTGTGATGCATAAATTTATCTGTACAAATCTGGTCTAAATCTTTCAATAAAAGAAACTTTTCAGGAATAATGCATAAACGAGGTATGGTCAATGATATATTTTAAAATTATTTTGCTTTTAAGTACATTGCTTTCATTGCAAGTACAGTGCTTTCGTAGTAACATTCTAAAACTTTCAAGTTTTAGAATGTTACTACGATTGTACAGCTTGTGAGCTGAGACATGAGCTATAAAGATTGGTTGTGCAGTACGGTAGACTTTTACCTTAAAGGCAGTCGCATCCCAACAACAGAGTTCTAGCCATCGTGCATCAAACACTACTGGATGATACGAAAACACATTGTATGCACCATAAAATGCGTTCAGACGCTTAAACATTTTGTTATAATCATCAGCTACAACAATATCAAAGCACACAAATTCTCACCCTACATGTCGTTTGGGCACTCATCAGTAAATGTATTTTGAATTGTTTATCATGTATAATGATGGTTTATTAAATTATATACACATCCATAAATAATATTATTCATGAATGTGAATAGTATACAAGATTGTATTAGCTTAATTTAAAAGTAATAAAAAGGATTAGTGCCCAAAGAACATGTAGGCTATGCATTTTTGTGCTTTAGCCTGGTAGATTTAGCTGATAATTAAAGAGAATGTTTTTGACCCTATGCAAAAAAAGTCAAGTATTTTGTTCTTGAATGATTATTTAGCACAGTCGTGAATCATAATGATCAGTATGATCGTCACTCGATTTTTTGTAGAAGCAGTCGAATACTGCTTTCAAATAATTCAAACGGCTTGTTGCATATTGAAACAAATGCTTATCTTTCTTGTTTGTGTACCTTGTCTATGAAGATCTTCCTTTTTCTTGCTACGCGCAGGGAGAGCTCATGTCTCAGCTCATGACCTATACAGACGATGAGCTACATTGGTAGTAGCCTTACAAAGCCGTTACAAGAAAATAATTGAGTATAGTGATCGCGATCCAGTTGTAGTAGTATAGAGATCAAAGGAACAAACAGCCATTACTTTGTGATTACTTTGGGTGCTTATCTCTGACTGACTGTTTTTCCTGCGGTCATAGGTTTGATTCCCATTCACCCTGGCATACTTTGTGCTAGTATAGTCACCTCATTATTCAACCATGTGGTCATCAGAAAAAAACGAATAAAATAGATCAGGCCTGATTTGAAACCGGCTGTGACTGGAATATATTCATTATACAGACCACAATATCAAACCATATGGAATCAGTAGCTGATGATAATTTAATTTTCAATAAACAAACCACGATTTACACCAGAAAGTCCAAAATCAATATCATAAGATATTCACAATATTGTGGAGAAGAAATATTTTGTTTCCAATCTCATGGAAAATTTATAAATCTAACTTGAATTTTCCTTCAAGAATTTTGTTACAGTAAACAGCTTACCACACTATCTTTGTAAAAGAAAAAATGAGTTGCGCTCCACTTACAAATAGAAGAGCGGAAGTAGATATTTTGAAGTTGATGGAGAAACATGAAGTTACAATTCCAGGGAATAAAAATGAAGTAATTGTTGAATTTCATGGACCAGAAGGAACTCCTTATGAGGGCGGGATTTGGATGATTCTAGTTACGCTACCAGATAGCTATCCCTTTCAATCGCCTTCAATTGGTTTCATGAACCGAGTCTACCATCCAAACATCGACCTTCAGTCAGGCTCCGTTTGCCTTGATGTCATCAATCAAAAATGGTCTCCGCTTTTCAATCTCTGCAATATATTCGACTCATTCCTTCCTCTGCTCCTCACTTATCCTGAACCGGAGGATCCTTTGAATGCCAATGCTGCTGCCTTGCTTATTTCTGATCGTAACCAATTCAACGATATAGTGAGGAGTCATGTGGCACAGTATGCTACAGAATCTTCAGCCAGGAAAATAAATAATATTGAACATCAGAATGAGGAAGAAGATTCATTGTCTGATCTAAGTGATTGAAAAAATTATGAAATTCAATGCTATACGTATAAAAACAAATACAAGAAAAATAGTTTTCTTCCATTTTTACTCATCATTTTTATTCAACTAGTCGATCTTATTCTGAAACAGCTCATCGGCGCTCATTCGATATTGACCACTTTAGTATTTTGCACATGTCACATTCTGCACACATCTACGAAATATATGTTTCCTCTTTTCTTGGTTGACAAAGGAGGGGGATAGAGCAAGTAGGCAATAGAAGATAATTAGCAGAAAAAATCATAGTCAGATGCTGACAATGTGAGCAAAATTTTTACCAACTATTGCAAGTAGTATAATAATCATGAGTAGCACAAATATAAAAAGCCTTCAACCAAAGTTTACTAAAGAACAAAATGCCGGGAGAATAATGAATGTTTTCTACTTAAGGATAAATACTGTTCAGGGAATTGAATTTATTCCAAGAAATAAAATTATAATAAAATTAATAATGCTAGTGAATAGCTAGAAAAAATTACACTTGTTTGTAATATGAATTAAATTTGTAATAAAATGTAATGTTAATGATCCCGAGATGTTTACATTAAATTATTTTAAGAATGTAGTATGTATAAAGAAACCTTTTAATTGAAAAAATTACAATTCGAATTGAATAACCACCTCAAAAAGTGAACATCACCTTGAAGGTTATTAAAAAAATAGGAACATTTTAATAAATTAAATGTTATTTTGTTGATTGCGAGCATGGTAATGTCTAATTCTTTGAATGCTGGCCATTTCTGTTCTCTCTTTTGTGAGATGATAAGTTTTTAATAAAGATGAAAAAATATTCAAACAGAATCCAAGACTTTACAAGTCTCCTGAGAAATTCCTGAGGAAGTTGAAGAAAGAATAGACATTTCTTAGTACCTGCGAAAAAGTAGAATTTTCATTATAAATCATCGGTATAAATGAAATTATTATTCCAAAATCTGGAAAAAATAGCAAAATATTGCCAAATTACACCTCACCTCATGAAACCTGCATCTGGTTCTTATTTCTTCATCACATGTTATCAATTTGAAAAAAAATCTTTTCATTTTTTCAATAATGTAGAATTTATTAATTTTGAATTCCTTAAACATAATTAAGACTGTATTATGATAAATATAGAATTATTCTATCCTTATAGGCTTTCAAATAATTTTAGAAATATAAATATTCCGAGGACTATTGGGAAAATGTTAATGATATTGCTTGAGATAATATTGAGGTGAAATAAAAATATAATAAGGTTTTAAAAGTATTGCAGTTTTTAAATGCACATGACTATGACATAAAGCAGTACTGTATAATATATTATCATAGATATAATTTTTCGAGAATTTCAGGGTAGATGAGTTCTCATTTAAAAATAACTAAGACTGTATTATGATAAAATAAAATTAACATTGATGCCGTAATATTTTCAGGAGTATAGGATACCTAATAAATGAAATTGTATATAATCATAAAGATCCAGTAGATAGTTCCAAACAATAATAAATTGAGCTAGGCCTACCAGCAACCACCAAGTGGTTGATGAGACGTGCATTTTTATCTATTGAGCAACACACTCAAGGTGGCTTGGAGCTCAGAACTACCAGAATGGTTGGCAATATTTTTTCTATTCTAATCATCGCTACCAACAACTTCAATATATGGCACCTCCTGAAAAACTTACTGGTTTAGGAGGACCTTTGTTGTAATGATACTGTAATTAGATTGATTGATTGATTGACTTATGTTAGGCCTGTATAGTACAGTTGTAAAAAAGGTTGACTAGCTTCCAGGACTATATGGTCTGCTTCACGAGAGATTGGATTGCCGCCGCCTTCTACTGAGTCAATGACATCAGGGTCGGCCTGTGATCAACAAACTAAACCGTCAACAAAGCTGAAATCAAGCAAAAGCGAGAATAGAGCGTTTGACTGAAGAATGACTGTGAACTATAAAATGTGGCATCATGAACTTGATTCCTATTGGTCAAAGCCCTCTGATCCATGAGGGTTTGGGTGGAGCTGCACTCCAAATAGTCGTGGAATATATCATAGGTAGGCTACTATGATTAGTCACCTGCTCAATTGGTAGAATTTGTTGTTTAAATGATAAAATATGACTAATCCCTCATTTGAATGTAATTAATTTATATTAGTCATTGTTGTTTTGATTGCTGTAGTACTTATTGTAAAAAACGTTTAGAACAATAATATTATACTTACTACAGTGACATTGTTCCTGTTCAATGTGAAAATGTTATAAACTTCCATCCGGATTGGAATGCTGTTACGGGTCATCATAATTTTGAAGCTGTTTTGAAACCATACTGGTTTGTTGTACCATGAACATTCATAAAGTACCATGTGCAATTTTTCGTCCTGTTCAGTAACAGAAATAAAATGCACAACATACTTTATTTGTTAAACATACTAAAGACTGAAACACATTATAATATAGAACAATAAGTAAAATTATGTTTGGAACACAAATAAATTAGGGGAGATAAGAGTTAATATTTCAGGTTAAATAATTATACATTATATAAGATCACGACTAGATTAAATATATAAATTATTCTTTGGCAATACTTTTTTCTGTTAGCAATAAACGAAGAAACGGCTCGTAAGGATTGTAATCAAGGTACCAATATAAACTTGAATAATGAAAATTAATACAATAAAAGATCTTGAGACCTGAATGGATTCTGAGACAATGATTGTCAATGGATTTTAATAGATCAATCAGACGCCTTACTTTCCGGTGAATTACCGGTGACCGGTAAGGCTTTCATGAACTCAACCATTAATCGTTTTATCTATATAATAAAATTAGAGTTTTGTCTGTACATTTACCAGAATTGTATATTTTTTGGTTATTTTTACGTTTTATACATTAAATAAGCCGAAAATAGTCTTATCTCACTTTCTGTCTGTCTGTCTGTCTGTCACGGCCCCAAAGGCATTTTACGCGGCCTTCTCCTCAAAAACGAGAACATCGATCGGGATTTTAGTTATTGAACAGTATTGAACACTTTATTGACAATGTCTTTAGCTATAAAAAACTAAATTAACTTTTTTTTAACAGAGTAATAAACGTTTAAAACCAAGTATTGTGCGATTTTGGATACATTTTACGCGGCCTTCTCCTCAAAAACGAGATCATCGATCGGGATTTTAGTTATTGAACAGTATTGAAAACCTTTTTGACAATGTCTTTAGCTATAAAAAACTAAATTAACCTTTTTTTAACAGAATAATAAACATTTAAAAGCCAAGTATTGTGCGATTTTGGATACATTTCTTCTGAGTTTTATCACCACATAAGAACAAATCACGTGATTTATCATGATATATCAATCAGCTGTTCTCAAAAAATATTCTCTCCGATACCTGTCACTGAATTGCTTAAGCTGGGCATTCACGTTCCAACTTGCAGTACCACTTGCAGTACTGCTAGTAGTACTGCTAGATGGATAGTCGACTCCACTCACGCTCCTACTTACAATCCAACTTTATTCCTAATCAGCTGTGAACGTCGCTCTTGAGCCGAAAAATGTAACCGAAGTTGCCCGATGTTGCCCGATGTTGCCCGAACTTACCCGAAGGTCATGCACTGACTGAGATAAGATGGACGAATTTGATCCGACTGCCCCACACACGCTCCAACACCGTCGACATTCGTAAGTCGTCCCTCTAGTGGTCCATCTAGTCGTCCATCTACAATTCCAAACATCCAACAAGCCCATTCACGTTCCGTTTTCGGATCCAACCTTGAAGGTTGGACTGCAAGTGGTACTGCAAATCGGATCGTGAATGCCCAGCTTTACGTTCTAAGTTGTTTACTAAGGGCCCGTTCACACGATACAGTTTTTGTGCGGTACAGTAAATTTGCTGTATCAGTTATTTTGCAGTGCTTTCGTTTGCATGTACATTTCATATTGTATGTTCACACAATACTGTTTCGACTGGATCCAGTAAAAAAGCTGTTCTAGCCGATTTCTACATTCGGTTTTGTCTTCGAAAACTGTATCGCTAAAATCAGCTGTACCGCAAAATAACTATCCGTATCCGGTGGCACATGTATTGTACCGGTAATGGATATGTTCAAACGATACGCTTATTACGCTGGAAGCAGTCTTCAGATCGTCAGCATTGATCTTCTTCGTTGATATTCTTCAGCATTGATCTTCTTATTAGTGAATTCCAGTGTCCAGAAGTGAAAGATATTAATTGTTAAAATTTAATTTCTCTAATATATGAGAGACCCGCCTTGTGGGACAAGACTTAAGATTAATATAAAAATAAAGAGAGAAAAATGTGTGGAATATTGAAACCAGAATTTGCGTACTTTGATCAAAATTTAAGAGAAACCTTCAGTAAGAAACTTATTTAAAAAAATCTTACACAAATAAAAAAAATCCTGGACTGGAATAAATAAAAATTAACTGGAAGCGCAATAGAAGAAAGAGGAGAGCACATCAATAAGTAACAAAGGCGGACCGCGTGAACATCACAGTACAGTTGACGCCGTACAGTGAAAAAACTGTATCGTCTGTATCGTCTATGCTGCTAACAACTTCATGATCGTTGCTATCAAAAAAGCTGAAACATATTTAAAGTCTTATTTCTAAACATAATCCGTACGAAGGACGGGCACAATAGCTAGTCTTGCTAATAAACTTAATTTATTATATTAGGTACATTAATTTTGTTGGTATGGCTCCATCTCTTCACATGAATAAATTGTTCAACTGAGAAAAAATTACTTTCATGTGGAAATGTATGTTCATCTCCACATATTTTTTCTTTAATTACATTACATTGCTTTATTAAGCATGCAACCTTATGTGATAATGGAGTAAAAGGATTCTATTCATTAAGCGATTATTTTATAATAATTTAAATTATGATCCAGTGATTAAAAAAATTCCTTGTTTAATTGTGATGTTTTTCATGATGGAATACTTGACAAACAATTTCACATTAAAACTGACACTGTATTCCTAGTTTGTTATTATTTTCACTCACTGAAGTGAGTGTAATTTTTTTAGTCGGATGAAGCCCGCATGAATATAACCACTTCCCGGTGGTTTGGAACCCACTTAAAAATGTAGGTACAACTCATCAATCACCATCATCCAATTCATTACCCATTACCCAATTCATTAAAGGTCTCAGACCTAGGTGGGTTTCATCCTCCGAATAAAAATGATAAAAGAAAATATCCAAGGCTAAATGAGATTTGAACTAGAGACCACAGGAATAGCAGCCAGCTAGAGTCCTATCTAATCGGAGACAACCGACTGCGTTACCACAGCGACCAAGTTTAGTGGGTGAATTAAAAACCAACTACAAGCAGAGAGATAGTTTTAATGTAAGATATTTACTATTCATAATATGTATAGTTTTGTACCTAATAATTTCATTATTCTTTTGTAGCACGTTTAGTGACAAGATCAAGATATCAAATCTGATGGATACATGGCTATCTGTTGCTTCCAATGAATTTGTAAAGAATACATTATTAATGTGGTTCACTCTCGCCACATGTAATTACTGTAATTATATTAAATAATCATCAATTCGCTTACCTGTCGCTGAATTTCTTGTCCACTTTCAGAATAAATGAGTAAAAGAAATGTAACGAGGAATGTGAGTGTTCCATACTTCAGTTTAAACATCAGATCATCTTTCTAAAACATAAATAACTAATATATGTACGAGATCAATATGATAAGGGAATACTCAATTTGTTGGAAATTATCAATAAATAATTGTAAAACACAGTACCGGTACCTACTTTGAATAATAAGACGAAATTGTCACTACCAAATTTATTAAAAATATTGAGATACTAGTTTCGGATGTTACTCCACTATCAAACTCAGACAAAACTGAGAGTTTAAATTATGATTTACTGATAGTTTTGTCTGAGATTGATAATGGAGTAACATCCGAAACTAGTAGCTCAATATTTTTTAATAAATGTGATTTTGACAATTCCGTCTTATTATTCATTATGGATATCTTCTACAAAATTTCCTTCAGCACTAGTAAGACAGTAGGTACCTATTTGTTTGAGAATCTAATATCCAAACTGACACTGTATTTCTATTTAAATTATGATTTTTACTCACTGCATCCCTCCAGTATAAGTGAGTAACAATCATAATTTAAATAGAAATAAAGTGCCAGTTTTGATATTGGATTGTTCACAAGTATTTCATCATGAAAAACATCACAGAGATTTGTTTGAATATGGGGATGAGCTATATTTTCAACTTATTTCATCTATGTTTAAGATGAACTGAAATCTTACAGTATAAGCCTATTGGAAGAATGGCATATTTTCTTTTATATGAAAATAAACTATTTCAATAGAAAAACAGGTACATCTTTGTTAGTGTAGGACATGAGTAGGAATGATACAAGTCATCAAAAGCTCTTTGATTATCGGTCTTAACAGTTTTTTATTTCAAAATTAAATGATGTTCAGTCACGACCGTTCAAGACTGCGCTTAGATGGGTGACCGTGCTTCAATGACTTTATGTTACAAGCTTTACTATCACTTACCCGGTGGTTCGGAACCCACCTAAAATAGTAGGTCCACCATGTTCCCCGTAACATGGCTCAAACGGCGAGGTGGAACTGCCCATAAGGGTCTCCCCACCATTAAAAGTCATACGCTTATTATTATTATTATTATTATTATTCAAAATTAAAATATTTCTTGCATTTTTCAACATGCATTCCAAGATACAACTTTCAAGGTTAAGTATATAATTAGATGAATGACTACTATAAAACCAACTCATACTTGCTGCCACTCAACTTGAATTACAATTCTAGGAAGAAAGTTCATCGCCACCTCATTTGATGGAAATATTGGCGCAAACCTAAGTATATACATATGTCAGCTACACTACACCGAAAATGCTAACATATGGATAATCGTGTACCGTACCGTAATAGATTTTACATAAAGGAATAATAGATTGTACTTACCAAAAAACAGAAAATAGCGAAGCAGAGTTGAAAACAAATAACACAGTTTCCATAAAATAATTGAAATCTGATCCCTCTTTTCAGCATACACACCTTCCTGCAACATAAATTCTGATTAAAATTATGACTTTTATAACGCAGAGCAGGTAGGGCAGCTAGCCTACGGTAGCCTATCTCTTTTGATTGCTGATTTGTGGCTCATCATCAGCGTTTGAGTAACGCATCAATAAGTAGACATTAACCGAGCCTCAATTCATAAGATTACTTCTACAACACATTCAACAATAACATTGATAAAATACACTGAGATTTGGAGTCTGATTGATTTTTATTTGATATACATTCCCAGGTTTTAAAATACCTTTAAAAATAACTAGTATACCGGTACAATACAAGATTGCAGGCAAACAAAGCAGATCGCACTAACAAAATAAAAAGTAGAATTAAGAATTTTAAAGTATGTATCTTTATTTATATGTATTATCTTGCTGTGCAGAACTGACCTTTTTGAGTCGCGGCGGACGCGTTTTGAACTATGTTGTTCTTCTTCGGCGCTTGGTTGCAGCAACCAAGCGCCGAAGAAGAACAACATAGTTCGAAACGCGTCCGCCGCGACTCAAAAAGGTCAGTTCTGCACAGCAAGATAATACATATAAATAGTTCTACTGCAGTTCACGAAAAATGGATAACCACAACAATAATATGTATCTTTATTTAAAAGAATACATTAACTTACATATTTCATTAACTAATTACAAAATAATAGATTAATTTCAGCTATTAGTAATACTAATTAGTAATTATAATAGATTAATAGCAGTTTTATGTAATGTGGTGAAATATGAAAAAGAAAGAGAAAAATAAATAAATGAAAATAAAATAAAAAATAGTCATGAGATTGAATGAATTTATAAATAGCTACTGGTCAATTCAAGTCAGTGCTGAAAAGAAAAGGGGATGAAAAAAGAGAAAAGAAAAAATGTGAAAATGGCGAGTCCAAGTGCCGAGACAGTGGTAAATTTTTCTAAAGGCCGGTTCTCACAGGTGATTTTCATATACACATGCTTTAGCTTTAGGCCATCCGCTGTTTATCGCGTATTAAATGGCGTTTTAGACCGGATTTTGAAAAAATTGATCACTCGCTTGTCACGTATAATTGGAGCATAAAAGATTATTAGACGTAGACTATATAAGAGACTATTACCTGTAAATAGTCTGATGATGCTCAGCTAATTCTTTAGATAATAGTTGTAAAATCAACATTTCATTACAATCACACTCGTCTTGCTTTCTTCTAAATGCGCTTTTATCCTCTTTGTTAACACAAATTTTATTAATTTTCTCCAAATAATGCTCATTAAATCCTTCCAAACACAGACAGAACAATTGCATTTCTAGTATCACATTGTGCACACTAGCAATTGTCATTAAATAGAGCAGTATTGCCAGAATGAATGCATAATAAATATAGACTATTTCAACTATAAACATGAAGATGTATAATCTTATGCTACTTTTACCAACAGAGAAATAGGAGAGAAACGGTAGTGATAAATCTTGTTGGCTTTCATAGCCCATGATATGATGTATGAATCCAAAAAAAGGGAGTATATTGGAACTGATAAAGAAGCACTTCAATGCTATTTCCAAAATTATCCCGGTTTTAGACCATCTTTTTCTAGTTATCCTTATCAGATCTCTGCATTTAGCTGCTAAAGCTGGCTGATGCAATCTTTTGTCATATTTGAAGTGTGGAAAGTTGATAACTTGCATCATGGTCTTCAGATTCTGTGGAAATAAATAGTAGTCTGTAATTGCAAAGAAGACGGCATAGAAAATATTAATGTTTTCCATAGCTGTAATTCGCTGCTCGAATATGCTCCATTTTTGTGCTATAACCACATTTGCTTGCAAGATAAAGTATATGCTCATCAAGAAGATCAATCTTCCTTTCATAGTACTCTGCCCTGGAGGCAGACAGCCGATCCTCCGAAGATACATACATATCTTGCTTATTACTTTCTCCATAATAACTGATTTTGAATTCAGGAATATCTGGAAAAAAGTAATTTTTGCATAAATCAGCTCTGAAACCTGCCAAAAAACTAACTATAATAAACACTCTTAACTTCAAGAAATAGCACACCCTTCACACAAGCGGAATATTGCGGCTTGTTTATTAAGGTGCTTGCAAATTGGAGCATCCAATAATCCATAATAATCTTTTCCTACAACTGCTCGTAAAGTAGTTCTTTACGTACTGAAAACTAATTGTAAAATACCTCTTTACTGCTCAGCAAGCGGTAAAGTACTTTACGCTTGCCAGCTGTTTTCTTTACGCTTCTGTTTTGATTTTGATGCCTTCTCATTGGTGGATCACGGAATCCGTGGAATGCACATAACCTCAACAATGGCGAATGCTAACCAAATCCGCGCATGGTCTGTGATGTTACAAACTACAAGCTTTTATTGTGTTTGAATCCGGAACTGCAGTTTTAGGAAAAATATTGTATGCAATTCGCGCGTGAAGCTTCTTTATCGCTCTCGCAAAATTACTGAGCTCCGCTACGCGTCGCGCAGTAAATGTTTTGGCTCGAGCGATAAAGTCGCGCTTCACGCTCTTAATGCATAAATAACTATTATCGACAATTTAATAGTCATGGCTACAACGCATAAAAAGACATTTGAATCGAGAAGTCACACTCTTTCTCCGTCAACTTATACGAAGGAGAAAGAGCCTTATTGAATCTAAAAAATCAGTTCGAATAGTCAGCATTAAAAAAAATTGATTTTCAATTTCCTAATCGCTAGGCTAGACCAAGGAGATTTTTCACTTTTCATCCAGACCTATTGCCCAACGGAGCGAGCGGTCAACGATGGTCTGAGATCCCGATTTCTCCATACTGGTAATCAGGTATTGTAACATATTTTATATATTTGTAATGTAAACCAAAAATCTTTTCAATCCTTATAAAAAATAAATAAAAATGTTAGCCGGAAGAATAATTTAACTACATAATGTCACTTTTCTCACCTTTTGTTTTTATTTTAAATCAGAATTTCTATCTTTCATCATCATTAACAGTTTAAGGTAATAAAATAAATAAAATTGAAAATTAATTTAATAAATTATGTTCATTCTTCAAAAAGAGGGAGATTTAAAAAAAGAAATTCTGTGCATAAATAGACAATACATTTGAATTCTGTATTTCATATTGACCAAATAAAAGAAAAATTAATTTAATTACCGGTACTGTAATGTATTTTATTTACAAAAATCTTTTTATAAGTTAGAATAATAATGAAATATTTAATAATATGAGTTCTACCATCAAAAACTATGCTGAGCCCTTGAAATATGAATTAGTGAAATATTATTGTCGCGCCCTGTCTTTCACGATTCCCACATTCATAGGGTAAGGTTGGATGTGATAATTGAGGGTGAATAGGTGCAATAATTTATTACACCATAATCATTCATTGCAGAATCCTTACCTGGTGGAGGCTACAAATGGTAAAGGCACCGTCCTTTAACTATATTCAATTGTGCACAAGTAGTCGAGGATCACTACAGAAGAACATATGCTATATCATTACAAAATGTTTCTTGAAACAATATTCTCTCATTTCTTCTGGTCTCTCAATTACTAGTACGGCATGCTATATCTAAATATTTTGTCTGAAGAATGTTAAAGAGACGAATGTCTGCGAATGAAAATATTTCAGAAAATACACTAAACAAAAAACGAGTCTGACTTCGTTCTAGGAAAGAAAGAAAACCTCGAGCTTTTACAGTTTCATTATTTAAATCAGAAGAGCTCTCAATAAGGTTTTCAAAGATCATTAGAATCAAGTCATATTTCCCATTAATAGTGTTCACGCAAACAGCAACAACCGCCTTCACGGGGATAAAGTATGCAACGAAAATGAACTACTAGTCTGTCATTGCATGCGATTTCTACAACACAAGAGCACAGTGCACGCAAAAGTCCGGGTATTTAGATATATATCTGCGCGTGCATGAGTTATTCGGTAAAACTTGTCTAACATGGCATGTGGGCTCTTGACAGCACACATTGGGTGAGACTCAAGAGAGGCGTCACATTCCGTCAACGAAATTGTGATGGCAAACTTAAATACTGGAATATTTGATATTTCATTAATATTTCAACTTGCTAGGATAGTTTTGACAACAATATTTTATATTTTATTTGGCCATTATTTGTTAGACATGCAGCGCATGCTTGGAGGATTCGCCGCTGGTGCAAACACATTTCTCTATGGACGTCCGTGCTTCGCTTCCTGGCACTGACTATTATGGGGTTGAGGCATTCACAGATTTCCATTAGCTATTTAGTGCAATAAATTGTAAATGTCCGCAGTAGCAGAGGTCTTGGGCATTATTGACCAAACGTAGTGAGGTCTCAGTTTCAAATTGACTGCTTGGCATTTTGACGGTCTGTCTGTATGTTACATGATTATGGCCAAATACCTTCACCGACTGTCATGAAATTTTGTATGAATGTTCCTTATTCCTAAGGCGAACGATGTATTAGGCTTTTTCAAAAAATGCCTCCCTCAATCTTTTTTAGGGGGCCAAATTTACCTCCGATTATTGGAGTGTCTGATTTGGGTGGTTATAAATCAACGTAAAGACGATTTGAGAGGGGGCGGTTTAGTCCTTGACAAAAATTCGATAAACCCAACGGGCGGCTTTAGAGAAGGGGTTCAAAATCTTTAAAATTAATTCTTTCAATTTTTTAAACTTTGTGGTAGGGTAAGTATAGTAAGTTCTTGATAAATTACCCATTTAGGGGTGTGAGTGGGGGAAAGTTGACTTAAAAAAAAACTCATTTTGTGGATTTGTTTTTTTTTCGATTGAAAGTGGAAGGTAACTTTGTAAGATGAAGGTTGACACTGAACTTCTCTCTGAATATTGATTGGAAGGTTGGCAAGGGGTGGTGAGAATATGTCAAAAACCTAGCGTAAATATTGAGATAATTGGAAAATTCTTCTTCTCAACAGGTAAAGCATAAAATCTCGAGACTTTCATTAAAAAAAACTTGGAAATAATACTTCGCTTTCAAGCTAAGGGCGAAAAACTTAATTTCACTGGGAAGTGAGGGGTTAGACAAATTTTGAACTTTTTTGTTGATGGATAATTTAATTTTTATGATTGGAGGTAAATACTAAGAGCTGCTGAAAATGCGTAGTAATCCTTTATTTCTAGTAGTCCTGAATTTTGAACTTTTCAAATATTGACTTTTGCGGTTTTATCATCAATGATAGATTAATCAACAAAAATTGAGTCAAAAGTGCTCTTGGAGCCGTTTTTAAAATATCATCCCCTTTTAAGCAAGTACTGTTGGAGGCGAGTGAAGTCTACTTTTCACTACTAGTTTATAGGATAAAAAGGAATTTCGAAATCAATTGTTACATTCTTATGATCCAAATACGTTTTCCATGACTGGTACTCCATAGTGTATTTGGTTATAAATTGAACATATTGGTGTGACTAGCAAGCGATTCACTTACCTCTCTGTCACCTAGCAGTAGGATATCTTCAATACAAAATGTTAGTGAAGTAATTTTAATTTATATAAGTTCACCCACCCGGGTTCCACAAAATTACTATTCGTCAATATTCAACGGACCAATATTAGAAGCGGTAATTGTACATATTTATCCTGAAGAAAGCAATTATTGCAGACTATTGCATTGCAGGGGTTTGGAGCAATTATTTAGTTCAACTATCAATTCACACTAAGCTCTGTAATTACAGAATTGGCAGGTACAAAAACGAGGTGATTACAAGGTAGATGGAAATTGTTCTTATTTCAATGATAGTTAAATATCTAAGAATAGATTATGCAGGAAAACTAGGAGAAAAATAAGTAATTGGTTGATAATAGTAACATTTATCTTTTTTCCTGCGACTCAAAATCATCCTCACCAAAACAGAGAATTAAAGGATTATTAAGTTGAAGGTATGGACAGATATGAAATACATTGTCCATTCAGTACGGTAGGTATTACCAACTGTATACTAACAGCAATTGTTGATAGTTTGTATGATTTGTGCCCTTGCTTAGAGCTTACAAAAGTAAATTTGATTTCTGAAAAACCTTGTTTCACTAAAAAAAAACTAGAATATTTATTTATTCTAGCATCAAAACAATGCAGAAATTTATCTCACCTTCACTCGAAGAGAGAAGCTTTCAATGACCCTATACCGATTTCAATAGGAATAGTCAGATATCAAATTAATTTATTACTTTCGAATTAGTATATTATTGTGCTTTTCAAGTAAATATGGTGAGAGACTAAGTTTGCAAAAACTATTTGTACCTCTTCAAAGTTCAAGGGTGTTTAGTTCAATGGTTTTTTGACATTATTTTTAACATTTTCATTAATGTCTCGCTACAGAGTCCAGTGAAGCCGAATAATGCTGGATTAGTTAGTTACTGGAGAAGACCAGTGAATGGTGCAGGACTGGAAAGAAAAAAGGCAACTAAGAAAGAAGGAAGGTTTGAAGTCCCTGAGATTGCCAAAGGTAAGGTAGTTCTAGTAACTATTATGTTGAACATAAAGATTTATGGAGCAGAATCTCGATTTTCACCCAACTGTTTATATTTCACCATCAAAATGATGCCAACATAAATTATGTATGTTATAAACATTAATCCTAATAGAATTGTTATTGACTATTGATACACGACTGTGATTCAATAATATTTGCAAAAATGTTAACAAATACTGAAAATTTATTTTGTTTTTGCTGATGATGCCCACATGAAACTTGTCTGTGGGCAATGAAGTGAATGATGACAGGTTATGCCAGGTTGAACAACCAATCGAACCCGAGACCGCAGGAGTAGCAGTCAACCTGAGTATTACCTTTAATATTTTTTTCTTATATACATCTAGATTACTCTCACTTGAAGACTTAAATTAAGAATACTGTAATAGGTGATAATAATGAAACGAACAATTTATATTTGAAGCATAATAATTTATTATAAAATGCTAATGTAAAGAAATATAAAAATATTACAAAAGATGCTAACCTATACATAAAAATTTATGAGAACATACGCGTATATTACAACTTGGAAAATTTACTACTGCAATAAAATTTAAACGCTTTCAACTAATTTACAATAATTATGAAGAACAGAAGGACATAATTGTTAAGAAATTGCCTACATTTAGATATTGTTTGGAAATATACTTAATAAGAAAATATAAAATAGAGAGCTGCCAAATAAGTGTATTTTTAAATAAGTAGTGAAATTCATATACAAAGATGATACGATCAACATTTTTTACAGAACACTTGAATCTACTGCTTACACTTGAGCGCGGAGTAAAAAAAGTGAAGTCAAGTACGGTAATGATACTTTTATTCAGGCAGTGAATTTTTTGTTAACAAAAAGCATTTGGAAGCATTGGAACTAACATTGGCACTTTGGGGTAGTTTTCAAAAAAATGAAACAAATTAAATCACTTAAAAATTGAGATTCGGTAATTACCAACTACTGAGTTGGAGTAACTGCAATAGAAAAGTCAAGAAAATGAAAATACATCTTACTATTGAATACAACGGAAGAACGCCATCACAAATGGCACACTCAAAGATCTAATATCTATACTAGAATCTATGATGAATCTAGATTGTAGAATCTATGATAAATCCTACATAATAATTATGTATGAACTTTCAACGAATAAAATGGATTCAAGAGAGCATGAAAAACGGATGACTAATCAACCATGAAGTATTGCGTTGAGCTGTCAACAACACACTATAAAAAACTTACTTTAAAATCTACTGGCTTTCTAATAAAATATAGAAATGTTTTTTGACAACGCTAATAATAATATTGTGTGACCTGGCTGGCTCAGGTCTGGTGTCAGAGTTATCAGGTTGCATCTGAATAAGTTCAGAGTCTCTAACGTGACTTAACGACTGTTTTTAGGCAGCCGGGACCGACGGATAACGTGACAATGTTAAATCTATTGAAATAAGAAGTCTAAAACCAATATGGTTTGATATGAACATGATGTTTGAATATAATGATGATATAGGTGATGTTGAGACTCGTGTGGGATGCATGAAAAAATAAACATGAACCATACGATTACGATGCTAAAGCTTCAGACTCAATAACTTCATCTTCTTCCCCATAATCCAAGGCTTCTTCTGGAATAATTACTTCTTTGGAAAGAGGGCACTGCATGCACCTGTAAATAATGTGAAAGAAACAGGTCATTAAAAATAAAGTATAAAGTCGGATTAGAATTGAAGGTAAAGGGAAGAGTTGAAGATTAACAATACCTACAATAAAAAAATTAGCTAAAAATAAACGTACATGAAACAAAATACTGATTTTTATAGAATCTAGGCTGTATAATATATACACCAAATTGCAAAAACTGAATTGTCGGTGACATTCTAGGGAAGGGAATCGACCATAAGAAACTAGATTTGACAGAATAGAAAATGATTTTTCTACAGAATACAGTCTACATTAAATATGAATAAAATCTTATAAAATGTCAAAACATTATCTATGAGGAATTGGTCAGTAAATTGGGCTGAACTAATCATCAAATATTGCGAAATAATATTTTTTCGCAATGACTACATGAGCCAGGTACTTGGGTGTGTAATGAAGTAAATTACTGTTACGGGTTCTATCTCTAGAATAATGCTGGCAACACTTTAAATTAACACTTGCACTTTCTTTACACAAATTACAACTCGCACTAACTTAATCAGTTATGTCACACAAAAGAAATCACTCAGAAATGAATAAATCAATAATGTTCAGCTAATGATGAATTTGCTAATTACTGTACAAAAACTAATCACTAACTGTTAATAGGCTGATCAAATATGAAAAAATAACTGTTCAATAATTTGAAAAGAAACGTCTAAAAATAACAATTAAACCACTTACATAGCACAGGTCTGTCACCGTATTATAATAATAGCAATGAGTATTTGTTCAATTGTGTAAACTGTAAAGGAAGTTTCAATAATACAGTCGCAATATACTGCATTTATCATTTTAACACGTTAAACGGTCGTATAACACAGTCTGTAATAACGCTCACTGGATTACACAGTCAGCGATCAGACGTCGCCGTGAAAGGATGTGTTTGCAATTGCTAGAATGCTTTGATGTTGCATTGTGCGGTTGTTAGCCTAAAAAAATAGAACAATAGGCAGTAGTGAATTTTGTTAGTTGAGTGTTATTGTCGAGTCAGGCGAAATCCGTAACCGCGAGTGCTCGCGCGCGTACGCGTCTATGAAGTAGTGTTGCAGTGCGTTGTGCTGAACAATCATAATAATAATAGTTTCTATTCTACAATAATAGAAAAATTATGTCGGTCAACGAATCGAAATATTCATCAATCGTTCCGAAATCAGATGAAAATGAAATATTATTAAAATTACAGGAAATTGAAAAGGATTTAGAGACACCAACTGAAAAATTCCTGTTCACCACTTGGAGGGAAACTGACTCCAACTTTAGGCAGGCAGAGAGCAGGAATAAAGAACTCAAAAAGCAGATAGATCAGTTGCAGAAACGATTAACTGCTCTGGAGGACAAATCAAATGCTAGCAACAATAGGCAAGAAGGTGAAAATGAAGAAGATTATTTTACGGATGAAGAAAATTTAGCCAGGGAAACAGAGTGGATACTACAGAAGCGAAGAAAGAGGAAAAGAGAAAATTCAAACTCACCAACAAACAATGAAAAACAGTCAACAAAAACACGGCTGATTCACAGTGAGACGGAACCATTAATTCAACGTACGTCCGCTAAGAAGCCACCGCCCATCATAATATACCAAGTAATAGATTATGAAACAGTTTTCAAGACTTTCAATGGTAAGTTGAAAGATTGTTTTAAAATAAATATGCTTAATAATAATAGCCTGAAATTAAATGTTGATACTCCCGAAAATTACAGGATAGCAACTGAAATATTGAATAATGAGAAATTTAGTTGGTCTTCCTACGAAAATAAGCAGACTAGGCCTATTAGAGTCGTCGCTAAGAAACTGCACAGCTCTTGTAAGCCTGAAAATATTAAACAAGAGTTGTGTGACAGAGGTTTTAAATGTATTGAAGCTGTGAATATTTTAAAATGGAAAACCAAAGTTCCATTGCCAATATTCATGTTGACGTTCAATAGCGATGAGAGTATAACTAAGATTTATGAAATAGATACAATTTTGGGAATGAGAGTTGAAATTGTTCCAATGCGGAAATCCAAACTCATACCACAATGTAAAAACTGTCAGGCATGGGGTCATACAAAAACGTATTGTAAAAGAGAGCCAAAATGTGTAAAATGTGCTGGTTCTCACCTCACTTCTAACTGTGAAAAACCTAGACAGGAGAAGCCAAAATGTTTCAACTGTGGTATGGAGCATCCGGCAAATTATAGAGGTTGTGTTGTAGCGCAAGAGTTAAAAGATCTAAGGAACAAAGCTATGCAGTCAAAAAAAGTTTCTTCAGCAGCTCAACCAATTCAGAGTAGAGTATCAAATCAAGTACATCATGAGAGAAGTAAACTTGTTGCAAATACTACTTTTGCGGAAAAAGTCAAGAATAAACCCACTAAGAAGATTGAAGAAACAAGAGTAATAGAGACAAATTTACAACAGGCAAACAAAAAATATGTAAGTATCAGTAATCAGCTTCAACAAATCTTAGAGAAGTTGATAAAACAAGAGGATATTAATAAATCTATCCTTGACAGATTGAGTAAATTAGAGAATACGGCGTTTAAGGGAGCGATTCCTAGAAGATATGATGGAAAGTAAGCTTAAGATTATGGCCTGGAATGCCAATGGACTCCAACAACATAAGGATGAACTATTGGCAGTCCTAGTTGAAAGAAAAATAGATGTCTGTCTTGTCTCAGAAACTCATTTTACAAGAGAAACATACTTTAAAATGAGAGGCTTTCAAGTTTATCATTCCATTCATCCCAGCAACTGTGCAAGAGGAGGAAGTGCAGTGATAGTGAAAAAAGAAATCAAACATCATGAGTTCACAACAATCGAAGAAGTAGAGTTTCAAGTAGCTGCAATACAAATTAGTACAGGCTGTGGAGAAATTATAGTTGGATCTGTCTATTCACCCCCACGACACTCACTCAAAAAAGAAGATTATCTTGACCTATTTTCTAATTTTCCGGGGAAATTCATTCTGGGTGGAGACTACAATTCAAAAAATACTTAATGGGGATCTCGTTTGACCACAACCAAAGGAAAGGAACTACAATATGCAATAGAAGAATATAACTGTACAATTCATACCACAGGAAAGCCGACCTATTGGCCAACTGACTTGGATAGATTTCTTCATCACTAGGAACATAACAAGTTTTATTGAAGTAAAGGAAGAGCTCGACCTCAATTCAGATCATTCACCAATTATAATGAATATTAGTAGTATTGTTAAAAAGAAGGAAAAGAACCCAATTCTGTTGAGCAGGAATACAGACATTGAGGGGTTCAAACAGCGGCTTGAAAACAGAATAAATCTACATGCATCATTACAATCAATTGACGACTTGGAGAGCGAGGTAAACAAATTTGTTACTGATATTCAACAATCTGCCTGGGAAACTACACCTTTGCCTATGGAAAAAAATGAAGAAAATGCTATCCTGAAGAAGTGATACAACTGATAGCAAGGAAAAGGAGGATTAGAAAAAGATGGCAGGTAAGTCGGGATCCTAGAGTGAAAACAGAGCTGAACAACATCACCCAAGAGCTGAGAAGGACCATAAAAGAACATAATCAAGAGGAATTGAATTCTTATCTCTGTGATTTGACAAATGATAGAAGCACTGACTACTCAATATGGCGTGCAACAAGAGTACTGAAGAGACCTATTACTCAAATCTCACCTATCAGGAAAGTAGATGGCAGCTGGGCAAGAAGCAACAAAGACAAAGCTGACTTATTTGCTGACTATCTTGAGAACGTTTTCACACCTCATGATGAAATAACAATGGATGCAGATGCCTATGATTCTTATCTTCTAGAAACAGGTTTCATTCCTCCAACAAATGTAAGAGAAGTTGATAATGAAATTGAAAAGTTGAGCAAGAAAAAAACACCAGGCTTTGACTTGATAATGGGAGAAGTTCTACAGCAGCTTCCAAGAAAAGCCATTGTGAAGTTTTGTCATCTCTGCAATGCAGCATTTCGTTTGAAACATGTACCAAGACTCTGGAAGGTTGCTGATGTGATCATGATACCTAAACCTGGAAAATCACCTCATGAACCATCATCATACAGGCCAATTTCAAAACTATTTGAAAAACTAGTACTCAAGAGATTGAAGCCAATTCTGGAAGAAGATGAGCTAATACCTACTCATCAGTTTGGGTTCAGAAATAAGCACAGTACAATAGATCAAGTGCATAGAATAACAAATGTCATAAAGAAGACCTTGGAAGAAAAAAAAGTTTGCTCAACAGTTTTCCTGGATGTGGCTCAAGCATTTGATAAAGTATGGCATGAAGGCTTATGTCATAAAATGGATCACTTGTTACCACCAGAATACAGTCAGTTACTGAAATCATATCTTGAAGATCGACATTTCCGGATCAAACAGGATGATGCATTCTCATGTCTTCGAAAAATTAAGGCTGGAGTACCACAAGGCAGTGTTTTAGGCCCAATTTTGTATCTTCTTTATACATCTGACATACCTCAGCCTGAAAATGTCACAGTAGCAACGTTTGCTGATGATACTGCAATTCTATCAGAAGGTGAAACTGTTGAAGGTGCTACAGAGAAATTACAGGTAGCAGTGAAAAGAGTCAACATCTGGAAAAAACAATGGCTTATCAAGTTGAATGAGGCAAAGTCAGTCCATGTCAACTTCACAAACAAAAGAATGCAATATATCCCCTTAACACTCAATGGGAATATAGTTCCACACTCAAACACCGCAAAGTATCTGGGCATGACGCTGGATATTAAGCTTAGATGGAAAGTGCATGTGAAGAAGAAGAGAGAAGAACTTGGTATCAAATATAAGAAAATATACTGGCTGCTTGGGAGGACATCACAATTGACAACCTACAATAAATTGCTCCTCTACAAGCAGATTCTAAAGCCAGTGTGGACCTATGGAATACAACTATGGGGCTGCACTCGGCCATCCAATATAAACATCATCCAGCGATTCCAGAATAAGGTACTTAGGAATATTGTTGATGCTACATGGTATGTCAGAAACACTGATCTTCACCGCGACCTAGGAGTGGAGACAATAGCCAGTGAAATCAAGAGATTTGCCAATAAACATGAAGATAGACTGCATCAACACCAGAACGTAGAGGCAATCCAGCTGCTGAACGTCCATGGGATGATACGAAGGCTAAAGCGGAAGAAGCCACACGAATTAGTGTAGTGTGAAGTGCAAAAGCAGAGTTTTTTTTAATGTGCAAAAGTTAAAAGCAAAAGTGTGTATGAAAGTGTAAAAGCAGAAGTGTGTATGAAAGTGATTTAAAATATTCTTTAAATATTGTTTATTGTTAAAATAGAGGAGGTCAAGCCAATGGGTTAATCCTTTCCATAGTAAATAATTAGCAATTTAGGTTAAAATAAAATAGCTTATTAGTCTCAGAGTAGGTGCTAGAATAACTTCAGCAAAAAAAAAACTGGATTACACGGAAACTGCATTAATGGAAACGGTCTGTATTGTCTGTCACAGGAAACTGCCACTCGTTATTGAGTTAGAACAATAACTGACTCGCTTGTTTAGAGAGCATCAGCTTTATAGTTTTTTGTGACATTCCAGAGAACACTAGACAAAAATTATCTTTTGAAATTATTCTATAAAAATCTATTTACACAGATAAGAATTGACTAAAACATTTCCGATGACTGCAAGATGAGGGGAAAAACAGGGGGAGTAAACAAAAGTGCCTGTTATCGCTCCAGACGGAAGTAGTATTGACACAGTGCAGAAAATATTTCTCATTTTCTCCTGGCGTTTCATAACATTATGATACAAAATTGCGAGGATAGATCAGGAATCAAATGCGGGACCATTGGAGTGAAAATAAGGTAGCCTACTCTAATATTCTAAGAAATAATAATTTAGAATAATTTTAATTTAAATTGTAATAATTATTTTTCTTCCTGATGATACCCACATGAGCTGGGGACTTGTGTATGGGTAATGAAGTTAATGATACATGACATTCTAAACACATGCTTTACTTCACTACACGCACTACATTTAACGTTGCAAAGGTCAAAAAGATCGAATTTCTTCAGGAATCGAACCAGAGACCGTTGGAGTGGCAGCCAGGTGATCTAACAATAATAAAAAATTATGAAAAATAAAATTAACAGCGATTGGGCGATTGCTATACCTGTGGGTTAAAAGTATTTATTCAACTTTTAACTCAAAGTAATAAAATATTAATAATAGTTATTCAATGTGATTAATGACATAGTAACACATACAGAATGCAAAACACCGAGGAAACTTGACTTATTCTTGGCAGTGAACAGAAACACATTTTGTTTTATTGCAGTAGTATATCTTAATGTAGAAAATTGCAGTAGTTAGTAGAGTGCCGACATGTGCGAAACAAATTCATACAACTGCCAAGAATTTGAATTACTTTGTTTTGACAAATTGGTTTCTACTTTCTTGCAGATTTGACGCCTAGTGAGATCGGACTCCCTAAGAATGAGTTGGAAAGCTAAACATCTTTATCTGTACTCTTTCAAACTTTAATTAAAATAGGATTTATACTTTTTCCGATAACTTGATAACAATAATACTAAATGTCATACATTGTTACAGAATAATAATCATTATATATTTCATTTTGTATTTTTTTAAACTTGATTTCATTTGAAAAAATGTATAAGATGCATTTGACACTGACCTGCTCTCATTGATTCCATAGTTGATGCATTTGTCACCGACGCACTCGCAGCAGCCATCATGAAACCAGCGATAGGATGCAGCGCCCATGGACTGGCAGCTAGCCTTGCACTTGTTCCACGACATGCACTGGCTCATGAAAGCCACCGAACAGTTCAGTGTCAAAATATCTTTTATCGGATCTACCTCTTGTTCTGCCGTTTCTAAAAAAACGAGAAAAAATAGATCGATTAATAAAATAGAATGCTATAAACATAGAATTATTTAAAAAATTGATTGATTAATACAATACTGGATGAAAAAATAATAGTAATTAATACATTTGAGTTTAAAAAAGAGATTATGGTATTTTTAGAATTTAATTAAGAACACTGTCCACTTTGCAAGACTTCATACAGTCTAGGTCTAGTATACTGTTTACCAATCTGGTACTATATATGAACAACATTGTTGTGTTTTAATGTGGGAATCCAAACATACCAAGTACTAGAATTTAATGGTGGAATTAATCCTTAATTTAATAATTGTAATATCTAAAGGATTAGTTTCGCCATTAATTCCAGTCGGCTTAAGTATTAAATGAATAATATTTAATCAGAAGAGCCAACCGCAGCTTAGATGGTAGAGCAGGCTCCGCAAACGAGTTCAAATCCCCGTGGTGGCAAGAATTTTTGGCTAAAAGAATTCATCGAATTTTTACAGAAGCTATCTGTTACTGTTGTGAATATTCGTAAAGTGGAAGTCTTTAGTGCAATTAATAGAATTAAAATGAATATTCAAAATGTATTACAAACTATTACAAAAGAATGGCAGAGATCTTTGACACAAAATATGTAGATTAGTGAATATGGCTCAAATACTACATATTATGATAAATATGATAAATTTGGCGTTTTAGAAAAATGATGCTTTATGCTAAAAAAAGGAGTTCACATCCTTTTTGGGTTTCAAGATTATTTGACATGAACTAGAACTTGAATAAAGGCCTACTAAAAACACTCAGATCTGCGACGGCACTTGAAATGATTGGATACAAAGCCTACTTAGATTAGCCTTTAGGTTTCTTCGAACGGTGTAAGTGTAACATGAAACATGAAACATCCAACATGTTTTCCCAGCCAATGGCCGTTTTCACACACACCGACACGGCGCCGGCACGACACCGGCAAGATGTCGTCCCGGTGTCGTGGGGGTTGAGATACAATGCTGCCAAATGGAACAGCTTTCACATTCACCGACCCGGCACCGGCAGCCGGCTGCCGGCGCCGGCATGTCGTTGGCAGCATTGCTCCCGCCGGTGCCGGCGCCGACACTTGTGTGTCGTCCATAGTTTTGAACAGAATTTGGTCATTTTGTCAACAGTTTGAGGTTAGGTACTGAAAAAAAAACGTCTGGTACAGTACGATGGCTGATAGGTATGATGTTGTCACCCTAATTGAATTAGTCGAATCCAAGCCCTGTTTATGGGACAAAACTATAGAAGAAAATAAGAACAAGATCTTAGTCTTGTTTTTTGATTTCATCACTTAAATTCACTAATATATAGTCGAAAGTTTCCTTACAGTACTCATACGAAAAAAATTAAAAAATTTTGTTGGGTTTGTCACTAGCTTATCAAATAAGGTGTAGTAATACAAGCCATCCAAATAGCGAACTTTTATTATTGGGTCAATTCAAAGTTGTCTATTACGACTGTGCCTTTTATGTCATAGATATAATAAATATAACAAATACAACCTCCTGTTGTAATCAGAGAGAATAGAAGTATACTATACTCTCTGGTTGTAATCAGCCATCGTACCGTTTTGAACTGTGCCGCCCACTGCAAAATAAGGTTAGTTCTTCACCGACAGCCAGATGCCGTGTCGGTAAGTGTGAAATGCTTCAACGATGTCGTGACGATATCGGCGCCCGGTGCCGGTGTCGTGCCGGCGCCGTGTCGGTGTGTGTGAAAACGCCCAATTCTGTTTGCGCCATGAAAAAACAATATGAAGCTACATTAAATCATGCACATTCAAACTAGTAGTTCACTTACTTGTAGTATATTTTATTTCTTTTTCAAATTTTGGTTTGAATAAGTTTAAATCGAAATCAACGGGAAATGTGAATGTTAGCCAGCGCTGCTGGGAGTCAGGCTCGGCTGTCAACACCTGGAACAGATTCGGTATGGCTTCTGGAAGATCTTCAACGTGACTCTTTTTGCTAAGAGCATTTCTGGTGTTGTTAGGTTTTGGACACATATCTGCAATCAACAAAAAATAGAAGAATGCATTCATCAAGTTTAAGAAAAACTGAAGAAAGGTTTAAACTCTGAATAAAATAAGTTGAGAACTGAGCCCTTCGCCGGCCAAAAAGCCAAATGGGGTAAAATTTTGATACAAACAAATCGGCAATCTAACCAGTGATCTGTATATAAAATTGCATCCCCAACATTTCTGGTCCTGACACAAAAAATGATAGGACTGGAAGGTTTAAGACAAAATTAAATTTATTCAATAAAATCGAAAACTCGTGAAAAAGTAGATTTTCCCCGAATATTACTCGCTCTGACTCATAGGATATACTCAAGTAAAAGGGTGAATTCAATTAAAAATTAAGAGAAGAATTTCTACGTTCTATTGGTTCTTCAATGTTGAGACAATCGGTTCAGCGAACAAAGAACTTTCAGCATGCTAGAAACTTTTTTGTTCCAATAGAAAGCTGTTCAGAAATAATTGAATTTATTTTTCCGAATGTGAAAATTTATTATTTGAGGAGCCACAAGACTTTTTAGAGATTCAAAATGAGAAGAGTACTTAGAACTCTTGACCTTTGAAATTTGAATAAATTTTCAAATGTTTTCCATTCAAGAATGAAATCATCATCTAGCAGGGGTTCTCGAACTGTGGTACGCGTACCCCTTGGGGGTACTCGAAAAGTTTCAGGGGGTACGCGGGGCAGGTTAATAAAAAATTAAACCATTTTTTCCCGTTTCGCGATCACGCAAGGTTATTATTTAATAATGAAATCTAATAAATTTAGGCTAATACTTTAATGGTCGAGTTACTAGGAACCAACAAGTGCAATAGGTTTGTATAACTATTTCGTAGAAGTTCAGAGATAAGGTTAATGTTGGGTACGATCTAAGGTTTTACCTTGAGCCTAGCATTAAGGAACTATATTAAGAAGCAAGCTCATCCTTCCCATTAATTTTTTGTAATGGGTTTCAAATATATTTCCAAATGTATTGTGTTTTTTGATGTAAAAAGGTATTTAATTCAACCGTCACCCCCCCCCCCCCCCCCAACATCTACTCGCGTTAAGGGGGTACGCTAAATTTTAATTTTCCATTAAGGGGTACAGTCCTTGAAAAAGATTGAGAATCCCTGATCTATGGAATTTGGTTCTTGCATATTACAGAAAGTAATATTTTTAAAACGATATGGAGTTTCCAAAATGTATTTCTGATGCGTAGTTCTTGTCCGGCAGAGGGCTCAAATCTCGACTAGATTCAGAACTAGTTTCTCCAAGGCAAAGTAGACTGCGGACCTTATGCCACTTGGCGGTTGTGAAATCAACTTCTTCGGAGTCCGACTAGATGGCAGCTGGACATTTCCCACATTGGAAAAGATAATATTTTGTTGCATTACACTCAAGCTGCCCTAATTTCCATGATATTCAGCAATGCTTCGATATTCTCAGCTTCGGGTTGCTAATACTCTACTAGCATATTGTTGAGGGGATCAACCTGTCACCCCTGCCTCAGTAAATGAATATAAATCTTGCATACCAACCGCAGTAGTATAGGACTAGGCTCTCTTAGGTCTGTTTCGCCATTGACATAAATATAACTTATGAAAAAATTACTGACAGAGAACAGAAAACTAATAATTTCTGTTGTGTGTGGCTTGACATTACATATTGGAACTAGTTCATTTTTTTTCTGAAGATGAAGCCCACATAAGCCTGGGAACTGTGCGTGGGTAATGAGTTGGATGATGGCGATTGACCTACAGTTTTAGGTGGGCTCCGAACCAACGGGAAGTGATTTTACACCAGAGAACAGATTCTTTTTTGCCGGTCAATCAATCGGTCGGTCACCCCTACAAAGAGGGCTCAGGAGTTCGTAGCTCATCTTATATGACTGAACAAATACCTCCCACGGCATTCAACTTTAAATTAAAGTTTTATTGTAAAATAGCTATGACAATTTGGTGCTGTCATTGGAAAGAATAAACAAATGAAAATATTATTTCTGGAAACAAAAAAATGTATTTCACTCACCTACACACGAGCAGCATTCACTGTACAGGTAACTTAGACAACTGAAGCATGCTTTACAGCAAGAACAGTTCTTGAGGTCGCATTTACATGATTGTGTGATCATGCATTTACTAACAATACTAGCACAAACGGCCTCGTTGCAGGCTCCAGTAGGTCCAGGAATGTACAATATTAATGTTGCCAACACAGCAACACTCGTTGCACACAATATTCGCAGCATTTCGATTCTGTAACTTAAAATAGTAAAATTTAGATTATATTCCACATTTTTCTGCTTATTTCCTCGACATGTTTTGACCGAAGTAAATTAGGCTAACTTGACTGAAGTTACAAGTCTAAGGTTGTCATGTGAGAAATTTGACATTTAAAAAAAAAGAATTCCTTCTTTAGGAAGAGAAACTCCACAGCAGGCCTTCGCAGTCATTAATGTACAAAATAGACTAGGTTTACAATCAGCAACCAAGGTCAGGGTAAAATGCGCAAGATGCCGAAATTATTCGTCAATAAAATAGCAGATAACTTAGATCTACATAGGTCTTCAATTCATGGAAACCATTGGCCCAGGTTACTCTTGTGGTTTTGAAATATTTCACTATTTCAACTATTCATATTAAACTTCTGACAGTAACACTTTTTAATTCCACCGCAGTGGAGGATTAGTGAATTACTCAGAGAAATTTGTATTATTATCTGTTTCATTAAAGGTTCAACTTTGTGAAAACTTTTACAAACTTTCAACTCTAAGAAACCTTTCTTCAAAAATTTCTCTCCATCAAAAAACCTACCCCTATTTGAAGAAAATGATGAAGTCTTAAAATAATTTTTTGAAAGTGATTATAAAATTAATAAAATACAATGCCGTACCAGACTTCCCATTCAGATCACATTGAGGTTATGAAGAACGCTGTTATCCACCATTTAGGTTAGGTTGTTCATAACGTCCGTAATGAAGTAATTATAATAGCCTTATCAGTACGCAAATAATAAAAAATATGAATGACGGGAAAAATACTTGAGTTGAGATAAGAATAAATTTGCAAACATAAAATATTTCTGAAAAAAGTTCTCACTTCTTTCAAACTGGGAAAGTGAGTTCTTATTCAGTTTATAGTTGGGTGATAAGTTGAATTATTACGAATTCCCACTGGGAAATTTTTTAGTACATAACAGATCGAAGATCCAAAATCTCAGAAATCTGCAGAAATTACTTGATGATAACCAGAATGTTTCTTTTATTTTTACGCTCGACAAGACTAGAAAACAGTATCGAAAAAATGTAAAAAATTAAGTTTATAAAATTACAAACGTAGTTAATGCTTATCCAGGAACTTACCGAATTTTTAAAGTTTTGCCGCAAACAATCCAATAAGCAAGGTCATTTCACTTTCGATAAAACACAGTTTTCACAAGAAAATCATATTTTGGTGAATTTGAAACTTTACAGGTCACTCAAAGATTTTCAAATTCAACAAGTTAGAGGAAAAATTGAGAGGATCAAGAACGTTGAATCACACTGAGGAAACACTGTAAACTATGTTCTGTGATGTAGTTTGTTTTATCTGTTTTTGATCTCGCGTCTCGGTATCGTACGAATCAACGAAGAACGAATGCTCTTCTTGGTGGTCAAGTTTCAGGTAGAAGTTGTAGAGAAGTCTATTCGTTTCATCTCTCTCTTCACACTCCAGGCAGTCTTGTGTTCTTGTGTGGAATTTCCGGATGGTGAAAGAAAAGATGCTCGCGCATTCTTAACTTTGGTTCTACAGTACCTCCCCACTCTTTTTAAAATAGCCTTTGACTAGTCACCTGCCGCCACAGTTTGAAATTCCAATATGGAATTGCAAGACGAAGCTTGAATAAATAGATATGGGAATGCGCCTGAACTGCATCTATAAATTTACATACTGAGATAAGCCAGCCTTGATGCAAGCTGTAGACAAACTAACATCATTCAGCAGCTAATGAACAAATACTTCTTGGTAAACAAGTGCGTCTTTGGCTCACAAAATATAAGCAGAGTGCAGCCAAATTTTTTTTTGCGATAGAAACTGTTTGCATTCTTCACACATTTTCTATTAGATTACCCTAATAATGGAAATCCTTACGGTAACTTACTTCAAGCCCTCTTCCTTTTTGAAATAGAATATTTTATTGGCCATTAAATATACAGTCAAGTCAGTGGCGTAATGTACACCCCCACAGACCGCGGCGGCCTGGAATGAAAATATATTTTTTCAAGAAATGGCCCGTGCCCAGACTATATATATAGATCATATTTAATATATATTTTTTCCAAAAGAAATAAAACTGAAACACTGAAGGAAGAAAGAAAGAATGAATAGGCTAAATATTGTCAGGTAACTTTATCAATTCGCAGAGGAATTCAGAAGCAGGATGTTGTGATTTCAGGATGAAGTTGAATGGAGACATGCCCAGGACAAAACACTCTTCAAACAAACTTATCTATACCGGTACTGTTATAAATCATATGACGGCTATGTCTCCACAATGCAAATATTAGAGGAAATTAATATTATTTTCCCATCGGAATTCCTCAATGTATATAAGAAGTAGTGGTGAAATTACGTGATTAGCCTATTGTATAAGTATATAAGTACCGTAATCGTTTTGGTTCAATTGTGTCAGTTCTCCCAACGCAGTTGAATTTTTTTCTTATAATAGGATCAAGTACTGGATAAAGTAGTTTACGTTTTCTCTCTTCTGGCTCTCACGAATAAATTTCTTAAATTTTTCTCTTTTCCTGACTTAGTAATTTCGCGGTAATTTAGATAAAATGCCTTCATATTAAAAATTGAACCTGTGTCCATGTCTGCAAACGAAGCGAATTCTGAGAGAACACATTTTCTGGGAAAAGGAGCGAAGGTGCTAACAAGAAGGATGTGAATGTGGATTCTATGGAAGACATCAATTTCAAGGTTTCTAGATTAATTATTTATAATATAATCAACTCTCAACTATTTCCATCTTTCAGGAGCCCGTAGGCTACAGCCAAAATCATTAGACTAGCCCCCCTTGAAACATGATTGAATTTTAAAATTTAATAGATAAAAAGGTGTTTAGTTCTTAAATAATTACAACTGCCCACAAAATAATTATGCAAGTTTTTCAGGGAGGGGTGGCAAGGGTGAGGGGGATATTTAGGCTATATGATTTTGAGGAGAGGGGCCCGGAAAATGTTACGCCTCTGAGTCAAATACATTAATTATTAGGCCTCCTCGCCCTAAAAAGTATATTAAAAGATGCAGAGTATAAAACACTAAATTCTATATCATAACATACTAAATGATCAGATACAATAGCCTTCCTGAATTTCTTGTTCCATGACGATCTGCGTTGATATCAAATTTTTATGGTGAATTAAACGACTTGCAGTCAATTTTAATTGAGAACAAATAATATTTTTACTCACTTTTGGCCAAACGTTTTCGAGTCATGGAGACTCATGACTGAAGATGAGTCTCCATGACTCAAAAACGTTTGGCCAAAAGTGAGTAAAATATTAGTTATTATCAATTAAAATTGATTGCAAGTCGTTGAGTTTACCAGAAAAAGTTAGTACAATAACCAGTAACATTTTATATCAACTTGAAAATAACTGTTAATTATATTGGGAAACAACTCAAAAAATCCTGAACTTAATAATAAGTTATAGAGGGATTTCCAAGAGCATTGTCCTCACATTTAGTTTAAAAAGATGCACTCTGGACTCTAACAAGTGGCGATCTATTGAATATGCTGTTAATGATAAACTTTTGATTGGCACTGCTGCTGTTTTTTTGAGTCTGACATAAGGCACATATTCATCAGACGACCACTTTTTCTCGTAAAATGATCATGCAAATAAGATCTACATTATAAGCTGCGTCTCCACCAACCGAACATGTCTGCCGAACATTGTTGGCGAACACAAAAAATGGACAAACATTAAACACATGGGTCACCGAACATGTTTAAGTGTTCAATTGAAATGTTCGGTCTGTGAGCGAACAGTGACGACCAACAACAGGTTCCCGCCACTACTCCCACCACACCGATCATAATTTTCGAGAAGGCGTCTACACCGAACAATGTTCGGCGACATCAGATAATTCCAGCCAACACTGTTCGCCGAGCATGTTTGGTTGGTGGAGACGCGGCTTTGGCAGTCTCTAAAACAGAAGCATTAAGGTACTTAAAAGCTGTACACTGTCATAATCTCCATAGATATAAATAGAGGACGACAGTGTTCAAAGTAGTCTGCATTAGCCATCAGTCTCACTACTTTTTTGAAACAGCAGTAATCTACATTACTGCCTACATTAGCAGCTCCCCACAAAGAATGAGTCCGAATGACTGTCTGAAAAAAACCCAAAGAATGAAATTCTAAACTAATGTTGTGGAACCAGATTTCTGAGCTTCTAATACAGTTCTAATGAGTTGAACACACACCCAGACAAAAATGTGAGTGGAGTAGTGTTTGCACATCAGTAGAGCATCCAATACTCGATAATAATCACCATCGCAAAATCAAACATACTGCACTGCACTCTTGAAAGATGTATTGGTGTATGACATATTTGGCAGCGCGAATTTCACAGCATGTGTTTTATTTAACTTTGCGACGGTGATTTATGATTGAGGAATTGGATGCTCCACTGTTCAAGCAGCACCCTTAAATTCTACTTGGCTACTAATGGAATTTTCTATTACATTCATGTTACTTGAAATGAATATACTTTACATAAAAACTTGACATTCAACTTCGTCCACATTTTTGACAAATTTGACGCCTAAGACACCTTTTAGTGAGTTCAGACAACTACCCCGTTTTCCAGTTTGATTCCTGGATAGAACTGGGAATTTAGTTTTAAAATTTTCCTTCATTGTCCATACAAAAGCCTCAGCATCAGATGCTTATGTAGGTATCAGTAAAAAAAATAGAGTCAATTCAAATAATCATTACAAATTGAGAGATTCTTCATCACAAGTTTCTCATGAGGTTCTGAATTAAAGTACAGAAAGAAACATAATAATAGTCCAGTGTTTCATAAGTTGGGGATTATTACACAATAAACTCCAAATGAATTATTATAATCCATGTAGAATGTCCAGAAATGTAAAGTCCACTTAGAAAATCACAGTTTCTTGCGGTATCTTGATTTACGACGAAAAAAGGGGAATTTTGGTGCACAACACAAACATGAATGAAACAAATGTGTACAAAGCACCAATGATTAAACCATTTTTCCTACAAGAATGGCAAAGAGATTCTTGATATTGAACTGGATTTGAGTGCCTTGAAGCTATGCGAAATTCGATCCATTATCATAAAGAGGGCGATTAATTATTAACGCCTTTCTGTGTACCATCCGCTCTCCTAGCCACAGGTGTCGCTTCAATTTCTTCTTTGTACGGTGTACGGTTCACGCTGTATTTAAAAGTGGCAAATTGTTTTTGAAATCATGAACGTTGGCCGTTGAAATAATAATTGACCGAACGTAGTGAATCACCAGTTTTAACTCGACCACTCAGCGGTCTCATAATGTCCGTCTGTTACGCGATTATGGCCAAACGTCTTCACCGATTGTCATGAAAGTTTTCAATCATGCTCTTCATTCCTAGGACGAGCAATGTATGTATAAAGTAATTTTTAAAAGTATGCCCCATTTTTGGAGGGTCCAATTTACCCTGATTATTGGAGTGTCTGATTTGGTGCGGGTGGTTTTAAATTTACATTAAGACGATTTGCAAGGGGGTTTAAACCGTGAGAAAAACCCAACGGTGGAAGGGGGGGGGGGGTTGGAGAGGGGGTTCAAATTCATGAATCTTTTTTCGATTGGAAGTGGAAGATTACTTTATAAGAAGATGGTTGACAATGAACTACTCTCTAAATATTAGAAAATTAAAAAACTGAAATAATAAGACAATAGGGAAATTTTTCTCCTCATCAGGTAGAGCATAAAGCTCTGGAGGCTTCAATTCGAAAAAACTGTTGAACTGATTCCATTCGAAGCTAGGGGCGGAAATCTAAATTTCACTGGAAAATGGGAGAAGAGGGGTAACAAATGTTGAACTATTCGTTAAAAGATAATTTTTACTTTTTAAGAACGAAAGCAAATAATTATTAAATTAAGAGCTGCTAAAAATGCATAGATAACCCTCATTAGGTACAGACCGTTTCACAGTGCTTGGCGTCTCGCTGGTGGCAGGGGATGAGGCAGTGCGAGAGAGACAAAAAGTCTTTCCCACCACGCTTCCCCTGAAACCATCAAGTACAGTCGCGTCAAATACACTCACTACTGGACTTTTTAGCGTTAGCGGACTTGGGGAATATTTGAACTTGACTGTACTGCGAGGCAGCAGCTACAGTAGTGGGAGAAAGCGCTCAGCGCGCATACTCCATCGAGACGCCACGCACCGTGAAACGGTCTGTATGTGGCGATTTCTAGGGGGTATCAAGACTTCTCAACTATTGATTTTTTCATTTTTTTTCATCAATGATAGATTGAACAATAAAAATTCAGTCGAAAGTGCTCTTGAATATTTTTTGAAAATATCATTCCCTTTTGAGTGTTGGGCGAGTGAAGTTAACTGTTTATGGAACTGCTAGTTATTAGATGAGAGCACTGAGTGCTTGGACTTATTGCTAATTCTTCCCGAGAATCTTTCATAGTTTGTGTTAAGTATCGTTTATTTCTCTAAAATATAAGAAAACAAGAGTTTACTTGATGCCATTAGGCCAGATCAAGAACTAAACTGTTTATTCGAAAAGTCCATAGCAACCGGGGAAACATCGTAAATAACATATGATGTCTCAATACATTACATCTCTCCCTTCCTAAGCTTTCAAAATCTGATCCTTATGTCTCCTCCACCGAAGCTCTGTTCCTTCAGGAATGACCTTATAAATTCTTCTCTCCCTTCCTAAGCTTTCAAAATCTGATCCTTATGTCTCCTCCACCGAAGCTCTGTTCCTTCAGGTATGACCTTATAAATTCTGTCCCCTATCCTTTCTTCAATAGTGGCTCTTGACCAACAAGTCCCCGACTCTCTGTAGTCTCTCACATAAACTTCTTCTCCCACTCTCAATTCGATTTCTCTGCCCTTGTTTCCAATTGATGTTTGATTTTCTTCCCTTAGTACATCCAATCTATTACGTAGTTCCCACCCAAACATTCGTTTTGCTGGAGTTTCTCCCATAGTACAATGAGTGGAAATCCGATAACTGAAAATATACCTACTTATGGCTGTCGTAGTTGAAACTTTGTTTTTCTCTGACTCCATAAGATGTTTCAGTAGCGATTTTTTGAATGTCTTCACAGCATTCTCAGCTGCTCCATTACTAGCAGGATGGAATGGGGGAGTGGCAATGTGTTTTATAATATTGAACCTGCAAAACTCTTCAAATTCCCTGGAAGTGAAATTTGCTCCATTATCTGTCACCAATGTTTTTGGAACTCCAAAATGTGCGAATATATCTCTCAGCTTTCTCAGCATTACTTCTGTAGACGTGGATGTCACTTCACAAACTTCAGGCCATTTACTAAATGAATCTGTAACAACAAGGTAATATTTACCTTTCACAGGTCCTGCATAGTCCACATGAATCTGCTTGAAAGGAGTATCAACAGAGGGCCATTTACCGGTGTCTGATGGAGGTATTGGTCTTGATGACATACATACATTGCATCTTTTACAGTAATCCTCTATATCTTTGTCCAATGAAGGCCACCAAAAATATGACCTAGCTCTTGATTTCATTTTGGTCATTCCCGAATGAGCTATATGCAGTTCATTCAATAACTTCAATCTGTACTTTTTTGGAATCACAAACCTGTAACCCCACATCAAAACGTCCAAGTCAGTGCTCAACTCTAGTCTTCTCAAAAAATATGGTTTTAAGTCATCTTCCACAGAGGTTGACCATCCTTCCCTAACAAATCTCAACACCTTGCTTAGTGTTGGACCTGTACATGTTTCACTCCTTACTAACTTCATTGATACTGGCATTTCTGCTGCCACTAAATTTACATAATCTACTTTGTTAGAAATGTCATTTTCTTGACTCTTGACTGGCATCCTAGAGATTGCATCAGCTAGATTTGATGCTGAGCTTATGTGTTGAAATTTGTAATCAAATCCAGATATATAAGTTGACCAACACTGAAGCCGTCCTGCTGCCATTTCCGGGATTCCTTTCTTCTCTCCGAATATTGCTGCCAGTGGCTTGTGATCCAAATATAAGGTGAATGATCTTCCCATTAAATACTGGTAGAATTTTTCTCAAAAACGAGAGCATCGATCGGGATTTTAGTTATTGAACAGTATTGAACACTTTATTGACAATGTCTTTAGCTATAAAAAACTGAATTAACTTTTTTTTAACAGAGTAATAAACGTTTAAAAACCAAGTATTGTGCGATTTTGGATACATTTTATGCGGCCTTCTCCTGAAAAACGAGAGCATCGATCGGGATTAAAGTTATTTATCAGTACGTATTGAAAACCTTTTTGACAATGTCTAAACTATGTCTTTACTAAGAAGCTTCATGATCATTGCTATCAAAAAAGCCGAAACATATTTAGTCTTATTTCTAAACATAATCTGTAAGAAGGACGGGTAGCTGCTAGTGTGGTAATAAAACTTAGAAGAAATGTATTAAAAATCGCACAATACTTGGTTTTTAAACGTTTATTACTCTGTTAAAAAAAAAGTTAATTTAGTTTTTTTATAGCTAAAGACATTGTCAATAAAGTGTTCAATACTGTTCAATAACTAAAATCCCGATCGATGCTCTCGTTTTTGAGAAGGCCGCATAAAATGCCTTTGGGGATGTGACAGACAGACAGAAAGTGAGGTACGAATATTTTCGGCTTATTTGATGTATAAAACGTAAAAATAACCAAAAAATATATAATTCTGATAAATGGACAGACAAAACTCTAATTTTATTTATATAGATGATTAAAAGATCCCAGCTAGCCATGTACCCATGCTTTGCATAGGCAAAACTTTAACCCCCTAAAAACACCCCTAAAATTGCGAATTTTGAAAAATCCTTTCTTATTGCACGGTAAAATCCTATAAGGATTGTTCATACGAAATTTCAAGTTCATAGGCCTAGTAGTTTTGGCTCTGTGTTGATGAGAGAGTCAGGGTATCATCCTTTTATTTGTAATAAATTTTGTATTCAGTGAGAAAGCAACCGAAAACTACATCGTTGCTTTGTTTTATATCAGCCCATAGTATCTGAAATTTTTTCAAAGTTCAAAAGAAAACTTTAAAGTCTGTCACAGTATTTCCTTGGGGGTTGAAGAGCCATAAATGAAAGAAATTCGGCAGACTGATTTTACATGAATAAAATGATGAGAAAAACTAGAATAGTGTATTGACGAAATAATCATTATCCTGTTAGAATAGAGATGATCATGTAACGAATACTAATTCACCGTCACTTTTAATTGATAGGAGACGGCTCTGTCATATTAGACGGCTCCATGGACTTTCACATCATGGCGATTCAAACCACAGTCATTATCGTGGCTTTTCACTCAACCCAAATTTCAAGCGTGGCGATTCACACCAACTGTATTTGTACTGCAATATATTCTATTGCTCCAATCTGTTACTTGGGTCTGTTACTGTTATCTACTTAATATTGTATCTACCTGACCTAACCTAACCTTACCTGTTTAACTGTACTAGAATATAAAAATTCTATTCTCTGTCAAATAAATTTAAATTCTAAACTATGTTCTTTCCACACATAAACGTTACTAAGTAACAGTTTACAGTAACAAATACAAGTAACAGAATAGAACAATCGTAGGCGCTATACCCAGTTGGTGTGAATCGCCACGCTTGAAATTTGGGTGGTGTGAAAAGCCACAATAATGACTGTGGTTTGAATCGCCATGCCACCTATTAGACATACGAAGTTACTGTGGCGCAGACTGTGATACAGATCACTATCTGGTAAACATCAAGCACAGACAAAGAATAAAAATCATGAAGAAATATAAAGGTGTGAAACAGAAGAAATTTGATAGTGCAAAACTATTGAAAGACAAGGATTTACAAGAAAGATACATTAAAAAATTGACAGAAAAGTTGGAAGAAAGACAAGGTAGAAGAGAAGTGGAAAAATTTCAATCAAATTCTATCATAATCATTTGGGTGAAATTAAAACAAGAACGGAAAGGAAGAAGGGATAATGTGAAAGAAACACTTATTCAAGATTAAATTATATTACAATCAAACTGAGAAAATAATACCAACTCAAGATAAAAGAATTAGAATAATGGTACAAAGAGAATAAATGTAACAACACTAAATAAATGTTACCAAATACATCCATAAATGTTATCACACTAAAACATAAAACAACTAATGTAACCAATGCTAAACTATTGAAGTATTTTTACCTACAAAATAACTCATTCAAAACTGATTGATACAACATTATGAAGAAATAATGTATGGGCCTGAATTATAAGAGTTGGATAATAAAATAAGGAATTGGTGGAAAAAGTATATTGTATAACAAATTATTTCAATAAATTTGTATGAAAATTATTTCGTTCTATAAAAACTTATTTCCATAAATTTGTATGAATTATAAAGAAATTTCTATTACATAATTTTGAATAATATTTTGGGCTTCGGGATCTGTGGTGGGTCCACGTGTGTTTTCCACCTGTAGTGGACAGGGCATCAGGTTGTTGGGTTGTGGAAAAGTATAGCTATTGTTCTTAGATCTATAAATGCCCATTGTTGGTGACTATAGTATGAGAACTGGACCCAAAGGTGATTTTCCATCTGAAGACAGCACGATTTTGAGTAATGTGGAATACTGGGCTGCACATGCAGTGACAAAATCTCAATAAAATGAAGAGTTGACAGTATAATACTTTTTTAAAGAGAAATGTTTTGTGGTGTCGGATTTCTTGATTAATTGATTTTATTATCTTCAAACTAACTTTCAGCTATTTTACAACTTTCAGGGGACAAAGCTTGTTCCTAAGAGATAGGCAATACAGTAATAAGATATTAAAAAGGAGAAGTAAATAGTTACTTCTGGCAAAGTGAGAATTAAAAACTTATGCTATCAATTAATATGATCTCATTTTCAGTTTTGATACATTTCAGCTACAGTATGAGTAAGACAAAAGTAAGACTACTCTGTCCAGTGAGATATTTGACTGAGAATCATGTTGGTGAGAAGTGGTTTGATTCGAGATAAGAATTTTGTGATGCAATGAAACTTTTTATCAGTTTAATACCAGCCATACACAATTCAGTACATTGAAATACTTACAAGTTTCATAGATTAGGCTACACTAAAGTTTTCGTCTTAGGACTCCACAAAATATCTACTCCAAAATGTGCGCTCTATAGGCAACACCAACAAGGAAGGCTCAAAATCAACTAATTTGTCAAACTTTCCAACTATTATAGAACAATAGAAAAAGGATGATGGAAGAAATATTTCCACCATTACAAACAATAGGACAACCCTTTCCAATCCCATTAACCAGTTGCTTTGTTCACCTTGAGGTAGAAAACACATGTGGACCCATGACAGATCCCGAAGCCATATTTTTTATTCATATAATATTTTATTGTATAAAGGAATTTATACAATGACCAAACATGACACATTCTGAATCTGGAATGAATTAGGAAATTATAGTTGGCTTTGATGATCTTAATACTGTAGAGAAATAGTATAATAAAGTATCACTCAAAAAAGTAAGTTCTGTTGTAGAAGCATGTAGTCTACATATTTAATTTTGAAATTTTCAAATTCTAAAAATTAGAGAAGACTATAAAGTTGAAAGAAAATCTTTCTTTACTATAACTATTATTGTACGTCTTTTGGGACAGTCAGAAAACTATGGATAGCCATAGCTGTTTTTAATTTAAATCTATTAGATAAAGCTACATAAAACTACTGGATATGGCATACTAGATGAGTCACATTCATGAGATACTTTATTTTATAACTAAAAAGATACAGTACTGCATGCATTATGAGTAGGTAGCTTAACTGATCAGACTACCTCCAATACGATTTTCGGCTGGGTCTGACATTTTTTTCTGTAAGTCACCTTATCAACTAGGTCTAACCTCTCGAGGAGAATTCACTAGAAAGTTAAATTGTTACACTAAAATTGAAATACAAATGAGGGGCCTAGAGCACAAGGGGTATAAGTGAATATTTAACCAACTTCCAAAAAGAACAAGGTTCTCAATTCAACCTGTTTTTTAACCAACTTCCAAAAACAAAAGGAGGTTCTCAATTCGACTTGGTTTTTAATATTTTTCATGTTTGTACATGAATCATTCGAACACTATTGAACCCAATTTTTTTTTAATGAAAGAGGTGGTCCCATCCAAGTTTCGCAAGGATCGGCCCAATACTTAGCCCAATATTAAACAAAAAGGAGCATTCATCGACGTCTTTATTTCAATCTTGTTTGAATAGGATAGTTTCACACATAACCGCCAGTCGGATAACCAGTGTCGTTTACCAGGCTGATCATTGTATCATATTGAGCACTTCACACCTAACCGAGTTTCGAAAACATTTATGATGCAATGTAATGATGCCGGGTAAAAGATATCCTAGAAACCGATTCAGACTGAGCTATCTTGATTATCAGATGAGTAATAATAATACTGGGAAATAATATTTTCTCAATGATATTAGTTTTTAATTTTGTGTACTAATTCAATGTTTTCATTATAACATTTTCTACTGTCAACAAATTGAAGACGTGCTTTCAATAAAAGAAATTGTGTGTGATTTGATGCTACATGATGAAATTACTCTGCTAAAAAAATGTTCATGCCAGGTTTATTTAAGTAATTTAAGTTTAATTTTGTGCAGTCTATTTTAGGTTATTGTCATCATATTTTCTACTTTTAATTTCTACATAAAAAACGAATTTTCAATAAAATAAATAAATAATTGTACAACATAAATCATGATTTTCTCTCTATTACAGAAATGTTTATGCTAAGGTAATGTTTATGTTTAATTTGTGTAAGTCTACTTTAGGTTATTCGTATAATATTTTCTACTCTCAATACATTAAGCACACATTTTTAATAAAAGAAATTGTGCAACGTTAATAATGTTTTCCTCTCTACCACAGAAGGGATAAGTGTTTAGTATCTTTGAAACATATCAAGGGGTTAAGTGCACAAAGGGTGTAAGTGCAACAATACTTTGATAGGATAAAAAACTGTTTTGTTAGAATTTTTGTAATACTTTCTGAATTTTATATTATAGTACATAACATCCCAGTGGTATTGACTATCTCAAAGGAGAATTCAGATTGTTGAGGGAATTTTATATCTCTCTTGAACTTTGAATATTTCAAAACTAGCAAAACTAGTATCATACCCCTTGTGCTCTAGACCCCTAAATGTAATTGAAGTAAATTTTAAAACGCGTTTTTAAACATTCATCAAATTTGGGAAATTTGAGCTACTCTATGTAATTATGATGGTAAAAGCATAGTTGTATGACTAGCGAGTTGGATACCATTCAAAATTGAAGCTTATATCTCAGTTAGAGGCTTCCATCTGGCGAAGCTTCCGAATAGGATATACGTAGAACCCATGCCCAATCATTGCTAGTTTTTGCTTTGTCTGGGAAGGACACTCGCAAACCGCTTCCTTTTGTTTTAAACTGAAAAGAGAATAATTATGTTTATTTTGAAATAACAACTTATTCACTATTATTTCCTATTATATCTGAATCTATTACTATCATTAACATCTTCCAAGAACGGTCCAACTATCAGGAATGCTTGAAAAACTTGTAAGAGCCAGAATGAAATTCTAAAGTTAGAATTTTCTGAAAAAGTTGAAAAATAAGTTTTGGGCTAAGAGAAGTTTTGTTGTATCTTCACAGTTATTTTCTTATTACTCTACACTAGTTATTGATGATGAATAGATAAACGTGTAGGTAAAAAAATAAAATTAAGGGAATAGAAAGGATAGAGATTGGAAAATAATAGTTGTTTATTAAATTAAAAGAAGTTGAGGTGAATTGTTTTAAAAAACGATGAAAAAATGTTTTGATTGACAAACGTCCGTATAGTGTACATGAGTTAATTATTGTATATATGATTCTAATTGTTCTTTTTTAATATTTTTTTCTTTGACATTGTCATGCATTTTGTGAAGTGTTTCGACATTAAATAAATCTTGAGTTTTGAATAGTGAAGACCCACCCATGTACGTAAAGAGGGAATGGCTATAAGAATATTGAGATCGGAAAGTTAATCTGCGATCACAATATATCACAATTATAATACAAGAAGCCGAGGAGATTACCACTTGGTGAATCATAATAGTACCTTATTCGAAAAAAACTTGTTGTATTGGTAGTAGAATCTACAACAAGCTACTGCAGTTTTTAAAGTCTTGAAAATATAGAAATATTTAAAAACCAATTGAGAAAATATTTAGTTCGTAAAGCTTTTTATAGAGTACAAGAGTTCCTTCACATCAAAATATATTAAGCCTCACCTCAACTAATTGATATATTAATTATTATGGTAACTAGTGTATAAGATTGCTCAATTGATATGATTTATCCTATACTCCTTGGAGTCTCCAAGACATAATCTAAAAAACGCAATATTTCCCAAGTTTACATGAAAAATAAAAATAATTATTATTCTTGTCGCACAATTGAAATTTCGATTTATTGAAATAATGTGAGGTTGATATAGTTCTATTCAGAAAAAATCAAAACTGAAGTACTTTAGGAAATGTAATTTTTACAGATTTAAAATGAGAAATATTTTTAATACAAATATAAATGTTTTCAAGTTTAATTTAAATTTAATTAAGTAAAATTTTTAATGCCTTTTCCTGAGAACCTGAACTAGATTTTTGATGGATTATTCATTTAAAAAATATGATATGAAATTGATTAGATTACCACTTACTTCACAACTCTTGTCTACACCCAGCATAGAGACCTCTTTAACATCTTTCGTCTGCAAGCATCCAAGATCAACGTAACCATCTTGGGGCCAAAACAGAACGATGGCGAATATTTCAAGATTGGATTTTTGGGGATTTGATGTATACCTGAAACAATGGAATTCCATATACTTCATAAACACTTGCTACACCTAACGATTGTTCATAAATGTGATGAAGACAGATGATGACATAAAAATGTCAGTTCTAGTTGGAGATTATTTATTTAATAATACAATTTTTTGCCATAAACTTACCACACATTTGAAGTAAGAGTATCATTTTGGCAATGAAGCCATGGACGTGATTTATAGATGGCTGGCCCATTCACCTTCAACCACTTTCCTAGATCTGACAATCTATCCTGGTAAATAGGACTGATTGTACCTTCCTTTGTTGGTCCAACATTCAGTGCTACATTACCTAAAAAGCGAAATAAAATATTAGATATACTGAAAAAAAAAACTACAATATGCTCACTCTATTCTTCATCTTACTTCTTCCATTCTATTCAACACCGTATTTATTAGTTCTGTAATAGTATATTTCGCACCTAGGGCCGAAAATGTGTGTTTGCCGGCTCGAGATCGCGGTTTTCAAGTTCGAGACGAAGTCGAGAACTTGAAGCGTTTGAGAGCCGGCAAAACATTTTTGCCCGTGTTGCGAACGCTATTTTTCGCCACACTACGAAAAAAAAACAACAATGTTAAGATGGAAATTTTGAAAGCGAAATTTTAAGGCTATGGTACTTGCAAGAATACAAGGAACGGCTATCACCTTTTTATCCAACCTACAGCGCTCTGGGTGGGCATTTTGTCAACTACTACAACTGTTCACCAAAAGGTTAGATGGTTAGGTTTTTTGTTGTTATTCCTGTTCCTGATTCGAAACCTGCATAAAACAACCAAAAACCTAACCAACTAACCTTTCTATACCAACAGTTGCAGTAGTAGTCAAAATTCCTAAAAACAAAAAACCTAACCAACCAACCTTTTGGTGAGAGGTTACCAACATTTGTAATAGTTGACAAAATTCCCACCCAGAGCTCTGTAGGTTGGATAAAAAGGTTCTATTGTTTGATATCAAAACTACAAAATAATACATATTAAGTTATAAAAAGTGATCATTTTTGACATTTTAAATACTACGTACATATTAAATTATAAAAAATAAACATTTATTGATGGTTTAAATATTTTTGTTTTACATAAAAGTTGGAAGGATTCATTTTTACAATCATGACTGCTGTATCCAGACACGATCAGCTGTCATTCAAGGTCATTTTCTTTTCCGCCCTAGGGCGGTAAACGTTTACAGACCTCGACGGAAACCAAACACTTTCGGCCTCCATATGACGCACGAAAAACAGCTCATTACGTCCTAGTGTGGCGAAAACATATAAATAGCATTTTAAAAATTCTTAATAGCTTACTTGATTCTAAAAAATATTGTAGCATGAGTAGAAATAGCATATTCTGCTTTTTTTCTGAAAAAAAAAATTATTTGTAATTATAATTATAATTCTATTGCTTAGAAAGATTCTTTAGAGTAATTAGAAAAAGTAATTACGCAAGAGGGAAAAATCAGAGAGAAGATAATGAGAGCAGGTCAAGTCAGTTTGGGCATGTTGGAAAACGGGGTCAAATATGCAAGTAAAAGTGTGTAAAATTAATGATATTGACAGAACTTACCAGTTTGTAACCGGGGGGTTTCACCAATATCTCATGTCAATTAAGAATAGACCCAAATTTTTCTAATTAACTTTCTCAATTGGCATTGAATGGTTTAGAATAAATGTGGGACAAAATATGCAAGAATGAAATCAATGTGAATCGACAGATCACGCAAATGCTTGTAATGGAATTCAAGTTGAGAAATTATAAAAATGGTATCATTATGAAAAAAATAATTATTAGCAAAATTTCTTGACAATAGAATTGGGAATAAATCTTACCATTACAACTTATCGATTCGGCAATCATTGCAATAATCTCTTCAATAGTCATATAATCTTCAAGATTAGCTTCTCTCCTGTAGCCCCATGATTGTTTGTCTATTGTAAAAGCATTTTCCCACTTTCTCGACTGGAGTTTACCTAGAATATAATTGAGAATAGCCTATAAATTTGATTTTTCTTCATTCTGCCAATATATTGTAACAAGCACGAAAATTACGATATCACAGATCAATCACAAGCAGCCTAATTAGCACTTCTAACGAGATATTATTCAAAATTTTATTGTATAAATTATCAAAATAATAATTATAGCAAAATTAAATATGCAAAGATATTTATAATGTATAAAAAATAGTTTTCAGTTTTTTTTTTGTTTCTATAAGTTATACAGGATATTTATTTAAAAAAATTCAGAAAATAAAGACAACTTTGTTAAGAGCTATGTGTTGGTGCTAAAGCCATAGATTAGGGAGTAAGTAAGATGGTTCGTCTATATAGTGAGGTTTCTTTTAAAAAGAAATATTTTGTAATGATTTTGCTATAATGGTACTTTGACCTTAAAATCATTTCTGCGTCTGATACTTCGCAGTTCTGTAATTTCACAAATAAATTTTACTTTTTTTTGTATTAAATTGTACCTCTATGTAATAGCTAATTTTAAAAATTTAGTGATTATAATAGTTAATACTCTACTTCATCATAGTCTCGTAAACAGTGAGTACAAAACGCCAAAGGTTTCATTAAATTCTTCTGAACAAAAAAAATTAAATGTTAAAAATTGGATCACTAATATTCAATAGTGATTACACACTGGGAATATAAAACATAATATAATATTATTGGTGCTATCACACTTCCAAAGTTAGCATTTTAACACAACACTTTGCAAATCTTTACCTAAATTTTTAAATTTGAATTCAAATAATATAAAATATGAAACAATAATTTCAAACTACAAAGTACCACAGCTCAATATAATTTTCTTAAGATAGACTTACATAAAAATATACCCTGAAGACCAGTCTGAGAACAAGCTCTGCTTTGAGGAGACTGTACAAGCTTATATTCATGTCATAATCATCTAATTTTTAGAATTCACTTGATATGAAAGACAGATTACTGTATTTTGATTATATCAATAAATAAATAACTGTAATTTACCTGGATTATAACGATCCAAGCAGGTAAGAAAGCCACCATGTTTGCATAATGTGTTCGAGCCCCAGCGATCATTTACCAAAATAGTATCCTTAACAGGACTTGAGTTATACAGCCATGCAATAAAATCGGTCGACCTCCAGTAAGTATCTGGTGCTTCCCACTCACCGTCCGACCAAATGATTTCAGGCTTGTATTTGTAAACCTAGACGAAATATTTTTTTTGTAGAATAATATTGAGTAATATAAAAAGCAAATGTAAGGTGGAAGATGATTTAAGAATCCTTAAAAAATAAATACCTAAGGTACCTGAATATTTTTTGAAGTAATTGGGAAATTTAAATCGAATCAAATTACTCTAATGCATAATACAAGCTTTACACAAATAATACATCATGAAGGACAACTTTATAGTACTTGATATTGGGCGAAAACACTAAATACAATGAAAAAATTCCGTCCACGCGCAGGAGTTGAGACAATATTGGAATTATCTAAAATGAATAAGAAAATGAGATGCAACAGTTTAATGAACTATAATCTTGTTTACACAATGAAATTTGGAGGAAAAATTCAAACATGTAAAGCACATTGTGGGGTGAGTATAAGACGAGCCTACAGCACGTCTCTTTGCAAGTCCACAAATAGAGACAATTCAACGATCTATCTACATTGCACATAAATATAATTCAGAAATGAAAAATTCCATTACTATTAATATAATTTTTATTATTATTTGATTGGATTTATTTGAAAACAGATTAATTAAATTGTGTATTGGGTCACCCTTTTACTTGACAATCATCAAAATAAGTGCATACAGTATTCAGGTGGAATCCGTCACACTGCGCATACTGATTCCTCTTATCAAATAAAGAAAAGAGTTCATATAAACATGGGTTTCGGAAACGGTTCAATACAAAAATAAATATGGCTGAGGTTGGCAACTATCCCAAAATTTTGCTCAATGAAAATTAAGGCAGTAAATTGAATAGGCTGGAAAATGAGCTGAAAAAGTGAATAAAACATGAAAAAAGTATGTTACTGTCATAATTATTGGAATATTAAAAAAATTACGTAAAATTGATATTAAATCAAGAGGTTTTCAACTTTATAGTAGATGAACTTAACTATTTTTCAATAAACTAATACTTTTCACAATAAAACTTGCTCAATTTCACAACTTAATAAAGGCCCTAGAGAATAGATGAATTGTCTGAATAGATAAATTGATAGAGATACAAACTTTAGCCAAACTTAAGACAAACTTTATTTCTGTAATGAAACGCTTCCAGACCTTTGTTTATAATAACCTTTTTATTTATTTTGATGAGAGGAATCAGCTATAGTAGTATGAAAAATTACTCCTGGAACATTCAGTAAATCCTAGAGAGAAAAGTTTTCATTTTCCTGGTGAGGAGCTATCTAGTCATATAGTATTAATTTACAGTAGTTTGAAATTTGTTTTATAGCTACTAAATAGTGAACACTATTACTTTATAAAGGCTTAACTGATTTCAAGGTGCGAATAAATTTTTAATCAAATTATTCTAGTGATCTATAATGTGTAATCACGCGTCATTATGTGCACAATGCCAGCAACAAACTACTTAAAAATAATTTTTTCAAATTATTCAGTGCACAGCTTATAAAATTATTCTCTTCAGTCTGTCACACTTGTCGCTCCCATCGCGCTTTAGATTGGGAGTTGATACAAAAAGCAAGTAACTTAGATAAAACTTATGTTTGCAATGACGAAGATAATTCACCATTAAAAAGAAATTGGAAAACAGTCGACGAAGTGACACCACAAAGAAGAACTCAAAGTCGAATGTGGCAGTTCATCTATCAGTATGAAGATGTACTGGTATAAATAATTTGATAGATGAAATTCAGAAAATAATATATAATGAATAAGCTCACCAACTCCCTCATTTCTGGAATAATCTTCTGATCAACAAATAGTTGTGAAGTGAAATTGCTTGCTCTATCAGCCACGTAAAGCGGATGAAACCATTCATAAAGTGAATGATAAACTCCGAAATGAAGCTTAGTTTTGCTTCTTATTGCTTCAGCCAATTCACCTGTTGAGAATAATAAAAACACATTTGCATAAAAAAACATGAAGCTATTTAATATGAATAATAATATAAATTAATATTAATATATACATTCAATAAATATGAATAATAACAACTAATATAAGTTAGCGAAGCACATTTGCATGAATTTGGAAAAAATAACAATTTTACTACTATAGCAGCATGTCTGTATGATTTTCACAAAAGGAAAGTAATTTGTTTAGATGTCAAATACTAGACTCGTAATTGTCACATGTGTAGGCTCACTTGAATAAAATATCACCTATCAAAAAGATTATGTAGATCAGGGTCTCCAAATTTTTCAGCCTCAAGGCCAAAATAATAACTCCAATAAGTTCCCGAGGGCCAGGATCGTTTATATTTTTCTATTAATATTAGTAACGTAGCATGATGTTCAAGTGATCATTAATCACTTGCCATCTATCCTCTTAGTCACTCCACTGACTATTATCTAAAATTTCTGGAAAAATCGCCGAGTATGTGCCCTGAGCAAACATACACTAGCTAAATTTGATAGATGAATTATGCTCTAAAGAAATGGACACAAAAATGCAGCCCAATGGGAATAGAACTGGAGGATTCTAAGATACATACATTCCTCTTTGCGGATGATCAGGTAGTTCTAGCAGAAGATCATCAGGACATGACCTATATGATAATAAAATTGATAGAGGAATACAGAAAATGGGGCTTGGAGGTTAATACAGAAAAGACACAATATATGCAGTTTGGAGGCACAGGACAGGATATTGAAACGGAAAATGGATTGATTAGAAATGTTAAGGAGTACAAATACCTTGGCGTTGTTATTAGTGATGATGGAAGGGATAGAGTAGATATCATGGGGAAGATAAGGAAGGGTAAAAATATGATAAGAGCACTACATCCAATTCTATGGAATAAAAACATAACTAAAAAAACAAAAAAAAATATATACCAGGCAATGATTGAGCCGGTCATGACGTATGGGTCAGAAGTGTGGAGTGTGGACAAAACAACATCTCAAAAACTTCTTTCAGCGGAAATGATGTACTGGAGGAGGAGTTTAGGATTAACGTTACTGGATCAAATCAGGAATGAAATCATAAGAGAGAGAATGAGCGCAAAAAACTCAATAATGGATGTCATTGGAGAGAAGCAATTAAAATGGTATGGACATCTGCGCAGAATGAATGAAGAGAGAATACCTTTGAAGGTCTGGAATTGGATACCGGCGAACAGAAATAGGCGTGGAAGACCGCGAAAGAAATGGATCTCCAACGTCCACATCCAAATGGAAAGTAAAGGTCTTTTTGAAGGAGACTGGATCAATAAGGAGAGATGGCGATTGGGATGCGAGAAGCGACAAAACTAAAGTTGCAAAAACTCGCTATATATATATATATATATATATATATATATGTTAACATAACACTTGATGACATTTACTGAAAAATAGTAGAAATATTATGTTGTAAAACACTATATATAGGAAGGAGCCTTAGCTGTCGAGGCCAGTAGTTTTGAGACCCATGATGTAGAACATTCCGGATCTATGAAAATTGAAAAAAAATTGAGTCCTACTGAAAATATTTTTTAGCATTTTATATTGTAAAAATTATACATAAAATATGTAAAGCATACATTTCCAGTATGTTATTCAGCATGCAAAGTACTACTGTACATATGTGCCAAATTTTCAGCTAATATAATATACTGTTACGGGTTCTATGTCTAAAATAACGCTGGCAACACTTAAATTTATCACTCGCACTCTATTAACACAAAGAATTCACAACTCACACTGTTCAGTAATTTCTTGCACAAAAATAAGCAATCGGAAACAGATAACACGATATTGTTCAACTGATAATGAGTTTTCAATAAACTGTACAAAAATCAATCACTAAATGTCAAAAGGCCGATCTAATATTAAATAATAACTGTACACTAAACTGTCCAATAATATTCGAAAAGAATCGTCGAGGAAGAACCATTAACTCACGTACGGTAGCACAAGTCCGTAATACAATAAACACTATTCAGTGGTATGAATTAAGCAGGAAAAAAGAATTGACACTAGCAAAGGCACAGAGAAAGAATTATCACATATATATAGAACTGTCACAACTTGTTTATCACGATGAAATTTCAAAGACAACTGAACTAATTTACAAATGCGTTCGCCTTAAATAGGTTTGTCAACAATCGAGCAATTTCTACATTTTTCTATCATCTTCTGAACAAATAAATCAAGGAAACTAGAACCTTCTACAATATTCGATAAGACTCCATTAATTTCTAATCAAACAAATAGAACATTCTACTAGTTACCAAGTAAACACTATAAAAGTGTCAAAAACAGTGTAATTAATGGCTTAAAAGTAAACATTTACATAGCAGATAACGCCAAGAACCACTGTGCCTTCTTTCTCTCTACTTTCTGCAATTTCATATCCGCTACAATACTTTTTCAATTGCCTAAACTGACTGGACTACTTCAACTTCGATTCTACTTCAATTTCGATTAATACCAAGTATAAACTATACAGTTCTGTGATAAGCAATATGTTTAGATCCTAAAAGCTCACTGTACAAGGCCAGGAATGAGATAAGTTGTGATTGCTTTCCTTAAAACATTTTCTTTTGTATGTTAAGCCATCTGAAAAAATGTAAACAATTCTTTTCTTGGTTATCTATTCTTATCAATTGGTCTGGCTGCTTCAGTGATTATGAATACAATCGTGCACTCCTCTGCATGCGAGTATTTGTGGAGGACGTGCTTAGATGGTAGCAGCTATCAAGCGAGAGCTCCACTGGATGTTACTGACTATAGTGAGAGCACATACATTCATTACTATATCTTCAACCCTTTAACTCCAATCTCATTATTGCATTTCGAAATTGTAAGTCCAATTAATTATTGTATTTTGATTGAAAGAAAAGTCATTCATTATTCGTCAAGAAGCATCTCAATCTAGCTTATATGTGTGAAAAATGGTATAAGAATTCTTAACATTATTCTTCTAAGATCATAAAAAGAAAATCTTTAAGAACATTACTTTCTGCAGGAAAGTTGGAAATTCGTTATAGTAAATGTTTGTAAAATAAATTACCTATTACATCACGTTTAAGTCCAACATCCATGGAGTTCCAACTGTATGAATAACGTGATGGCCACATTGCGTACCCCTCATGGTGTTTGCTGGTGAGTATTATGTATCTGGAAGAGGGAATACATTTTGAATATTGATGCTAATGATTTCAATATTTTGGATGAACTTCATTTCAATTCAAATATTTTTTATTGACAGCTCTATGAACTTATACAACTGAATTAACAAGTTAATCAACATTGAATTATAAACATTATAAAAATAAAATAAAAAACAGTTGATATTTTTGATTATGCAGAACTATTTAAAACGAATAAGAAATTCGAATATTTTTTACATAAGACTTAACATGATTGAGGCATAATTGATTGTTTACTCGGACCTGACTTTGGACCAACTATACCTCTACATTCTGTTACTTTTAGATTCGTAATGGAATTACTACATGGACTTCATTTATGAAATAAATATTTGATACCTATATAATCCTATATTCTAATATCTTATAGACCTTCAATTCCTTATTATTATTATTATTACTACTTTCTTAGTATGTAAAATTGCTATATTGAATGAATCTAACATCTTCTAGTTAACAACTTTTATTATTAAAAGATATCTAAATCGTAGTGATTTTTCCCCCGGCAGACACGGAAGCTGTAAGATGCCTAATGGCACTGTCTGCATAAAACTTGCAAAGCCTGGCTAAAAACGGATAAAAAGTTGTCTAGAATGATTGATTTTCCTATCCATCCAGATGCTCCTCCAGATAGTCAAGCTAATGATTCTCTCAATGACAATCATGTTCTACACCCGTATCTAATAATGGCATAAATAACACATGGCTAGTTATGAACTGGAATGTAACGTTTCTATAGTGGACCCAACTGTAGATATTCCTACATCCTTTTCTTCTGATTCCTATACATGTAATAGTGCTTTGGTCTAGTAGAGAGGTTGTTAGGTGAAAACCAAGCATTAATTGAAGCTAATTCCCAGATGAGGATTCAGGTAAGCGCAGCCATTGACCGATCAATTATAAATGAGAAACTAATTAGTCCAGATATAAAAATTTCCGTGACATTGCAACTCAAACTGAGGGTTTTGATGAGTGTGTTCTGAGGGAGAGTACTCCCTTATATAGCAATGAAATTTATAGGATTGGTACTCAGACTGAGGGTTTTGAGGATTGTATTCTTTTGGTGAGAGTGTATTCTATAAGCAAAGATTGATTGATAGCAAGTTTAGTGTTAATTGGAAAGGTGGTTATGATATTAGATGCGATCTTATTAATAACATTTCTGAGCTGGAATTACACTTGAAAACAAGTAATAAACTAGAAATTCACTGCCTGTTTTCAGGACCCAAATAGAATTATTAAGATTATGCTTAGAAATCCACCTAGATTTTCATGTCGTTCTCTCTTCCATTCAGCAAGAATTATGACTGTCTCTGCACTTTAAATTTATTATTTGGCTATATTTTCCTATAAATATCAAGTAAAATGGACAACAGACTGCAATATCCACAGTCATTATACTAGGTCCAGGAATGCTATACGAATGGAACCTCATTGTACTACATTTTACAAATTGAGCACTGGGTAAAAAAGTTTTAAACTCGTTGCCAACCCAGTTGAAGGAAGCGCAATCAGTTAGCTTTTCCAAAAGAAGACTTAAGGACTGGTTGATAAATGAATGCCTTTGAGTTGGCAGGCTCTAATCAATTAAAGACTACGTAATGATTATTGAATGATAAGTTTTGACTATACTATGTACCAAACATAGGCTATTCATTTTTCAAAACTAATGTTGTCATTATACTGGGTGCGTGTTTCATTATTGACTATTATTTATTCTAGCAGTAGCCATTATTTTAAAATTGACTGTAATTTTGCTTCCCGAGTTAATGAATTGTTTGTTTAATATGTTTGTATTGTTAATTTTGTTCTATGGATTGTTGATTAGGTTAACTTGACTATTGTCAATGCTGACTGATGTATAGCCTATGACATGTAAGTTATGTGAATGAATGAATGAACAAGTTTTCTGGCTGGAGCCCATCATCAGTGGCTGGATGACCTTGCTGGTCTTTTGTCAGCTGTCATTCGAAAGATAGTTGGCAGGAGCTTCAGATGAATTAGGAATTAGCTTGAGAAACTAATTGAAAACTGTATGTGATTTGAAAGTTGTCTGTTCAATAAGGGTGATGTGCTTTTGTTCAATTATGTTTCTATAGATTTCAAATTGTTCAAGACTGTTTAGTTTTGGGCCTTTATTGGGTCGCTGTGTAGGAAGTCCATTTTGTTCTCAATGTCTGTGTGCTGGTGTCTTTATTAATGTTCTATATTAAATGATCTGCAAAGGCTGATCAGAGACCAGAGATTGAATGACAGAGCTCACAAGAGCCTGCAAGATCATCCAGGCACTGATGATGGGCTCCAGCCCGAAAAAACTTTTTACCTCAAGTAAGAAAGAAATATTCAAATTTCTTATTCATTTCAAAAGTCATTTGTTGTCTAACTGAAAATTTCAAGCTCGCAGTTTGTCATGGATCAACAAATACTAAGTTTTAAATAAACTTACAAGTCAACGTTACAAACTTACAAATCAACGTTACAAGTCATTCATCAACAAATGATGAGAATTGAAAATGGATTAAAAAATTACTTGTAAGTCACTTGACACAATAAAAGGCTTTTGGATCGCACTCGAAAATACTTTCTAAAAAGTATAATGCAGAAATACTTTCTGCATTAAGAAAAATAATAAGAATGTTTTTATTCCTTTAAGGCATGAACAATGCTATTGGAAACGTCAATACATATAGAAAATACAGCCAATAAAACTAAACAATCACAAATCAACAATTATTACAAAAATACCAGTTAAACACTCAACAGAGCCAACAATCCATTGAAAATGGATTAAAAAATTACTTGTAAGTCACTTGACACAATAAAAGGCTCTCGGATCGCACTCAAAAATACTTTCTAGAAAGTTTTTGAGTCCTACTACATCCTCTATCCTTACACTGCTGATCTGTTATACTGTGCTAAGTCATTTTCATGGAATTGAATACTAAAGTTGAAATTGTTAAAACTTACTGAGCTCCAGAATTGCTAAATATTTCTGCCCATTTTGATGAATTGAAAAACTCGCCAGTGAACTGCGAAGCGAATTCTTGGTAGGTAAAATTTGGAGGATAATTTTTCTTCATAAACTGAGAAATATTACGGTCTGTAAATAAATCAAGTTATGAAATGTGAGACGTTATACTTACTGAATTAAAATTATTAAATTACGGATGAAACTTACACGAGTTTAAAATCATACTACCCATAATTAGGCTTTTAAAAAATACCATCCTGGAGTGGAAATCAAACTGCACTAACTTTTGGCTTGCACCTCTACGGTGTTAATGTTAAATAAAATGCTATTGATAAAAACTGAAAATCAGATCAATACAATTCAAAAAAATTTGACATTGAATATACTGTAGTAAAATAATTTGTTAACAACAAAAGATGTATAAGGCTAACTTCGAGACAGGTTTAAATTTCAGCATGATTCTTGGTAAACGGGATGAAATAACAATTTTATTTGATGATCAAATACTCGTTTGCCAATAGACATGTATAAATAATTTTTCCTCGTGTTTAAGGGGCGGATGACTGTATTGCATTAAGAAAAAGAATAAGAATGTTTTTATTCCTTTAAGGCAAAAAGTTGGGAACCGCTGCTCTAGCTAATTCCTCTCATCAAAATAAAGAAAAAGGTTTATATAAACATAGGTTCGGAAAAGCTTTGTTAAACAAATAAAGACAACTGAAGTTGGCAGCTGACCCTATCAATTTGCTCATTCAAAAATTTCCATTGCCTTCATTTATATTTAGGTGTTAAACTGAACAGATTTTATGTAAGAGCTGAAGTATCGAATAAACATGTCACAAATCTGAAACTACCGTATTTAATGAGATATTTCACAAAATACGTATGCATGTATGTATGTATGTACAATGTCTGTAAAGGTACAATAGCTGATTTCGAATGTAGGTGACTCTTCACACCTCCACATTATGTTTTGATCAAAGGAGCGTACTACGAAATGTGTGGTAGTTTTGCTTTCCTCACTGAGCTAACAGAGTTATATCAGTACGCAAAGCTCACCGTAACTAATATTAAAGCTATAATTATATGCTTAACAGTTCACTCCCACCACTACACAGGGTCTGGCTACATAGGTGATTGTGTATACTATCCAGCACACCTCTAAGCTACTTCGCACGTAGCCTTCATTCAACAGAGACGTTTGGAAAGCAGCACAATAATAATAATAATTGATTTAGCATCTTTTGTATCTGAGATGAACAAAACTCAGTTCACCTCAAGCCACAATAAGGAAAAATACATAAAAATGGCTATAAAAACATGTTTTCAAGTTTGAAGTGAATTAACTTGGTTATTTGCAAATACATCAATATTGTCAACGTAAATTGTAGGTTATTCAATTCGAAAAATAAAATGTTGAATTACCTAATAGCCAAAAGCACACGTAATAAAATCTGGTTTATTTATTGATCAAAACACATTGATTTTGCAAGGTTGCTTTCAACTTTCAATTCTTGTGTGTTGATACAATAAAACCCTGATTTATGAACTTTGGGTAGACTTTAGGCTACTGGATGATCTAATATATTATTTTCAGAATCGAAGTCTCAAAAAATAAAATATATTTTGTTTACTGACAAATAAGCAAGTTAATCCACATGCTTTAATAAAAAGAAAATGTGTTTTCAAGTGACAGATTTAAAAAAATTTTCATTCGATTTTTTAATCTATTTTACAAGAAACCTGTTCAATTTGACAACTAAGTGAAGGCACTAGAGATTTCTGAATGAGTAAATTAATAGGGATAGCTGCCAATTACAGCCATCTTTATTGCTTTAATGAAAAGTTTCCGAACCTATGTTTACATGAACTTTTGAGAGAGAAAATGATAAAGGAGAACAGCTAGAGTAGTTTGGCAGATTCCTCCTGAAACAACCTGTATGAGAAAATATCAATGAACCAAAAATACGAAATAATGATACTAATAACAGAAAAAAGACTGTCACCAAAAATAACGACAAGTGAGCAGAAGAGCAGCTAATTTACAGCACTGTTGAGTACATGTGCAGCCTTGGGATTGTCACGTGCTACATTTCTCTATTATACAATTTTCTAAAAACCTTAGACCTTCGAATTTCATTCATTCATCAGATGAATACATCTTGAACTGCTGCTCCGTGAATAGTGATGATTACTTCACGGCTGATTGTGCTACATTGCAGTCAGTGAATAATTCATTCGCTTCACTTCTAATCGAAACTGAACTCTGAGATCGAGTGTAGCTCTATTATTCTATGTTCACTATGATATGAGTTTAAGAGAAATAATTTTGATGTATAATAATTATATATATGATAATGCTAATATTATTTATTAATTTAGAATTCCTCGAATTGCTATTAATTTATACTGAAGACTTCCGCAATGGCGGATATTGACAACAGCATTGAATAGCTGATGATGGAAATCAATAAATAGTATTTAATAGCACTTTGAGGAATTCGAAATTAATAAATTCTGTTTCTGTATATTTGTCATTTTGATAAATTGTCAGTTACTTCAAACTAACTAATATTATGTTCAAGGATCTCCAAAGTTCATCGCCATGCATAACAGATATCTTATATACATTTTTTAAATACATTTCTTGTATTATTGATTAGGATTGGCATTGACATTCATATTTTAAGTGTAACATTGATATTATGTGTGTATAGTCAATAGTCAATATACTTTATTACATATTCTTTAAGAACAGTAATAGTTATCATTCTTACAATTATGGCTGGTAACTTAAAAAAAGAGTACTATTAAAGCATATGTAGGTACATAATTTATATAAATATGATAATATAACGATGTTATTTTTGAGTTTTGTTGTGTCTTAAAATTAATTATTTTCATTTCACTCCTGCCAGTCTAGGTCTCTTGTTTCAAAAAATTCATGGATAATGCACATTGGCTTTCTTTTAAGAAAATCACTTAGTCTTTTTTTTAATATCACACAATCCAGCTCTAGTTTCTTTAGCAGGTTTAAACAGTAAAAGTGTTTTTAAATCTGTAATATTTTCTATTACGAAATACTTGATGGAAAATCTAATATCTAATCTGACACTGAATATCTATTTAAATTATGCATAGCAAAAATTATAATTTAAAAAGAAATATAGTGTCAGTTTTGATATTAGATTGTATTTTTAAATTTTAATTGATAACGCTAGTAGGTCTTAACTATGTGCAAAAGTTCTAAAACACACGACGAACTTGGAATTCGATAGAGTGAAATTTGATAGTTGCATGAAATTAAATCTGAAGGTTTTAGAGTATTTTAGATGGGCTGTCAATTTTAACTATATTTTATGCACTGTGAAAACTATAAAATATACTATACTTAGTTCTTGATGATTTATGAGCTGTAAATAAAAACAACTTTCAATGCTTCTTCAGTATCAGTATCAGTGCTTCCAAATCTAAGCTGAAATAAGATTACAACTAAGTAGTTCGAGCTATGAAAGTATCAAATAAATATGGAGTCATAACGTACTTTTGGAACCATTCCAATGTTCCCAAAACCATTCGGTTCTATAGCTTGGAACAGAGAAAACGCCCCAATGAATAAAAATTCCAATTTTCGCATCGTCGTACCAAGCTGGAAGAGGTCTGCTTTCGAGACTGTCCCAAGTTGGTTCATATTTCTTTTCTCCTAAAAAAGAGAAAAAATGTAAATTTTCACTTTTTAAATAGTATGTACCTGTGGAAAACATACATTTAAGAGAATAAATCCGAGTATAATAAAAATAAACTAATGGCAGTACAATGGTTAAAATCTAATTTGCAATTTACACACGTTATAACTCATTATTTACATTGAGATTGTTTTTACTGAACAGAGATTTCTCTTTCTTACATTCCAAAATATCAATAAGGACTTCCACAAAATCAATAAGAATTATTAAAAAAAAATTATTTGTACAAAAATAAAAGCAATTTATTTCCATCCTCACACCTTTCCTTCTTTAGGGTGTGAGGAAAGTAGGTGGACGAAAGTGAAAAAGTTTTGTTTTTAATATTACTCTGATCTCATAGAAATGATAAATTTAGGGGTTACTTTTCTAATTGTATTTCTGAATTAAAATATTCACAACTATTAAAACTAGCTATCCTCAGAAGTGATTCACAGGTAGTGGGAATAGAATAAATTTCTATTTATTTAGATAAATTTATAGAAATTATATAATTTCTCTTAGATTATTAAATTTAATAATATTTTAGATTTTTATTTATTTTATTTCAATATTTTAAATATTTAATTTAAAATATTTATATTTATAAGTATATAAATAAATATTTATTATATTAACATATTTATTATAATACCTGTTAACCATAATAAAAGGTTAACAGGACATGTTGCATTTGGAAAGATAACATATCAGATGTCTCAGCGAGTTTACATGAGTTTAAGTTTACAAAATTAAATGACCTACAAGAAAAGATGAATGAAAGAGGGGCGAAGAAGGAATGAGAGGAGAAAATATGAAAATGGGGATAAGAAATCAATATTTGTCCGAGATTGATCATTTGAAATACATTTACATTAGAGGTGGAGAAGGTGACAAAGGCAAAAAAACAAAACAAATGAAGAATTAAAAAAGTTAAAATTTTTCATAAATATTATAAGGTTGAAATTACGGATTTATGATATCGTTCTGGGAAATAAACTCCATGCAGCAACACATTCGTATGTTACTAGCCCATTATATGATGGTTGATGTTTTGAGCATGGCCCACAATTATTAACAAATAATATTATTTAAGCTAATAGGCAATAATGTGAACAAAGTGAACAATAATGATAAGAGGTCGTTGACTAATCTTCAATTAATCTACTAAGTACATGTTCATTTATTGGAATCTAAGCTTTAATGATAAAAATAAAAATCTTGAAAAAAGATTTACACATAATAATAATAATATCGTGTGACCTGGCTGGCTCAGGTCTGGTGTCAGAGTTATCAGGTCGCACCTGAATAAGTTCAGGGCCTCTGACGCGACTGAACGACTGTTTTTTAGGCAGCCGGGACCGACAGCTTCACGTGTCCTCCGAAACACGTTACACAACTATCTTGAAACAAGATTTATACAACTGCCCTCCTGGTATTCTGAATAAGAATCGTTATTGTGATATTAAATAAAACATTTTTAGTCTCAATAACATTAAAAACTTTCATGTCTCACAGTAGTCCTACAGTGCTTTTGTCATTTCCCCATCAGTTCTCAATAATTATAAACAAACTTAATAATTTTCAAGTTTTCAAATACTACCACCTACTTCTGACTAGCTATCTCTATCTATAAAAGGATGATACCCTGACTCACTCATCAACGCAGAGCCAAAACTACTAGGACCATGAACTTGAAATTTCGTATGAACAATCCTTATAGGATTTCACCGTGCAATAAGAAAGGATTTTTCAAAATTCACAATTTTAGGGGTGTTTTTAGGGGGTTAAAGTTTTTCATATGCAAAGCACGGGTACATGACTAGCTAGCTTACTGGAATCTTTTAATCATATGGTAAATAATTTGAAATTTTTCTATCTGCTGTACACGCTATTTCGATGGACAAGCTGTTTGTGTGTTTTGCAAATCATCATTCACCTAACCTACTGAACTTGCCGGCCAAACAGCTTAAAGGAACAGCTGATAGAAGTCAACAGTTTTTAATCACATGGCAAGCCCCTTAGTGGCGTTATTTACGCTGTCTTTGAACAGCAAAAGACTTTGCGTGTAGGATTCCGTGCAGTCGGAGTCTTGCAGTATGTAGGAAACATATGACTGGGTATCTATATAAATAAAATTAGAGTTTTGTCTGTACATTTATCAGAATTGTATATTTTTTGGTTCTTTTTACGTTTTATACATTAAATAAGCCGAAAATAGTCTTATCTCACTTTCTGTCTGTCTGTCTGTCTGTCTGTCTGTCTGTCTGTCTGTCACGGCCCCAAAGGCATTTTACGCGGCCTTCTCCTCAAAAACGAGAGCATCGATCGGGATTTTAGTTATTGAACAGTATTGAACAGTTTATTGACAATGTCTTTAGCTATAAAAAACAAAATTAACTTTTTTTTTAACAGAGTAATAAACGTTTAAAAACCAAGTGTTTTGCGATTTTGGATACATTTTACGCGGCCTTCTCCTGAAAAACGAGAGCATCGATCGGGATTTTAGTTATTGAACAGTATTGAAAACATTATTGACAATGTCTTTAGCTATAAAAAACTAAATTAACTTTTTTTTCAACAGAATAATAAACGTTTAAAAACCAAGTATTGTGTGATTTTGGATACATTTCTTCCAAGTTTTATTACCACATAAGAATAAGAACAAATCACGTAATTTATCATGATATATCAATCAGCTGTTCTCAAATATAAATGGTGGGCCCTTCGCGGCGTTATTTACGCTGTCTGCAGACTTGTGTAGTCGGAGCATTGCAGTCTTTTAGGAAACATATGTCTGGTGAATCAAAGCTCATCTTATGTTTTATCAATTATTTCTTTGTTGAAAAAAAACAAAATTTTCTAATTTGAATTTATCAAAACAAAAATTAACATTTTAGGAAGGTGCGGTTTGTGCCAGGCTCTTGGGAATTCGCCAGGTAGCACTATTATTACCATGTAAGAAAAAATCCCGTAATTTATCATGATATATCAATCAGCTGTTCTCAAAAAATATTCTCTCCGATACCTGTTACTGAATTGTTTACGTTCTAAGTTGTTTACTAAGGGCCCGTTCACACATTACAGTTTTTGTGCGGTACAGTAAATTTGCTGTATCAGTTATTTTGCAGTGCTTTCGTTTGCATGTACATTTCATATTGTATGTTCACACAATACTGTTTCAACTGGATCCAGTAAAAAAGCTGTTGTAGCCGATTTCTACATTCGGTTTTGTCTTCGAAAACTGTATCGCTAAAATCAGCTGTACCGCAAAATAACTATCCGTATCCGGTGGCACATGTATTGTACTGGTAATGGATATGTTCAAACGATACGCTTATTATGCTGGAAGCAGTCTTCAGATCGTCAGCAATGATCTTCTTCATTGATATTCTTCAGCATTGATCTTCTTATTAGTGAATTCCAGTGTCCAGAAGTGGAAGATATTAATTGCGAAAATTTAATTTCTCTAATATATGAGAGACCCGCCTTGTGGGACAAGACTTAAGATTAATATAAAAATAAAGAGAGAAAAATGTGTGGAATATTGAAACCAGAATTTGTGTACTTTGATCAAGATTTAAGAGAAACCTTCAGTAAGAAACTTATTTAAAAAAATCTTACACAAATAAAAAAAAATCCTGGACTGGAATAAATAAAACTGAACTGGAAGCGCAATGGAAGAAGGAGGAGAGCACAGCAATAAGCAGCAAAGCCGGACCGTGCGTACATCACAGTACAGTTGACGCCGTACAGTAAAAAAACCGTACCGCAAAAAAACTGTATTGTCTGAACGGGGCCTAAGCTGCTAACAACTTCATGATCGTTGCTATCAAAAAAGCCGAAACATATTTAGTCTTATTTCTAAACATAATCCGTACGAAGGACGGGCACAATAGCTAGTGATGAAATGTAATTATGCCGGGTTGATGACATCATTCTGTTAACCAATGCAGCTAGAAATTTGAAATGTATTCTCAGTAGGAGGTGGTGAATAATAAAATAAAAAACCTAGCTTCTACCCTAATAGTCGTGGAAGGTTTAAATTTGAAATGTTGATTGAGAGGTGGTAAGGTCTTACTGTGTAAGAAAACAACGAAGGAGGCCTCTCTGATCAGCTGGAAGAGCCCTAGGACTAACTTCTTCCCTAATAGTCCTAGAAGGTTGAAATTTGAAATGTAAACTCAGTGGGAGGTGACAAATAATAAAATCAAGAATTTTTTATGAGAACGCAGCAACGCGCGTCGGGCCAGCTAGTTTTCAAATAAAATCTTTAAGCTACAAAAAAATTTACACTCATATTTCTAAATCACTTGTATCATACTGCACATATATTCGTGTTAGATGGTAGAATGTCTTTCCTCTAAATCACTAGCCAAATACTTTCTTTTTTTTAGGTAACTGAGGTAACATCTATATGCTCAGAGGAATTTTATTAATTATTACATATTTATGGTATAAATGGCTTTTGAGTTTTAGATAATCTTATATCTGCAATAATACATACCTCTTATTAGTTATTTATGTATTAAGAGCGTGAAGCGCGACTTTATCGCTCGAGCCAAAACATTTACTGCACGACGCATAGCGGATCGCAGTAATTTTGTGAGAGTGATAAAGAATAAGCTTCACGCGCGAATTGCATACAATATTTTTCCTACAACTGCAGTTCTGGATTCCAATACAATAAAAGCTTGTAGTTCTTAACATCACAGAGCGTACGCGGATTTGGTTAACGTGCGCCATTGTTGAGGTTATGTTAATAATACGCGGATTCTGTGATCCACTAATGAGAAGACATCAAAATCAAAACAGAAGCGTAAAGAAAACAGCTGGCGAGCGTAAAGTACTTTACCGCTTGTGGAGCAGTAAAGAGGTATTTTACAATTAGTTTTCAGTACGTAAAGAGCTACTTTATGAGCAGTTGTAGGAAATAGTTATTTATGTATTAAGAGCGTGAAGCGCGACTTTATCGCTCGAGCCAAAACATTTACTGCACGACGCATAGCGGATCGCAGTAATTTTGCAAGAGCGATACAGAAGCTTCACGCGCGAATTGCATACAATATTTTTCCTAAAACTGCAGTTCTGGATTCCAACACAATAAAAGCTTGTAGTTTGTAACATCACAGACCATGCGCGGATTTGGTTAGCGTTCGTCATTTTTGAGGTTGTGTGAATTTCACGGATTCCGTGATCCACCAATGAGAAGGCATCAAAATCAAAACAGAAGCGTAAAGAAAACAGCTGGCGAGCGTAAAGTAGTTTACCGCTTGCGGAGCAGTAAAGAGGTATTTTACAATTAGTTTTCAGTACGTAAAGAACTACTTTACGAGCAGTTGTAGGAAAAATATTTCATCTTATAATAATATAAGTTATCTCTTAGAATAATTTCTGTTAGAAATACAATATCAGTAATTTTTGGAGAAAATTGCAAAGGAAAATATTCAAAAGTAGCTCTTCTAAAACATTTCATTTTCACATTTTCTATTGAATGATAATTCGTAATCTTAGCCTAATTAATGAGATTGAAACCCAATCTTCAATAATTCACTACTACTTTTCTTACTCTCATTGGATAAAACAATATTGTTTTTTCTTGGCTTTCTACATTCGCATTTTCATTCATAACCATGAAGTTCATAATATACTAGGGTGGTGATTGGTCATGCGGTGAGCGTGGTGTTCAAGTGGTCGTGATGTTCAGTCACGACCGCTCAAGACTGCGCTTGGATGGGTGACCGTGCTTCAATGACTTGATGTTACAAGCTTTATTATCACTTACCCGGTGGTTCGGAACCCACCTAAAACAGTAGGTCCACCATGTTCCCCGTAACATGGCACAAACGGCGAGGTGGAACTACCCGTAAGGGTCTCCCCACCATTAAAAGCCATACGCTTATTATTATTATTATAATATAAATGAATGAATAAATATATCTAATATTAAAACTAACACTATATTTCACCTTTAAATAACGTTTTACTCACACATATTGGAGATGCTTGAGGAATGCATTTCACTTCTGAAAAGAAGGTTCGTCACTTGTCAGCCTTTTCAGAAGTGAAATGCATTCCTCAAGCATCTCCAATATATGTGAGTAAAACGTTATTTGAAGTGAAATACAGTGTCGGTTTTAATATTAGATTGTTCATTAAGTATTTCGTCATGAAAAACATCACAGAATAAATATATATTATATATAAACACATATAAGTCATTCCAAAAAAATTTTTGTCACATTGCTTCTATATCTATAATTTTCCTCAGAAAAGGTCATTTAAAAATGATTGAATACCCGGTTCTCTAACCCTAATCATGTCACGCGGCTAAATTGCAAAACCATTTTTGATTGAAAACATTTTTTAATGCTTGTACGGTTGTCCCCAACAGACAAACATACAGACAAAGACAAATTTCATTTGTTGACCTTGCATTTGACAGATGTGTAGACCTAGATACATTTCCAGGATATTTTGAATTCCTCAATTGCTCTGGTCTAGACAGTTCATACAACTTATTCTCCATACATTAATTTTTCATCAGGAAACAGTGATGCTACTGAGGATTCGTCTAAAAAAGTTGCCAATAAATTCAATTTATGTTTTGCTAGTGTAGGGAGTTAACTAGCTAGTTCAATGACCTGTAATCAATCACTCAAATTATGAAATAAATTCTAATTTTGTTCTAAATCGAGTAACTGAGCAGGATATCATGCCCATGTCATCTGCCTGCCTTGCATGGCGGTTCTGCCCATGCTTGAATTCTATTTCTGCTTTCATTCTTAAGTCCAATATACTGTACATCTCCTCATCAAATCTCTCCTCTATGTTATCCATTTGACCCATTACTAGAGGTGTTTTCCCGGTCCTTTTCAATTAGCGAAAGTTATACCCCTATTTAAATCAGGCTGTTATGCTGACAAAAATAATTTCAGGCCTATTTCTCTTCTAAGTGTCTATAAAAATCTTAGAAAATATCAATCTTTAAGGAACAATTAATGGATTATCTCCAAGTGAACCAAATACTGTGCGAGTGCCAATACGGATTCAGGCGGCACAAGGCTATCACTGATGCCCTCTTTGATGTTAGTCCTCCAATAAGAAGGCTATGATATTTTTAGACTTGAAAACGGCTTTTGATTCAATTGCCAGGAGAATCCTATTGAAACAACTTGGAGCAATTGGTGTACAGCGCACACCCCTTTCCTGGTTTTGTAGCCTTCATTTTGGGCAGGATACAGAGTGTAGCAGGCTACTAGTGATGAGGTCGGTGTGGACTATGGGGTGATCCAGGGAGGTACTTTGGGTCTGGTGCTTTTCCTGATCTACATCAACATTATCTCAAAATTGGCTCTCAATGGAAAGTTGCTACTTTTTGCAGATGATTTATGCTAATCTTCCTCAAGGGTGAGTCATTGTTAGGGATTTACAAGACCTTATATTGGTGAAGAAGTGGCTTGATCAGAACATGCTCTCACTGAATGTATCATGCCATTTCACTCTATACTGTGTCCGACTACTATCTTGATCATCTGAAAATTCATAATGCAGTAAGCAGTACAGTGACTCCTCTGTATAGAAGCGCCCATTCCATTTTAGACTTTGCCATATCGGCTCGTATATAACAAGTTGGTTTTGAAGAAACCGAGAAATATTTCATTAGGGCGCCATTAGAGGCGGTAGGGAGGTCCGTGCCCTTCGTGTATTGATATTAACCTTATTATATTGAACAAAATTTCTCCATTGGAATAACATACCAATGGTATGTTATTAACTTGATAGCATAGTAATAAGGAATATAACTGAGCCAATATTAAAGCAATTTAGATAGATTTCTCGGTAATTGTGCCGCAGATGTTAGCAAGAAAAAAATCACTTGAAACTTCACTAAATTGTAGTATTATGTCTCCTGATCACAATTATTAAGTTTTTAAGTGTCGGTCTCAATTAATTAATTAATTATTCAATATTAAAAACTCACCTTTTGAACTAAACCCCAAAATGATTATCTTTAGCAATTAACTTGAACTGAGTATTTAGAATTATTTACTCATACAATTTATCTATTCAATAATAAAAGCATTTTCAATTTGTTCCTTAATCTTATCACTTGATGCATTGCACATACTTCTACATAATATGTTGCCACAGCCTGGGTTTTGGGCGCTTGGGCCTTCTATTTCTTAAGCTTATGAATTTTAACGACTGTGACTAACGATGATGTATGATAATATTATAGAGTTCTATAGAATCTGAAACTGATGCTTTTGTTTTACTCTGAACTCACAAATATATTGTAATGAGAATATATTTAAAAAATGATACATTTTATGTTGAATAATGATTTTTGACTGTTATTTTCCAACCTGATATTATTTGTGAATGTAAAAATTTTAAAGTAACAAAAAAATTATCAAAGATATTTTTTGCATTACGGAATTAATGAAAACATAATAATGATCACTATAATTAATTAATATAGTGACAGAATATTGGGAATACATTGATATTATATCACAATAAATATCATACCAGTTTCAAAATATTGATAATTTTGGTATTGATACTCCATCTCTACATTGAAAAAAGGAAATAACATAATTTTCATTGTTCATTATGGCGAAACCTTTGAATGATATGGGTGGTATCCTTTAGGATGACCTAACAGTTTGATCGACCTACTGCTAGCGCAGCCTGCAGTCCACAATTCTGTGTGGTATGCATAACCAAACCTAACCTAACCTGGCTAGATGTGACTAGGTCTGGACCAATTTATCAAGGAGAAATGTGACATGTAACATGTAATTTGCATCCTAACCTAACCAAAGCTAGCCTAACCTAACCAAAGCTAAACTAACCTAACCAAACCTAGCATTGCTAGATTTTTAGCATTCCAATTCAGCAATTTTAGGGTAGGTTAGGTTAGCTTTCGTTAGGCTAGGCTAGGTTAGCTTAGGTTAGGTTAAATATCACAAACTGCACCCACTATTCAGACTCATGGGCTCAGAATATGATCTTTATCATTGCCGGTAAATGGAATTTTACTGAAAACCAAACTTGAATAAATTAAATATTTGTAAAATTTATTTGCCGGTAAACGGTAAAAGGTTCGAATGAACCAATGCAGGCTCCCATAGAACACCCGTTATTACCGATGTCATGATATAGATGGCACTCCATTGCTCTATCTGTTCGTCTTTGATGTTTTGCTTAAGGTACTATAAAGGCTTTACAGAGCCATAGTTATGTTCAAAAGGTGAGTTTTTAATATTGAATAATTAATTAATTGAGACCGACACTTAAAAACTTGATAATAATTGTGATCAGGAGACATAATACTAAAATTTAGTGAAGTTTCAAGTGATGTTTTTTTTGCTAACATCTGCGGCACAATTACCGATTTCTCAATAAATCTGAACGATTTTTGGCACTTGCCCCTCCCTTTTAGGTTGAACTGAAATGGGGATCCTGATAGTTATAAGTAGCTTTCATTAGAATTCTCCTATTGAAGTGAGTCGCCATCAGTCGCACAAGAATCATTTCGCTATACAAATTCAATAAAAAAATGGATGTATCTCAATGAGTAATGAGACAATTTCAGTATCTCACTCATTAATCCGGTACTCTAATGAAATAGAAGTCTTTCTATTCGTACCTGTGAACCTCCATTAGAATATTGAAAAATAATAGTTTTCAAAGATGTGAAATCAGTAGAACTCATCTCTTTACAGCATACTATTATTGAAGTTATAGCAGGGTGTCTACTAGTTCCTAATTGTAAAATTCCCGACTTTTTCCCGACCACATTTCCAAAATTCCCGGCCTCTAAAGTTCTATAAAACCAATTTTACTTCAGGTACCGTAATATATTCCATATTCCATAAACGGCGGTAGTAACTAAGACTCATTTACCTAGACATTGTAAGGGACTCCTCGGGCTTACGAAAATGAGAATTTAAGAACAGCGGAGGCAGATGCAACACCGATAGCGTGAATTAGTCTCTGAATGTTGATTGCTTACATTACACAGGAGTGGATCCATCAGGAGGGGGGGGGGGGGTGGCCCGGGGTGTATTAAAATGATTAAATGCCTTTACAACGTCCTATACTGTCAAAAAAAAACCCAGAAACGTTAACTAATGGGTGTAAATATAATATAAGTTAATTTCTGAGAGTAAATAAAGCACAATGTAGCAAAAATTTCAAGTTCAACGCATAATTTAACGTTTATATCTCACATAAACATCAAGTGGGAATATCACAATGAAATGTTCATAATATGAACCTAACTACAAAAAAAAATATGTTATTGGTTGAGACAGCAGCCATCAATTGAATTGAAAGATGATATTCTATGAATAGATAATATGAATCCTAGGAGGTAACCAGATTTCACTCATAAGAATTACTTCTAAAAAATCCCTTTGTCCTCTTTTTAAATTTATCATTGGGCAGAGTTCTTGTTTCCAGGGACAACCATTTTAACCCTTTTAGCCCTGCTTTACATTCACCCAGATAACACAATCATTGATCACCCTAAATCCTTAGTCCAAAAATGTGGGACTCTTGACTGTCAAGTTTCTGCTATAAAACTATTGTTCAATACAAAATAGAGATTTATTAGACAAATACATTATGAAGTACTTGACCTAGAAAGTATAAAAATTACGAAACACAAATTTTAATAACTTTCTTTTAATGTGTATCGTTACATCACACAAAGCAGTAGCATAACTACAGGGTCAGTCTAGGGTGGAGGACGACCAATGCTGTTGCTAGGAGAGTTAGACTCTCGGCACAATAATTACAATAGTAATTTGGAGTAGTAGTCCTCTAAGATAAATTGAAGCAATATGCATGGCTATTTATCCCAAAACGGCGGTTCGGGGTAATCCCCGAGAAATTTTTTGAAAAAACCTCTCTAAAGCCACATTTCAAGTGGTTCTAGGGATTAATTCTTCTAACTTAACACTTCAACACACGTTATGGGTCAATGCAAATTTTATCTAGTTCTTGTATTATTGTCAATGGGAGGTCGGACATTACTTGAAGCTTCTATACTTGATTGTACACTGATCCTGATTGGGGTACCATAGAGTAGGATACTTGAAAATTTATTTCCAAGAAATTGAGGTGTACTCCTTGAAAACGTTTTTAAAATAACAATTCATACAAAACCACATTTTAGCGATTCCTGACATCTTCTTTGACTCTTGCCAAAAATTGTCACACAATGGCCTTAAAAAATTCATTTTTTTTTGTCTGAGGGGGTAATATCCCCCTGATTCCTTCCCATAGTTACGCCACTGTACAATGAAAAATGAAATTCACAAGAAAAATTACGTATATTATTCGCAATTGAAAAATTATTCTGTAATCAGCCAAAATCTCCCAACAACTTTTTGAGGATCCAGGATCTAGGCTCTAAGGTGATTATCTGAGTGAATGTAAAGTAGTGCTCATAAAACAAGTCTGCTTTTTCTGCCATGAGAGTCCTCAGCCATGTATTGATAAGCTTTTCAGAACTGGCATCATTTTAGACCAATTACTGAAGTACACAATAATTTGCAATAGAAAATCAATTGTTGGTTAGGCATTGCTGTCTCTTTTTCCTCCCTTGTCAGCAACTTTGAAAACTCTCCTTTATTTTCTTCTACTTTATATTATTTTTTCACTTTTTACCCTTATTTGTATTTTTAAAATTTCATTTCTGTCCTACCAATTTCTATCCTTTAACATATTGCCATCTCTTTTCCACTTCTTTACTGATTTTTATTATTTCCATTCTTTAAGAATTCTACCTTTTTTCTACTTTTCTCTCTTTTCCTTCCTTTTCTTTTTCTTCTGCGTTTGGGGGGGGGGATTTTCCCTTCCCCCCGAGGATTCGCCAATGCGTATACAAGAGGTCACTAATAATTAGATGATTGGAACATTTCATCTTCTTTCTTTTTTCACACAAAAAATAGTAAAATCTAATAAAGCAAAACAAAAAAAAAAATGTAACAGCCACCCTTCGGGGGAATTGACCTGCCAATTAAAAGAAAACCTCCCACTTCAGGGCAATGTAGGCTGATGACTCCATCAAAATAGCAAGTAGCTACATATTGTAAGTTGTTAAGGAATGTTGTTCGACCATTAGTAGAGGGCAGTTTAGAAATTCATGCCATTAAATAATTTACTTAGACCTTGTACCGTAAAATGGGGCGAAGTCGTACACCTGGGGTGAAGTCATACACTAGGACATCACATGTTAAATTTTGCGCTACATGCCACCTAGGGCGATCCAGAAAAATCTCTTTTTTAAAGTTAAACTGGATTTATATTTTTTAAATATACATTTAAAAATAATAGATAAAAAGTAAAAATGTAAATTATAGAATTATTATTTTTTTGCTATTTTGGTGGAATTCTGAAAAACTAATTAAACCTCTCTGATGCAAATAATCGTACTTGACTAACCTAACCAAACTTCATTATTGTTGTTCGTTGATGTGTTGTGATGCTCTGTGTGTGTTTACAAACAATTTGTGGCTCATTTGTGTTCTTTATGAATTTTAATTTGCAAAATCGCTCTTTTGTGGGGTGAAGTCATACATAATGACTTGACAATATAAACCAAGTGGATGCCGGAGGAATCTTCAGTACTCTGAAGAAAACCTTCGTTAAGCTGTTGCTGAAGTTAAAAATGTAAAACTACCTACGAGCAGCTTCAGAAAAATATAAAGTTCTTGTAATGACGATTAGCGAGCACAAAAGGGGAAAACATCCTGAGGTGTATATACGACGGACAGTGCTTTGAAACCCGAGGAAGAAGAGAGACTTAAAAAAGTGCTTTTAACGTGTGCAGAATGAGGCCATTCATAGTTTGGATATTAAGATTGTTGTTCAGGAATATCATCTTAATAGATTAGGCAGAGTGGAAAAAAGATTTTAAAATAATAGACCAGGCACAGACTGGATTCTGCATTTTCTTAAAAGACAGAAAGACTTTACTGTGAAGTAATTAGATAATTTTCAATGTGTTGTGTTAGTTAGGAAATATCTATATATTTACATAGAAATTTGGTAAGATTTATATTACAGTCATATTTCCATAAGCATAAATATTATTTTCAATGCAAAACTAATTTTTAATTTTTTAACCTAAATTAGGTTAATATCAATGATAAAGTGCCTTAATAAAAGTTTATATGTTCTGATATTTAATTATTTTTTTGTGAAAACTATGATTCTTCTTTTTAAAAACACAATTACGACTTCAACCTTTTGTTAGCCCAGAGTCATACACAGTGTGAAGTAAAGTAAAAGTAATTTCGTATGGCTTTTCGTGGTGGGGAGACCCTTACAGGTTCCACCTCGCCATTTTTTTAACGACTACTTTTTTTTATTTGCAACCGGGACCGACGGCTCAACCTATGGGGTGAAGTCGTACACTTTTTTTTTTGAAACTAGCATGGATTTTTGAAACGTTTTTTATGACTAAGGCTAAGAAGAAAAAGTATCAAGGAATATGTACTCTGATTTTTTATAATTTAAAAAATACATTTTATGGTGTTTCTGGGGAAAAAAATCCAAAAGTGAACGACTTCACCCCATTTTAACGGTACTTGAGAAAATCACTTAAAATTTTATCTTCTAAATAATATTATTTTTAAACCCAGGGAGTTCTGAGCCCTTTCTATAAGTCTCTTTGGTAAATCATCATCATTATCATCTGGAATAATTGCAGTAATCGAAGGTGTTGAAGGGCTATTTCACACAATTTGAGGTTTACTTATATTAAAAAAGGCATAATTGGCTTTGCAATCATATTCATGTTTAGAAAAAATTAAAGATAGCTTGAGACTGAACAGTTGCTTGCAAAATGCGTTTATACTTTTTTAAATTACCTAATTCAAGTTTTTACAACCTTGGACAAAAATATATAAGGTCAAATAAATTGAAATAATGGTATGGAGAATCACAGTACAATAGCAAAACACACACTATGTACAAAATGGCATTTGATTATTTTATTGCAAAACATTATTGACTAATTGTTCCCAGCAACGTCGAATTATTCTTGTGTTTCCTTGTTAGCCAATTTAAGTATGCGCTCGTAACAAAAGTATGTCAAAATATGTGTTACAATCAATTTTCTTATTTTCCCGACCGAATTCCAAAAATCCCGACCTTTTCCCGGTTTTCCCGACCTATCAGAATTCCCGACCTCCCGACTTTTCCCGACCAGTAGACACCCTGTATAGGCTACTGTATTATTGCTTCTTGAATAAACTGAACAGTGATATATCACATAACATACATGAACATACATTACATTACAACATATATTACATAGAACACGATTCTGTAACTTATTCCCTGGAAGGAATTATAAGTAAGGTACCGTACCGTCAAAAAGAATATCATAATTATGCAATAGTGACTACTAAAATATTGTTGATAACAAATTAAAATGATTACCTTCAGTTTTTGAAGTAACAAAAATGAAAATAATGCAAACAACTAGGATTATTCTGGTACTGGCCATGGTACACTTTCAATAAAATTCAATCTAACAAGAGTACAAACGACGATGAAAATTACGTTTAACTGAAAACCACTTCAGCGATTAAAAAACGCTGATAAGTGTTAACTAACGATGACCAACTCAAACAAAACCCGAGGAAAACATAAGTAGATTTGATTAGAAAGAATGACAAATTGAATATGAAGTCTTTTTAAGAAGCAGTAAAGTGTATTTATTGGTTAGAACACCGGTATCGACATTGAAACTATCGACAGAACTTCTTTGAAAGTTATCGATAGCTCTAGTCGATAGCTTCAATTGAATTTCACTATTACCAATCAGTGATTGGCAATCATCAATCACCATCACCCAGAATAAAAAATTGTCAGCTAATTAATGATTAATTGAAGTCAAGAATTTGAAAGTTCACTCTATTTCCCTATACAAAACGTGATATTAAAGATTTTAATTTGACAATAGTTTGTCTGGTTCTAGATTATCGACTCTCGATTAACAAAAACAACAAAATGGCCACCTTCTGAAAAAACATCTGTGTTAATTTTGATACAGATTTGAGGTTATACGAATTGTGATGGTGAACTGGTCATAATTTTTTGAGTGCTTAGGATACACTTTTCTAATAACTATATTATTCTACAATATGGGAATTATTAAATATTGTCATACTGTGAATATATTACATTCAAATGTTCATAAATTAATCAATCATACCAACAGCTTCAAGCTGTGGAATTATCAGTCAACTTCTTTCAAAAACAGTAATCAAATTCAGTCGATAAGTGATTTTATAACAAGCAGTAGACTGCACACAAAAAAATCGTCTTTCGAAAAATTTATAAGTTTATTGCCTAAAATTCGCCACTCAAGCCGTTATTTTAGTTTTAAATCGAAAGGTTCCAGCAAGGTAGGAGTATCATTATTTATTTGTTTTACCATCCTATTAGGCTATTAATTGTACAGCAAGTTAGATTACGTACTTCATTTTATTGGAGTGTTAAAATATTTAAAAGTTCTGAAAGATATATCATAACAGTTATAAGAAGGTAGTGATTGAAAATAAAACGATGGTTGCATAATATTATGCAGCTATAATTAGCAACCATTTTTCTTAATGTCCGAGGACTAGGCCTATGTCTACATAGTTTTAAATAACGATTGTGATAAAAACGTATTTTCTGTTGAATAATGCCGTCAGGTTGTCTTAATCTTTCATTGGTGCATAACGAGAAAATTCATCAATCATTATAGCCTTTTCTTTACTGTATTTGAAGGAACAGAATTTCAAAAACAGCCCAGTCAGATACATAAGGATCATCAAATCTTGTGTAGTAGGGTAAAAATAATACGAGGACTCAGAGTTCTATTTAAGAAACATAATTAACTTATCTTTGAAGTAATAATTTTACATGGGTAGTTACTCAACCTTATTCCCTGCATGAAATAAGATATGCTGCTTAGACTTTGTCTTCATTTGTTGACTAAATTGAGTTACTAAAACGTTATATTGGCTTACATCTAGAATTCCAAATTGAATTCATGATTAGTAAGCAGTTGATCAATTTCTCAAATTGATATTACATCAATCATTCTAGGTATGCAACATAACTTAGTTAAAAATACAATATTAATAGAAAATATAGCCTAATTTAGAAATATATCTACCAAAGTACACTTTTATACTTAGCAAGACTCCTAGCTACAATTGATGATAATGCATTAACGGAGGGTTCTATCTTTAATTCTAGTTGAATTCTCATTTTGTTTTCAGGTTATCACCAAGCAATGGAGGCGGGAACAACGTGCTTTGAACAATCTGCTACAGCGATCAGTATTATTGCAGATGCCACGCCAAAATCATATACGTTGCTTGCATACTACTTCTTCAACAAGCAATCAAAGTAAACCTTCTAAAGATGACGATAAGAAAAAAAAGAAAAACGAAAAAGATGAACAAGAAACTTTTAGTTCGTTAATTGCAAAGGGACTTTTCTGTTTCATTATCGCGTACATGCTGATGTCATTTCTGTTGATTTTGCTACCTAACGACAATCCGCACGAGGTAAGGTATGAGATGTAACCTCCCATATATCTACATCACTTTCATACATTTTTCTTATTCTTTTCTATTATATATATCCTATTTTAAAGTAGGTGTGTTCCATCTGTTACAAATTTCTGTTTCAATTTTTGCTGGGAGGAGGGTGACTCCAACATGTAAAAACTGATAAATTATTGCCTTAGTAGTAGCGCTTTGCACGTGAGAGGCGTTACTAGTCTTAATTTGATGAGAAAAGGTGCCATTACTAAAATGAAATATAGAGTGAGTTCAGGAAAACTATTTAAATCTATTCTAGATAATAATCATGACAATATATATACAGGGTGTCCCACGAGTAACCCGACAAACTTCTAAGGTGGTTTCCTCTCATCCAAATAATGAAAAAAGTTTATATAAACATATGTCCGGAAATGCTTTGTGAGGGAGTTACGGCTAGTGAAAGAATTAGCCCAATTTTATGGGAAAGGATAGAAATAAAGCCAAACTGATTTTTTATGGCGTTAAGTTAGGTGTTACATTTATTGGATTTTATGTAAAATGAACTGAAAAATTGAATAAATCACGTCCCAGACATCTAAGATCACCCATGTCTGAGATATCAGACAAAATAAGCAAAATTCGGTCTCGAAAAACATGCTTCGTTGAGATTTGATCTACATTAACTTTGTTAAATGGGTAATAAACACGGAAACTTTATGAACAAAACTTGTACTGAATTTAATTCTGAAGAGAGTGGTGTAAAATAGGTTCATGGAAAACACACAAAAAGTTGAAAAAATTAATGCTTCATTAAATCAACATATACGAAAAATAAGACAGCAGTAAAGCAAAAATTAAACAAAACATGTTAAGATGTTGCGATACTGTACATTTTAATTACTGAAAAGGCATGCGGTTTGCGGTTTATTCGCAAATACAGTATTCATTCAATCAGAATATAATGACAAAAAATTCACAGTACAAAAAGTTTTTGGTTGAGAAATAAGATGATAAAAATACAGCGTCAATTAAAATGCTTTTAGTTTATTGAAAATCAAGAATTGGCAGCACTTCTGCAAAAAACCTGAATCCAAGTTATTTCACAGCTGTACAATGATATAGCGGTCGGAATAACTAGTCTGTCAACTGTGATTTGTGCAGTGTATGTGCGGTTTGTATTATTTGTACTTTATTCGTGTTTTTTTTTAATGATAAGATGCCATTCACTTTTTTAAAGCAAGAGTACGCAGATATTGTTTTCGTCTATTGTTTTGCTAATGGAAATAGTTGGGCAGCTAAACCTGAATATGAAAGACGATTTCCGAATAGAAGAACACCTACTTACGAAGCATTTGTAAACAAGAAAATATAATTGACACGATACAGCGATAATTGACACGATATAATTGACACGAAGCATTTGTAAACAAGAAAATATAATTGACACGATACAGCGTAGTCTTCAACTTAGTACTCGCCGACTTCCAAATAGATTAAATGATTAAACATATCTCATAGTGTAGTCTGGAGAAAGAAAACAACTTTTATCCATATCATTTACAAAGAGTTCAAAATCTATGTGTTGATTTAATTAAACATTAATTTTTTAAACTTTGTGTTTGTTTATTATATTATGAACCTATTTTACACCATTCTTTTCAGAATTAAATTCACTTCAAGTTTTGTTTTCAAAGCTTCCGTGTTTATTACCCATTTAACGAAGTTAATGTAGATCAAATCTCAACAAAGCATGTTTTTCGAGACCGAATTTTGCTTATTTTGTCTGATATCTCAGATATGGGTGATCCTAGAGGTCTGGCACGTGGTTTATTCAATTTTTCAGTCCATTTTACATAAAATCCAATAAATGTAACACCCAACTTAACGCCATAAAAAATCAGTTTGGCTTTATTTCTATCCTTTCCCGTAAAATCGGGCGAATTCTTTCTCTAGTCATAACTCCCTAATAAAGCATTTCCGGACATATGTTTATATTAACTTTTTTCATTATTTTGATGAGAGGAAACCACCTTAGAAGTTTGTCGGGTTACTCGTGGGATACTCTGTATAGCCTTTTTGCTTTTACGGCCGCATTGGACCACTTTAGTCAATCATGTCTTGTCTTCCTCCATAAGTTTCTTTCCGGACCTCCTAGTAGTTTCGCATTCGTTATGATCTCCTCTGTAGTTTTATCTCTTGCTTTTCAATATTTTGTGTTTTATTTTTCAAATCGTCCAGTGTTACTCCTAGTGTTTCTCTATGACTTTCTTTGATAGCCTAGAATCCGGTGTCCTTATTATATGACCAAAAAATATATTCTTTTTTCTCATGGTGTCTGTGATGGGCTCAAGTTCTCTTTATACTACTTCATTTGGAACTATACACCACTGTATGTTCTGGCTATTCCTCTTTCTACTATGAGGATTTAGTCGATTCTGTTCTTCTGTGTGATATTAAATAGTGTTTCGCTCCCGTATGTTACCTCCGGTTGAACTGCTGTCTTGTAAGAACCTTTCTCTTTTTCCTTTTAAATATTCTTTAAATGCAAGCAAATTTCAATAATTCTTACAGATACATCGTTGGACATTCCTTAAAGGAAGATCCATGAAAAATAGCATTGAATTTGGTCCACGAGTTTAGCAGTAAATGCGTTACAGACAAATGCAAAATGATCGACTTGAAACAGAGACCTCTCTTCGTTCGGCCAATTATTGGCATTGCCAAGATCTATCAAGAACTTTCTAGATAATTTTAGTAGATTGAGAATTTAATTTTTATTCTATTGTTGTCATTATTCGTTGAAACACTAATACAGTGTTCCACATAGAGTTATCAATTGCTGTACTCACTAAAATAATGGAACAAGTTCCATATATATTTATATATAACTTCAATAGAAAGGCTCTAATATGCTTAAAAATGCATTTTAATTTGAACCGTATCCGTTTTTCATAAGAAAATAGAAATCAAGACAATAAGATATAATGTATTGTTCTATGCTTTATTGTGTGTAATAGTTCAGAAGCATAAATAGCTTCTTCTGTCATGGTACTTACCAGTTGAATGAAAGTCCTTCACTTTAATGAATATAGAGGATTAAGCACATGTATATAATACAAGAGAGTAGGGGGGCGAGCGTGCGGGCGTGTGTGTGTGTCTTATCAGTCTCACGGATTTCACAAAAACGGCAACGATTTGGAACACTAAATTTGGCACAAAGCTTCCTATAAACTCGATTCAGTGCACCTCGAAGCCCGATTTTTAATTTTCCTTCAAGACTTTTCAAAATAAGTGTTCTAATTTCACTTATGGACACTATTACTATTTTAAAATATGTTTAGATGCAGAAAGCTCATAGGACAGCTGATACATGATACATCACTATGATGCAAAAAAGCTTCAAGTCACTAGCCAATATTAGGAAAGCAATTTTGCAGCTCTTAATTCCCTTTTTGGAATTGAATTTGCATTGGTGGTTGAAATCCATGGATCGCATGTTCAATTTAAACGTCCCATTGCAAAGCACAGGTAAAGCACTATTGTATAATATAACTTATTCTACTCACAAAAAGTCCACTCACTTGGCTGGGAAGAGTGGGGCGGGTCATCTGCTATTGATGTAACCATCTCCTGAATTCGACGCCAACTGCCACGAGCCACTCGTTTTTCAGCTATTTTCAATTTTACTTGTGAATTTTCACTGACTTCAACATTTTCCTTTTTAATAGCCAACGCTCAATATTGCTGCAATTATCCGCTTAGCAATGGCTCTCTACTTCTTTGTGAAAATTCAAAGTAAATAAATCAATTATACTGTTTTATTACACATCAAAATTATTTCTTGAGACTCAAAATTATTATTGACACTAGTTGGCCCGTCGCGCGTTGCTGCGATCTCAAAAGAAATTCTCCTTGATTTTATTATTTGCCACCTCCCTCTGAGGCTACATTCCAAATTTCAACCTTCTAGGACTATTAGGGAAGAAGTTAGTCCTCCTTCGTTGTTTTCTTCCTCACCACCTCTCAATGAAGGAACATTTCAAATTTAAACCTCCTATGACTTATAGGGTAGAAATTTGTGCTAGGACTCTAGTTTTGCGCTTTTTTCGAGTATTGCGGCTAGCAACACATTTAGTGAAACATTTTTCATCAATTTCCAAACAGAAGGAGGTTCTCAACTCAACCTGTTTTTTTTTAAATTTTTTTTTTAAAGTTTGTACAATTATCAATTTGTTTTTTATCAATTATTCAAACACTATTGAACCGATTTCGATCAATTTTTAAAAAAATTCTGTCGGTGCTCCATATGATACAATGAACGACACTGGATATCTGATTGGTATTTATGTGTGAAACTATCCTATTCAAACAAAATTGAAATGAAGACATTGATGAATCCTCCTTATTGTTTAATATTGGGCTAAGTATTGGGACGATCCTTGCAAAACTTGGTTGGGATCACCGCCGAATGAAGCCCTTTCATTAAAAAAATTACTCAAATTGCTCCAGCCGTTTTTGAGTTTTGCGCTTGGCAACATATTTAGCGATTCATTTTTATTTATGTAAATAGATTAGGTAATGGAAAAATAATATTGGCTTTGGAAGGAAAGAGGTCAGCCTCAAGGAACACTTCAACCGAATATGATGAAATAAACAGAATAAATTCCAGTGGTTTAAAGTACTGTATCCCGATCTCAGTTGGATGCTGTTGAATGTAGTTGTGAACATGTAAGCTCTGTGGAGATGTGGAGTGTATGAGAAACTCACTGAAGAAAAAATTGGCCATCATTGCCTTCATCTTAAATATTCAATCATTATTTCAAATAAGAATAATCCTTATCAAATTATAATTGTCAACATTAATTTCATCATGATGTGGTCATATTTATGTTGCAGATGATTCGTTTTATAACATGGAATGAGTTTGTGCATCAAATGCTTGCTAAAGGAGAAGTGGAAGAAATCATTGTTCATCCTGATCTCGAGTTGATAACTGTCATTCTACATGAGGGCGCTATTATTAAAGGAAAACGGGTGAGTTGAATGATCAAATATCGAATTATCTCAATTATCGAATATTGATTAATCTAGAATTGCCTTTTAATGCTATTAATTATGGTGAAGACCTCCGCTATTGCCTTAAATTATGGTGAAAACCTCCGCTATTTCATTAAATTATAGTGGAGACCTCCACTATTGCAGACATTGAACTGCATTAAATTAGATTAAATTGCATTAAATTATGGTGAAGACCTCCGCTATTGCATTAAATTATAGTGAAGACTTCCACTATTGTGGACATTGAACTGCATTAAATTATAGTGAATACCTCCTTTATTGCGGACATTGAACTACATTAACTTAAATAGCTCATGGAAATCAATGAAAGCCTCTACAAAAATATTTGTTCAATGCTGGAAGTAGAACTGCGGGTCTCCTTATTGCTGGCTGGGGATCCTAACTTTAATGACTTCTGCATAGTTGAATTCATTGGAGACTTAGCCTTACCGGCCTCTGTACAACCATAATTGATTCCAATAACAATTAAAAGGAGCTGATAGTTCAGAGTAGAGATGGGTCGTACTAGGTTTTTCTGATACTAAGTATTCCGAGTACTAGTACGTTCTAATACCTATTCCAAATACCTGTTCCAAAATAGTAGGTAGTATTTTATATTAGCCAGTTTGCCAGAGTAGACGTACAAGAGTACATGTACAAGAGAGTATCGTACTGCAGTACTGGTACTGTTTCTCACGTTAAATACAGCACGAATCTTTATTACTCGTGTTAAATACAGCACGAATCTAATTATTGAGTTGCTCTCAAATGTGCTGTAGCGAAATGAGACGCGGACGGCAAGACCTTGAGACGCTTGAGTAACAAACTACTTTTTAGTACTCGTACTCAAGAAGTATTTGTACTGGAAAAGTACGCGCGTACGCCATACGCAACCAAAGACAATCTAGACGCATGCGCCTACAATCGAGTATAGTGAATAGATTAGATTAGATTAGAACACTTTATTTATGTAAATTTACAAAATTTCTTTAATGATTTTAAATTTAGCATTATTACCGTCGCATAGGTAGCAAATGTACAGCAAATGATATTAATTTTAACTGAAGAAAATCCCAGTGACTTATTTACATAAAATGGCGAAGTCTAGACAAAATTCGTCCATTCTTAACTTAACCATAGAGAGAGAGCGTGTGAGTGAGCGAGAAAGAGCGAGTGAGTAGTTGAATAGTTCTGTAACGAGAAATGAGCTATTAATAGCTACTGTACAACTGCAAATTACAAAGCTCCACTCCCACTCCGTAAATTGGAGTGGGGACTTGAAGTCACTGCCCATACTGAAGTCGCGTAGTTTACTAGAAATACTCAAAGATATCTGAGTATTTTGTTCTTCGAATACTAGGTGCTAGTCCGTACGTTCAAATACTCAGTAAAAATACCTGTTCCAGTAAATACGCCTCATCTCTAGTTCAGAGGCATTCAATATTTCAACACATTTTTCCAAAATGAATCTTCCAAATGAATAATGCATGAAAAAGATGATCCTGCAAAATTGAGTTTTTGTTGCCTTGCGATTAACATGCTTAATTTAATTTTTACTGAATATGATATGAAAATTTCGTGGCTGTGTGGATAGTCCCATAAGGACTATCTTAATCTGATATCTCAATAAACTACTGATATCAATAAACACATGCATGTCTGAATACAATGAACTCTGATATCTGATAAACTACTAGTGTCTGTGATATTTTTAAAATGATTTTAAAAAACTCCAGGTGCTATTCAAAATTATTATTAGCAATAAGTGTTGTAAAACTAATACTGGTTTTGAAAGAAAGGGGGTCGGACTCAGGATCCGATAGAAATCTAATATCTCAATTCTCCTAAGCTGCTAGTGTTCGTGATATTTTTTCTGTGTAAAGATGTGTTTGAGCTTTAAAGGGGACATCAATTTATTAATCTCAAGTTTGCTAGCTCTCAAAACTCTCCTGACAATTTTTGTACGACTTCCACTAATCTTCCATAAAACCGTCTCTTTATTTCTATCAAAGCAATTTACTAAATTAAACTCTGGTGCTTTTGATCCTAATGCAACTTTCAATAGCTTCCAATTTAAAATACTGTAGGCCTACTTGAAATGTACTCTTCAAGATGAGTTTTGGGAAAGATTGTATGGTAATTATTTAAAACTGTTTGTTTTTGAAAGCTAGACTCAGTCTCAGTCTATATAATCTCATTATAAGAGAGAAAATATTTTGCAATTTAACGAGCTTTTACTTTGCTCATTCGCTTTTGAGCCTGAAACAAGATAGTGATCTTAATAAATTACAAACTAAATCTTACACTTTGTTACCATACATGACTCACATTTATAGTTGGTTAGTAGTTTAGTTACTATTTATCCCATTTAGATCCAACCTAAGTAATTTTTTTGGATTTTTCAGACCGACCAACGAATGTTTTATATTAACATTGGAGATACCACCTCCTTCGAAGATAAATTGAGGGCTGCTGAACAGAGGCTAGGCATCAAGCCAGGATCTGGAGTGCCAGTGGTCTACAAGCGTGGCTCTGATGCTATTGCTAGGATATTGACTTTTGCTATTCTTGCGGGAATCTTGTTTGCTACAATGATGAGACTTGGGAGAAATTTCAAATCGCCCATGTCTATGGACTCATTTGTAAGTTACTTACCAATATTTTATTATTTGAAATCGACTTAATAAGATGTTAAAGTATACAATAAGACCAGGGTTTTTTTTCAACCGGAATGGCGTTCCGGTACCTTTTTGCTAGGCATATATGAATATTTTATCAATTATAGTTTAATGTGTTTTTAAATTTATATTTGTAAATTTGAAATGTTGAGTAGATATATAGATATTTGTACCAAAATTGGCTATTCATTATTCATTTATATAAGGCCTACATAGGGAAAATAGTCGTCAAATAAGTAGGCCTATCCTATAGTATAGAGTATTGACTAAGCTTGGTCAAGCGAAAAATTTAGAGTTCCTGAACCTCATTTCTTCAAAAAAAGCCCTGAATAAAACGATTATGCAAAAGTTACATTTATTGTTCATTGTATTCTATTAAAATTTGTGTAGCAATTATTATTGTAGTAGTTGTATAATTTCCATTAATAGTTATTGTAGTCTACATTGAATTTCATTGTTTGTAGCTTGATGTAATAGAAACATTTTAATAGAAAACGGAGACCGCCGTGGTGTAGGGATGATGACTGCTACTCCGTAGTTTTCCTGTTCGATTCCCGATCTATTCTTGGAAGCTCTGGTTTTGAATGATTTTCCATCTGTTCACGTCATTGGCTATGTAATGTTCAATTCATTAGGCTACTATGCAAGTTACTCATTACAAGCTCCAAGTTCATGTAGGAACCATCTGATAAAATGAGATTAATTCCATTGTATGAAATACAATCCACAATATAAACCACTATTATACACACATTATATTACCACTAGAGTAATATTGATAATTCATGAAAGCCTTTGGATCCATTGAGTGAACTGTCAATGATTTTTGAATCTATGAATGACCTCTCTAAACTTGAAGTTATTGTAATTTCAGTTCAGAACCTCGTTTTCAGCTTCATTTAGTAAATCTAACCTGTTGTGGAAACTTTACTCGATTTATAAGAAAGAAAGTCTTTTTTAAATTCATGATATGGAGAATGGAGGATACGCATCTACCAAGAGTTGTGTGTGCTTAAGGGCGCCCGGCCACTGAACGCTGTTTTGAGTTGCACTGCGCTGTGCAGTACAGCTTTTAAAATCGAACGACCAATGGTTTTCAATGATCGCCAGGCTCTGGCACAGCGCAGCGCAGCATAAATTCTAGTGGCTGGGCGTTCATTGCAAAACATTGGTTTGATTTTAAGAGCTCTCGCACAGCGTCCACAACTCAACACAGCCTTCACTTGCCAGGCTCTTACAATAATCAAGACATCGTAATAAACTAGACATATATTATAACTAAGATGATTTTAATGATTTATTTTAGCCAAATATACAATTACAGTAATACTGACAGTCAATACTACACAATGAGGTCGCCAATTACAAATTTAAAAAAATATGAATGCTAGACTTCTAAGCTGGTTAGGAAATCTGGAACAATACGTTTTTTTCTCAAAAACATTATAAGGAACAGCCACACCACACCAGGCTTCTATTCAGTCTGATCCGATGAGTCCCGAACGCCTGGGCCCTATCTTTATGGATGACCGTTTGGTTCAGTCAGCAAAAGAGACTGTTCTCTGCTGTAAAATCACTTACCCATGTTTCGAAACCCACCTAAAACTGCAGTTTCTATTCATTAATCAACTCATTACCTACGCAGAGGTATCAGACCTATGTGGCTTCATCCTCAAAAAAGTCTACTGGTGAAACAAGGAGGAAGAAGACTAAGAGGAAGACTGAGAGTGGATAGATTGATGATGACTTGGAGTCACTTGAGTTGAATGGGTATCAAGGATTGATTGATTGATTTCTTTATTCATGCAAATAATAGTTAAACAGTTACTAGTATAAAATACAATATATAGGTGTTATGAAATAGTGAACTCTTAAAAGGAGTTTTATTCAACATAAAACGGAACATACATCATCACTACAGTAGTCATCATCACTGATTAATAACTAAATAAACTTTCGTTGCTATGGTAATATAACATTGAATCACAGCTGTAGTTCATCATCACAATAGGCATCACCAAGTATTATTACATAAAACATTATTAGTTACTTATTACATAAACTGTTTAACTATATACAAACATGAAATTATGACTGAAAATGATATTATATGATATATAGAAAAAAAAAGAAAAAAGCTTGGTGATACATTTCTATGAAAAGGCGAAGTTAGGGACGGTGTCCCTCTCTTACACTTAACCTATGAATTCTACCTGATAGTGTCTACACATTATGAAATTAAATAAATTCTACTAATAATAAAAAAGTAAATAAAATAGAATGAACTAATAAAGGAAGAAAAACTTATAACTAACATGATTTGCCAAAATTTCCCATGCCATCACTCTAGGGCTGAACAACCATAGACATCTGCTCAAGAAAATGCTTCCTCAGTGAAGAAGCAAAACCCGGCTCTCCAAATTCTTTATTGCAGTAGGGAGTGAATTCCATATTTGACAACCACTTACAACAAATGATTTGTTGTAAATTGCTGTACGGTGGTTTGGAATTCTTAAAGTTCTACTACCTCCTCTTGTGGTTGTTACGCTATTGGCTCTGCCATTTGCTACAAATTTAAAATTATATTTGAAATATTTTGGATTTGCTGTGAAGGAAGGTCTGGTAGAGAAGCGGCGATTCGGAACTCATGTGTACCGGTTACGGAATGATGGCGTCAAGACGGTTTTAGCAATTTGGAACGGAAAGCGTCTATACAATGAACACACACTGCAATTTACGAACTTTTTAACACACAAAGAATTCTCAGATTCTCTTCAATAGCACGGATATATGTACACGAATAACACATAAGACAATTAACGGAAAGCGATCGCGCGACCGAAACAATGACTAGACTCGTTGCAAGATCGTAACGAACAGGTAGAGAGGTAGGCCATGCACACAGAAGCCGACTGAGGCGCTCTCGTTGCGAGTGGCAGGTACAGAAACCAGCATTGAATTACACCCATCAAATCATCAGAGAGCAAAAGTTTGAATGCAATAAACTGGCGCGAATAGTCGGATATGTCTTGGAAGAGAATCTTGCATCTTTTTCAAAGAATGCATAGCTTCAAATACCTTTTTACAGGCTCCACTAACATGTTCTGTCCAGTGAAGAGTGTTTGTCATGGTTATACCTAAGTTTTTTACAGAGTCATAGTAAGGCACTGACTGTTCATCAACATGTATTTTAGGAACTGAGTTGAAGTCAATTTGATTGATGAGCTGTGAATATCCTACTATGATTGCTTGAGTCTTATTAGGTTTGAGTTTCAGACCATTCCTCTTTGTCCAATCAGTTATTCTTGCAACATCATCATTAATAATTCCTATAGTCTCGTTCAGTTTAGTAATAGGGCAACTAAGGTAGATCTGTAGATCATCAGCATAAGTATGGTACTTGCAAGACTGAATTGAGGAAGGGATGTCATTTGCATAGAGAGTAAAAAGAAGTGGGCCTAGAATGGAACCTTGTGGTACTCCCTGTAAAACATTTCTTGATTCAGACCTGATTTCCCCAACTGCAACGCATTTTTCTCTATCACTGAGGTATGAACAACACCACAAGACTGCTTCTTGACTAAATCCTAGAAGGTAGCTTCTTGACTAAATCCTAGAAGGTAGCTTCTTGACTAAATCCTAGAAGGTAGCTTCTTGACTAAATCCTAGAAGGTAAAGCTTAGCAAATAGTATATCATGATTGACTGTATCAAAGGCTTTGGAAAAATCAAAAAGACATAGAACAGTACATTTCTTCTGGTCTATTGTCAGTCTTATATCATCAGTAACTTGTAATAATGCAGTTTCTGTTGAATGGTGCTTGTGGAAACTGGACTGAAAATCATGGAGGAGGTTATTAATATCAATGAAGCTTGTAACTTGTGAATGAACTATTCTCTCAAGTGCTTTAGAAAGAGCAGGTAATATGCTGATTGGCCTATAGTCTTGGACTCTAGTTGGTGATGGAATTTTGTTTAAAGGATGCACTAGGGCATACTTCCACTTCGTAGGAAAGGTACCACTAATAAGAGATGCATTGAAAATAAATGTCAATACTGGCAATACTGTAAAAAGAATTTTCTTTATCATTTGAATTGATATTTTGTCAGAACCTGTAGCATTAGTTTGGATATGGTGGATAGCTTCAAGGGTGTCAGCATCAGAGATTTGTTGAAAGGTGAATTGTCGGTCGACTGGGATAGGTTCATGAACAGTTTGATCATTTAGTGAGTCTAGATGATTTTGAACAACAGTTTCAACATTAGAGCTAGAATGAGAAACAAAAAACTCATTTATGTCATTTAATGGTAGGTTTACAGGTGTGGGTGATTTTTGTTTACCAAATCCTAGTCTTTTAATCCCTTGCCAAAGTCCAGCTGTATTTTGTTTGTTGTCAGTCAGTAAAGAGTTCAGGTACCTCATTTTAGAATTATTCAACTGCTGTTTGACCTTATTCCGGAGATGTTGGTATTCGTTGAGGCTATTTAAGTCATTACTTTTCTTAGCTCATCTGTGAGCAGAGTCCCTGAGAGCCATTAACTGAATAATTTCTGGAGTCAACCAAGGGACAGGCTGTTTCCTGTTTAACATTCTTGTTAAAACTGGTGCATGTCTGTCATAGATGTCAAGTATCGTAGTCTCAAGAGTCTCTACCATCTCATCAATTGAAGATAGACCTTCAATTTGACTCCATGGGGCTTGTACTACATCCACAAAGAATGCTGCTTCATCCATGTGCTTAAAATCTCTGTAGGTTATATATTTTTGTTCTGGCTTTGGAGTTTTATAGGATAAAACACAGTAAATTAAGTCATGTCCTGATATAGCTGGTACTGAGATTTGGCCTTTATCTAAGACTTCATCTGGATCACTAACAATTATAAGATCTATAAAAGTGTCAGATTCAGCAGTGTGATGAGTTGGATCAAGTGGCAATAGAGTCATGTTCAGGCATTGAAATATTGTTGTTAACTGAGTATAATCAAAATTTGGATTTTTCATATTCATGTTAGTATTCATGTCACCCATTACTAATACATTACTAATTTGGCATAAAAGTTAAAAGAGCATCTTCAAAGTCAGTGAAGTAACCTGTTTTTGGAGGACGATAACATACCCCTATTAATAGTTTATCTGATCCTGATAGGGCTATTTCTAAAACAATAAATTCAGGTCAGAATGAATTTTCCTGTTTGGAATGAGTGAGAACTTTGGCTTTTAAACCTTCTTTTACATAAATAGCTACTCCTCCACATGCTCTATTCAACCTATCATTGCGAAATAGAATATATCCCGGTATTTCTACTTGGGAACTTGAAATCGATGGCTTCAAAAAAGTCTCACATATACCAATGATGTCAAAGTTTTTAAATCTAAAAATCGTTCTTAGTTCATCAATGTGACAATTAAGTGACTGAGTATTGAAGTGACATGCTTTAAAACATTTCTTATGTCTTTGTAGTTTCCTATTTAAGTAAGCACCAGAATCTAGAGAATTGTGAAAATTATTGGAGGCCGGACCGTCAGCACCATCAATAACAGGCATCAACTAGGCTGCACATCAATGATCGCCCCTTCCACAAGCTAAGCATGGCAAATCCCGGCAAAACACTACAAAAATATTCATACCTTAACCTATCTAAACTAATAAAGTCCCTTTGATAGTCCATTAATGACACGGAAAATCACGTCGGCTCCGTTTTTGTGCAATACCAACTGTGCAGCTCAAGATGAGATGTGGAACTGAAACGAAGTAGAAGTCGAAGTAGCAGATGTGGTGGCAGCAGAAGACGTCACGCAACAGAGCTCCTCGGATGAGCCACTGACTGGCTGCGGGGCAGCTGGATCCTCGGCTCCTGAATGGGCTGAAACAGAGAGCAGAACTGGCAGAAACGACGAAACGAAAAAAACATTTCAATGATGAATAGTTATGAACTATGAGAGAGCAGAACGCGGAAGCAGAAAAGGAAGGTGAGAGAACAAAAAGAAAGAGAGAGAAATAGATGACAATAGAGAGAGTTTGTGAGTGACTGATAGTGTGAGAGAGAAAGATTGATTGATTGGGGGTGGAAGAGCATGTGAGTGAAAAGTGGGAGGAGAGGGAGGTAATATAGATTATTCAAGTAGTATAGTAAAGGAATATACTGATTGTCATAACGAGTATGTGTGTGAGAGCAAGAAAATAGAAATAATAAAGAGAATGAAAATAAGAGAAGAGAAAAAGGATCAACTTGGGTTCTGTCAAGGCTACCTCTAGACAAGGCCCGGTCCTTCGCACCGGCAACGCCGCTCTCCCCACCACCATCAGGGTCAGTGCAGCACTGTTGCTATACCATTTCTTTCTCTTCTTCAATTGAATTCATCCATCTTCGCAATTATCACAGAAGGCTTTCTTAACTGCTAGTAGGCTATTTATTAATTGTACTCATTATAACACTTAATGTAGCTATTTTAATTCTAGCAGCTGGTAAGAAAATATATAAATGAGAATAACATTCTTTACAATAAAATGAATAATTTATTAAATTGACTTATATTTTGTTTCTCATTGGGCCTAAAATATTGTATTGAAATTCATCTAAAAAATTATATAAATCAAAAAACTTCCCAATTACATTCTGCAAATTAAAAAAAAACAAAAAAAACATTACTGTGGTGAATATAATAAGCTAATACACCATAGTACTATAAGATAAAATGGTTACTTTTTTCTATGTTTAGATGCAGGCCCTGGTAAAGATTTAAGTGCATCATTTCTTTGTTTTGAGTAGAGTTATTAAGCATAACATTGGACATAATTCCTACTACTTTTCTGGCTAATTTTGCAAACTTTTCGCCACAATTGCACAATTCTTGCAAATCAACACATAAACTTAAGTCTTGTTCTATACCTAACATTGACAATGTGCAAAGGACCTGTTTTTGACAGTCACCTGTTAAAAAAGATGGTTCATTTAAACAGTTTATTAAAGACTGCATGATTCCTACCACATGCTTAGCTATGGATACAACAAAATCTGATGGCACTGACAGTCCTCCCCTATTCAGAGTATTAAAATACACATCGTCTTGCTCATTTGTGCTGACAAGTAAAGAAGTACAATATTTACAGTTTGTCTTTTTAGACAACTTAAAACTTACGTATCCACACACATGAACTAAGCCAGACTTATCAAAAACAGAGCTTTCTAAATAATCTGTTTCTAAAATGTTATGTAAAGTTTCATTTGTTTCAAAACATAGGTACTAATTTTTTGTTTACTCTATTATTTTCATCATCAAACAAGGTTTAAGTTTAACTACACTGCAGAACGAGCGCTGCTACACGTATTCAGGAAGACTCTCCGTGCTATACTAGTGAACTGTAACCCGGGTGCGCGGTGTTGCCAGTTTGTGCGTGGCCGGGCCTTGTTAGAGGTGGCCATGGTTCTGTTCAGTTTCTACCTGAAAGTGCCTATTATAAAGACAAGTGGAACGAATCATGGTTGAAAGAGAAAGAGAATGAGTAAGAGAATATGAGTGTGAGTGAGAGATGGTTGGAGGAAGGGAATGATTGACAACGGAGTTGGTGTGAGAACGTTCAGGGGATGAAGAACAATATTGTAGTCTCATTGATGCAGGAAGTCTAGACTGAGTTCATATAGTGTTCATAATATGGTAACGAACTTGACAGCTTGATTGATTGTTATTATCAGTAAATTGCGACCTCAATTTAGCAGCTCAATCACAGAGCCTGCACTTCTCCATATAACCGCTATCTTTCAGTTTGATATTTAAATTGCAGCTCCTCTTATGTTGAGCTTCATCTGTACTGATAAAATTATTCCTTTTTTATTTTATTTTTATTATTATGCACTCAACTAGGAACCCTCAAAATATATTCATTATGTATTCCAAAGTCAATCGAAACATTACTATTCATTTCCCGAGAGTACACACGAATTTTTATTAGTACTTATCATCATTACTTTCTCTTGTGTTTTACGTATAGAAGTATTTATATCTTGCTTGTTTTCTCATAGAAGTGCTCATGTTTCGCTAGACTTCCATACATGGAAACTTAGAATTTAAGAAAGTATAATATATTTTTAAATATATATTCTATTCAAGTTGAATAATAAATTAATCAACTATGAAACTGACATGCTCGTTTTAAAATAAACTTGAAACCTATGGAAAGATACATAAATCATCAGAAAAAGTGGTTTCCTTTGTTTTTCTCTGTCTTGCAATATGTGACAAAAATAATTATCTATGTGAAAGCAGTAGATTGTCCTATTTGATCAGATAAGATGCTATTTTCAAAAAGAAAGGGAGAGAAATAGTGGGCACGAGAGAGAGTGAGAGAGATGAGTGCGAGAGGATGAGAGATTGATTGATTGATTGACTGCCTTTATTATTTTCCTGGGAGGGCGAAGTTAGGGCGCAGCCGGCCCTCTCTTACACTTAACCCTCCCATACAGTTCTAACAACTATAAAAGTTGAAGAAAAAATAAATATGAGCAAACTTGTTGAGAAAAAAAATAGAAAAAGAAATAAACGATTAAAAATTGTGAAAAAAAGCAATGAAAAAATACAAATGTAACAAATCTTGTGCAATATTCATAACAAAAAAATGTATTAAGCTTTAAAAAAAAAATATCTTTAGGTACTTTATATAATAAAGGTGGAAAAAATCACAACACACACACACCAAAAGCATACTACTTACGCGTCCCTTGTCTTGTTTAGCCAAGTCCTTCCCCCTCTATCCACCGCAAGACAGCCGCGCTGAACCGACGATGCTCCTCCATACGCTTCAGTTCACCAGGCAACTTATTCCACAATCTGCAGGCTGTCACTCGAAAAGACTTATTGTACATTACAGTACGATGAGTTAGGACAGCCAGCAGATCACAACCATGCCTTGTTCCGCCACGGCCAACATCACTCAAAAAACGGAACCCTACTGCCAGATATTTGGGAGATTGAGTCTTCAAGAGTTTGTGCAGGAATAAAATAGCATGGTACGATCTACTCTCATGCAGCTTCATGATTCTCAGTCTGTCAAAGTATTCTGTCACATGTTCATCACGTTTGAGATTGAAAATGAAGCGCACACAGTAGTTTTGTGCGCGCTGCATTCTCTGGAGAAGTTGTACTGTCATGTCAAGTGTAACAATGTCACAATAGTTAAAGATGGGGAAAATAAGTGTCTTCATTAACATTACCTTTGTTGAAAAAGGAATGTAATGTGCTATCTTCTTTAAAGAAATGATACCAGCAATAACTCTGTTACATGTCAAATTCACATGGTTAGTCCAGTCAAGAGTCCTGTTAATTGTAAGTCCTGAATTTTTAACGTCTGAGCTATATGCTAGTCTTATATTATTGATATTAATGAATGGTCCATTTTCAAAGTCAAGGGTATTCAGAAGTCTAGACTAACCAATAACTATAGCCTTTGATTTGCTCTCATTTATTTTGAGAGCATTGTTGTCTGACCACTTCAGCACTCTAGCTAAATCAGCTTTGATCTCTTCAACAGCAATATTGAAGTTATCTTTCTTGCAATGCATATATATTTGCAAATCATCGGCATATAGATGATGCTTAGTTGTGAAAAGAGAGTTGGTCACGTCGTTTATGTAAATGCTGAATAGCAGAGGACCCAAGACTGATCCCTGAGGAACTCCTCTATTCACTTGACGCCAACTTGAAGAGGCACCCCGCACCCTCACACACTAACACCTATTTGACAGATAAGACCGCATGGAGGAGCTGGAGAATCTCAAGTTACAGAGCTTATGCAAAAGAATTGGGCGGAGAATACTGTCAAATGCTTTACTAAAATCGATCAATACTAAAATCGATCAATATTAAAATAGTCAACTCTCTGTTATCCATTGCCTTCCGGATATCATCAGCAACCTGCACCAGAGCAGAGGTAGTGCTACGCCCACCCCGAAACCCCGATTGAAAGTCACTGACTAATTTAGAGTTGTAAATAAAAATGCTCATTTGTGAGTACACAATGATTTCCATAACCTTAGACAGGACAGACAATAAACTAATAGGCCGGTAATCAGATGGAGAAATGGGATTGGGAATCTTGTTTAAAGGTAGAACTAGAGAGAGCTTCCAATCATCTGGAAAAGTAGAAGTAAGAAGTGAAGTATTGATCAAATGAGTGAGGAAAGGAAGAATTAGAGGCAAAATAATTTTAACAAACTTGATTGGGATACCATCTGCACCAATGGCGTTACTTTTGATTTTATTTATTGCTAAAAAAACATCATGCTCAGTGACTGAAGAAAATTGAAGCATTTCATGAGGATGGCAGTGATGTAGTGAATCATAGTGGGCCCGGACACGGTCCACACTCACGGGAATGTCAGTAAAATGATCATTCAGAGAATCCAGTGAATGAGAGATTCTGCTCCTGCCTCTCCTTGCCAGCTCCAATTCCCCTCAGAGCCCGCCACAAGGACGACGTCGATGATCGCTTTGAGGAGATCAAGTTGCGGTAGAAATCAGCTTTAGCATTCCGGATCATTTGCTTACAATAGTTTCTTAAGCGCTTATATTGATTATAATCACTAGTTATTTTAGTACACCTTGCTCTCCTACACCAATGATCACGATCATGCATCAGCTGGAGAATTTCATCAGTGAGCCATGGAGCAGGATCCCTAGTAACTCTCCGACTCTTGAGGGGAACATATTTTTCAAAAGAAATAGGATGTTATCATTTAACAATTTTAGTATAACATTTACATCATTGGTATTAAGAATGTTCAGCCAGTCTAGATTATATGCGTCATTAAACAAGTTAGGAATATTGATATTATTTTAATCTCTATAAGAAACTATTTTTGGTTTAGGTTTAGGTTTCTTGATGTTATACACCAGGTAAACCATGTCATGAGCTGAGAGTTCCGGAAAAGGAATCTGCCCATGGCTCACTGCAGCCCTCTTATCTGAAACCACCATCAGGTCTAACAAAGTATCTGAGGAAGAAGTGTGATGCGTTGCTTGGAGAGGCAGTATGGTCATACCATTCGCAAAAAAACATAGTAGTCAGTTGAATTTTGTCATAGGTATCACGTCCAAGAGAGAGAGAGAATGAGAGAGATTTGGTGTGAGAATGTTTAGGGGATGAAGAACAGTAGTCCATACCAGAAATAAGTATGTAATATGTAGTAAAAGTAGGCCTATCTCTATCTGCGGTATTCTTTTGGTTTATAACTATACAATTTGCTCTCCTCCTCAATGCAGCCCATTCATTCAAACATAAGTTTGCTAACATTAGCTACGAGTGCCTAAGCAGTCATTAGCCGTTCATTATTGTATCTCCGTGAAAAAGTTAACAATGCCTAAACAGTAACATAACAATTAATTCACAAATTGATTATCAAACTGTTCCGGGAAGTAATGTTTGACAGAAAGTTTTTTCCAATTATGAGCAATCAAAGAATAAATTTTATTTGAACTATACCAGTTATTTCAATGATAGAGATTTATGATCGATATTATTGATAGAAATTTATGATCAACAGTTATATTGTACCATTATTTTATTGGAAATACTCTTCTATTCATATAAGCGTTTCTGATATATATCTAATCTGCGGACTGTCTAATTATTTAACTTGAGTAAAGTTAAATTACTGAATTTCGTAACATTATCATAACGTCGACTATATTTCAAATATTTTCACAGTCAATTCATGTGAATTTAGTTGATGAAGTCGAATAAATTAACTGGTTCAAATAGCTGAATTGATTTATGTTATAATTATTTCTAAATTAATTATTTTTTAATATGCAATTAAATGACTAGTTTGAATTAACTGACTGATTGAACAATAATGACTACTTGTTGGTTGCATTGGATAATCACAAACTAATAATTTATACAATTGATTAGAGTCTCACCTTTATTTATATGAGGCAGCAAGATCAGCATTGGTTCTCTAGATCTCTAGTAGAGATCAGATAGTCGCTCCGCGGTGTGGACCCTTCTTGCTGCTCCTTGGCCGATGACGAACCGGATTTTGCCGTCGACGGACCATGTGTTCTTCACACCGTATTTTTCAGCCGCTGCATTGAGAAGCGCCAATCGATGCTTCGTGAGATCTTGGATGGAGATCTGGATGATCTGGATGGAGATAAAGGATGGAGAAGAATGGAATGTGAAGGCATATAGTGGGAGGCCAAGGAGTAAATAAATGCATTTTGTGGAGTAAGCTGTTACGAGTATTTGCATTTATCATCATAATGTTATCCATCAAGTTTGAATATTCCTGATCCATTTCACCAAATTTTCTCTTCCAGTCTCAATTGACCAGAGCCAAGTTTACTCTCATCAATCCACTGATGGGACAAGGCAAAGGCGTGCATTTTTCAGATGTTGCTGGTTTGCAGGAAGCTAAGCAAGAAGTTATGGAGTTTGTTGATTACCTCAAGAGACCCGATCACTACAAGAGTCTTGGAGCCAAGGTTTGAAGATTTTCAAAATACTTCTTTTTCTTTTTTAATTTCTTGTGTACTTTTTTTGTAGACCGCCATTCCAACTTCTTTTAGTTGATTTGATTGTCAGTTAAATAGATACAGTATATTTGTACTGTTGTTACTCGTATGGACTCAATAGAAATACACATGTTGATTCGAAATTTTTTGAAATTCTAGATTTTACAATACATTGGGCAATTTCCCAGCTAATATTACCAGCTAAAATAAAATTCAGTTGAACAATACTACTATTAATTTCTAACCAAATTTAAGATTAGTAAAGGCTAGAATACATTGGATTAGATCTGTATTTGTGGCAAGGGTTTGTATAAATACAATAATTGTTATACAATAAATTGTGTAAAAATTGAGCTTTTGAGCTGGCTAGATTCAGTTCTCAAACTCAGCTTTGCTGGGTCAAAAACTATTTTTCCAGTTATAAATAATTTGACTTGGCTATCAATTGTTTTATTCTGTATAATTTATTTTATTTTGTGTGTAAATTTATTTATTTATTTTCAAATTTATTTCTTGTCAAAAATAAAAATTTTGAAAAACAAAAAAAGCAATTTTACGTTTTAGGACTTGGTAGTTAGTTCTTGATGTAAATTTTCCAGTGGAAATGATATAATTATATTCGCAGGTACCAAAAGGAGCTTTGCTGCTTGGACCTCCAGGATGTGGTAAAACTCTCTTAGCCAAAGCTGTTGCTACGGAATCGAACGTGCCATTTCTATCTATGAATGGTTCAGAATTTATTGAAATGATAGGTGGCCTTGGAGCGGCTCGTGTCAGGTAATCAATCTCATGCTAAACGATATTTTCTAATTCAAGAAAAATCATTTTCCACTAGTCATAACTCTTTCAGTCGAGCACCTCCTTGAATTCATCATAATTATTCTGGTCATACTGTAAGGATTTGTTGTAGGTTTTCTGTACAATTGAACTTCAATTGATGCCCACATGTGTCTTGAGACTTGTATGAGGGTAATGAGGTGAATGATGGCAAGGTGATTCAAACTCGAGACGTTAGGAGCAGCAGACAGCCAGAGTCTTATCTAATCAGAGACAAGCGCTCCCACTGACTGAGCCACCGTGACCAATCAATTCATCCATAGACCAGGAATCATTATTGTTTATTTTCAAACTACTGTCACTGCTACCAACAAACGGAGTCTTTGATTATTGCTGGTGTTAGAACTATTCCTATAAATAATTTCCACTTGTGCTCCAACTTATGAATAGTTCAACTGAGTATTATTTTTTTATTGAGAATATTCAACAGAAGATACGATACCGTCGATTTCAGTGGGTGAGTCCACTAGCTAAGAAGCCAGCGAGTAGCAATTAGAGATGAGGCGTATTTACCGGAACAGGTATTTTTACTGAGTATTTGAACGTACTGACTAGCACCTAGTATTCGAATAAAAAAATACTAGGTTTCAGATATCTGTGAGTATTTATAGAAACTAGTAAACTACGCCACTTCAGTACGATCAGTGACTTCAAGTCCCCACTCCAATTTTCGGAGTGGGAGTAGAGCTTTATAATTTGCAGTTGCACAGTAGCTAATAGCTCATCTCTCATTATGGAACTATTCAACTACTCACTCACTCTTCTCTCTCTCGCTCTATTCACTATACTCGATTATAGGCGCATGCTTATCTCGCTACAGCTACAGCACATTTGAGAGCAACTCAATAATTAGATTCGTGATGTATTTAACGCGAGTAATAAAGATTCATAAAGATTCGTGCTGTATTTAACACGAGAAACAGTACCAGTACCGTACCAGTAAGGTAGTTCTACGACGTGTACTCTCTTACTCTGGCGAACTGGCTAATATAAAATACTACCTAGTATTTTGGAACAGGTATTAGAACGTACTAGTACTAGGAATACTTAGTATCAGAAAAACCTAGTACGACCCATCTCTAGTAGCAATACTACAAGCCGACCCCCCCCCCCCGCACATTCAAACGCCACAAGGCGACTATGGTGGGGAGAGCTTTGTCTTTTACTGGCAAAACTCAGGAGTCAGATCTTTAGTGGGAAGAGCTGGATCGGCTTTGTAGTGTTGCTACTCGCTGGCTGTTTAGCTAGTAAACTCGCTCCGTGTGATTAGACTACTTGATTACCTTTACCATTTTATGAAACATTTTGTATTTACAAGTCATACTGTTGATGGATTTTGCAGAGATCTGTTCAAAGAGGGACGTAAAAGAGTCCCATGTATAATTTACATTGATGAAATTGATGCTATCGGTCGCAAGAGGAGCTCTGGCGCTGGGGAAATGGACGGCGCCATGGGCGAAGGAGAACAAACTCTCAACCAATTGTTAGTGGAGATGGATGGTATGGCATCTATTGAGGGCATTATAATGCTTGCTTCCACAAATAGGGCTGATGTGTTGGACAAGGTAAAATATTTTTACAATATTGTGCTCTCTTTTATCTTTTTAGATGTATTTTTCCATGCTATAAATGTTGATTATACTTGGAAATTCTAATATTTGAACATATGGTCAATGTGCATTTGATTCTATGTGCATTTTTGTGTGTCCTTTTCTTAATTTTCTGTTGCTTCGGCTAAGAGAGTACTTTTTTTATCATTCCCTCAAAATATAATAGGATGAAGATCTTTAAATAATAAAATATTTCATTGATTGTTCGTTAATCTTATTTTTGATGTAATGGAGATCTATAAATAAGGTTAATTCCATTAAAATTCATGAAGGATCACCGTTAACTTTAAAACTGGATAGAATAGAAAAGAACATTTTCAGTCTAAGAAATATAAAAACCTTGAGCAAACGCTTGCTTGAAAAGGTTTAATAATACAATGTTCCTTCTTGTGCAAATATTCCATCAGATGTACAAAAATATACCTTCAAATATAATTCAGAAAGTTAAATACTGTGTGTTAATATAACTCAGTATTATTTAATTCTATGAAAACTGTTATAAATAGTTAATATTGACCGGCATTCCAAGAACAATGGGATTGAAGATACTATGACAATCAGAAATGATTAGAATTTTCTTAACTTATCAAGTAACTCAATTTTAGTCACTATAGGTACTATAAATCACCACTAAACATGTAAGTATTTGTCATTTTATTACAGGGCTGTTTTTGGAATATTTTAATTCTGTTGAATTTTTGCGACTGTAATTGTTTGGGGTCATGTTAATGTTTTGCTATCTATTAATAAAAAAGTACATTAGAGACTTTCTTTTTGGTAACCAGTTAATTTTTATATTTGCTGTTTTGATTACGTTATGTCTGTGGCTTGAGTTGAATAGCCCTAAGTTGTCAAATTATAATATATTATGTTCTTCACATTCCAGGCCCTACTCCGACCAGGTCGTTTCGATAGACATATATTGATCGATTTGCCTGTTTTAGCGGAGCGAAAGGAAATATTCGAACAACATTTAAAAGGAATAGCTTTAGAAAATTCTCCAAATGCATACTCCAAAAGAATGGCTCATTTGACTCCTGGATTCAGCGGTAATTACTCTTAATTATCTACTGTGTATTATAATTATATATAATCATGCTTTAAAATTCTTAATTCAGATATTGTTTATGCCTCAAGCTAATCATTTATTTTATTCTCAATATTATGAATCATCCTGTTGTATTTTGTTTGACATTAGTCGAAGCTACATGTAAAATGATGAATTAAGAAAAATTATGAATTTTTTCCTATTTTCAATAACTAAACACAAATACAGTTTCATTACTTAGCCAATATTGATTTATAAGTATACTCACTTGCATAAAAACTCATCAATTAAAGAAATAGAATCATTTCAACTCTTCAACGTTTATGAAATGTGTTGAATATGGAAACATTATGGATCAGAATCCTCGACAGTTTTCACTGCAACGTTTTGTCATACACATGCCCTTTTTTCCCTAGTTCTCTGGAGCAGGGTCGGCATATATCGTCTTCAAACTCTGCGATTTTGGGTGTTTTCTTCAGACACCATGTCATATGTTTCTAGTTCTCTCCTCCCACGTTGAAGCTGGCCTAAGCAGCATAAAAATGCTAAATTTATTTTTTGTCTCATGATTATACAATGCCATCCAAATAAAACAATGTAGGTTCCTTCTGAAGACTGACTATGATGGCAGATAACTTCATACTTGCAGTAAAATGCGGTCTGCAGAAAGAATGTAAGTTTTGTGGTTCAAATGGCATTGGAAAGTCGTCCAACAAATTATCAATTAAGTATTTGTGTGACAAAAAGTTGCATTAGAATCGTGCAAGTTTGGAAGTGCCCCTACCAGCATCATTTATTCTATGACATCTGGGTCCTGTTACAAAGTATAGCGATTTACAAACTTGTTTCATCAACATTGTTTTCGTAATTAAAAAATTTGCACAACCGAAAACTACAAAGCAACAATTCGCAGAGAAAACGTATCAAAGTATTATTAAATTTGTCTATAAGTAATTTGTTTATGTTGCATATCGAGCAATAGTTTCGTTATTCCTCAGAAAATACTAACGTCCATTCTCAAAGCTTCGTCTGTTAGCCACTTTGGTAATTGACTTTAAAATAAATTTATAGATACTTATAGAACATTGAAACATAGAACCTACGTTCGAATATATTAAAAAATGAATCAAATGAACTTACATAACCGATTATAAATTTTATGAACAGAAAGATGAGTTAGTAGCGATGGGTTCATCACTTTCACCACTACTAGCTGAATTCATGAATAACCTTGAATGTAAATTTTTTAAAAATAATAATCAATTCGAGGATAGAATTATTATTTGGTTTAGATATGTAGATGGCATTACTTGTTTGTGGAAGGGTAGTAATAGGCAATTAGATCATTTTTTCAGCTATTTGAATAGTTTACACCACAAGATTAAATTTACCATAGAGTTAGACGAGAATAGTTTTTCATAAATTAGGAAAATAATTGATAATGAATGTTTTGAGTTTGATTTTCAAACAAAACCTATTTTAAAGAGCTTGTTTGGGTGTAGTTAATATAAAATTGATATCTGGGATAAAAATGGAGTATATAAATGGAGTTGCGGTGATTGTAATGCCTGTTATGTGAGTCAGACCGGTAGAGGTTTCAAACGTAGAATAAATGAACATATTAGAGATTAGAAAACCCAAAAAAAGACTCAAATTTTGCAGAGCATTTCATTACTAATGGACACAAGTTTAGGCCGAACAAAATGTTGAATTTCTGCATTTGATTAACAAAGACAGACAATTGAACATTTTTGAAGCTTTGGAAAAACTAGGTTGGTAAAAAACGATTCCAATACTAGTTTGAATGATCAAATTTATTTAACCCAATGCAATACAACTAACTTGGTTTCATCATAATTCTGCTGGCCTACATTTAAATAAAAGTACTTTTGTGTTTTTCTCAGTTGACCTTGACTTCATTTCAGTGAACTTCAAATTTTTTAATTCTAGTCTACTTGTGTATTGTTCTTGTTTGTTGCTTTCTATGTGTTCACGGGTTTTTGTTCTTGATTTTGATACTTATTTTTGCTTGTTGCTCCTCCCACCAGTGGGATTGACTTATGGCCTTCAACCAATCACAGACCTTCAATGAAGGTCAGCCTATCAGAGGCACTTTCTCCCTTAGCCAATAGTATCATTCTGTGTTTAGTATATATTCAGCTACTCTGTACTTTAGTTTTAGTTTGTTTGAGATTGATAGTGTTGTAACAACTTCAAGTCTTATTATTCATGTTCGGTATTATAAGTTGGGCAAAAAATATTAATGAAATGAATTCGTGTATGCTTAATTCGAAATTAATTAGTCTTTGTGGTTTGTGCTTTGTTAATGCTTTTTTTTTTAATTAGAAACTTATAAATTTATTCAACAGGTCTCTGATATCTTGTTGTAATTATGTTATTTGTGTACTATAGGAGCAGACATTGCGAACGTGTGTAATGAGGCAGCACTGCATGCTGCCAGGCATAAGCAGTCATCAGTGACTGGCGCCGATCTGGAATACGCTGTTGAAAGAGTGGTTGGCGGCACTGTCAAGAAGAGCCACGCCATGTCTCCCGCCGAAAAGAAAGTGGTGGCTTACCATGAGTCAGGCCATGCACTGGTTGGCTGGCTACTGGAGTATGCCGATGCACTGCTCAAAGTTACCATTGTCCCTCGCACCAATCTGGCACTCGGGTTTGCCCAATACACACCCAGGGATCAGAAATTGTACACCAAAGAAGAAGTGAGTGATGAATGTCAATATTTTATAATCTGTTGTGATAAATTTGTTCAGTGTGTTCCATATGTGATTGATTCGTTTATTTGAATGCAATGTCTTGAAAAACCTATTGCATATCATTTACAGAATATGCAGTTTTCAAAAGCAATTATGCTAGTAACTATTGAGAAAAACAAATTAATTTAACTAACTAGAACTGAGCTTACTAAATAAGCATTAACGAGAGCAATAGTTAACAAGGACAATAATTAGGGAATAAAAGAGAAGAAATATGTAGTTATGACATGGATGAGAAGAGAAAACAAAAAGGATGCATGATATATGATGAATGAAAATGAATAAGATGACCAAAAGATCATTTTTCTAATTACTCAAATCTCTAATTTCTCAATGTGTAAACAAGTGCTCACACGCCCGCACTCAGTACTGATAAACTTTCCACGCCTCACGTTATAATAATTCCTCCCCCCCCCCCCCCCACCCACATAAAAATCACAACAGGATCATTCTTTTCGCGGAATGCGAAAGTTACATCTTTTAGATTTTTAGTTCTCAATATACAATTATTATCCAATTAATTTTGAACAATTTTATACATAAATCATTAAACTAGAAAATTTGTATGACATCACTATTTTTCTAGCTCAGAATTAATTGCTCAGCTTGATCTTCTTGTGCAATGTGTGCAACTATTATATCTTATCTTCAAGAATGCCGTTTCAGTTCAATCAATGAGTGATGGGGGGGGGGGGGGGAAATCAGATTTGTGGGAAATCTATTGAAATTGCTTTAATTTTGGCTCATTTATGTTCCTTATTACTATTTTATAAAGTTGACATGTTATTCCAACGAAGAAATGTTGTTTTCCACCTGCCCTCCACAAATGGTGCTCCACAATCTAGACTATTCTGTTCACTGGTTTGCTAAACTATAGTCCGTGAAAATCTTAGAATGTAGAACAGAGTTTTATGGAAGTGCTATTTCTTATGGGAATAAGAGCACGCTGCTGCCATTTTTCGTTCACATATTTTCATTCATACGCTGTTGTTTGAAAACGTGGCCGCTTGACTAGGCTTGCTTCGCTATGGTGAAAATTGGTTCGCATACTCTACAGTTGTGCTGTATTACCTTTCACTTAAAATAACAAAATACTATGGATTGGAACATGAAATATGCTTAACCAAGGAATTTAACTACTCTTTATACTTGCATTTCAATGGCAGAATGTTTCTTTTGAACGGTTCACTATATGTTGAAAAATATATAAATCCAAAAAAACACGATGCAAAGTTGAACAAAATATGCTATAAGTAAACTATAAAATATATTTACATAGCTTTTAACATTATTTCTTAAATCCTAATGAGATAGTTTGCTTATTTTTGGATTGCTCGTAATCGACGTACCGCAGTACTTAACTTTTCCTTATCAATCAATATTGGACTGTATCCCTTTCCTTCCCACACCTCAATAATTAGTTCTTGTTGTTTTTAATTCTTCTAGTTGACTGACAAGATGTGCATGGCCTTGGGTGGCAGAGCTGCAGAAGCACTAACATTCAATCGAATTACAACAGGAGCGCAAAACGATTTGCAAAAAGTCACAAAGATGGCCAAAGCCATGGTAATTACTTTATTCAATCAGTCACGACAATTTTTTACTTTCCCGGTAATTTCCCAGTCTTGATTCTTGTATTTCAGTTGTAGTTGGCACACCACGAGAATGGCATCGGCTGACAAGTAGTGTGAAGAAAGACTTTAGAGCGCATGCGTATGCTTATGAGTTTATGGTATGGAATACCATACTGTACTGCACTGTACTACAACGTTTGTTTCTCCCTTCGCAAGAAACCACTTACTTGTTGGCCGATACCATTCTCGTGATGCACCATCAATAACTTACTTATATTAATCAATGATTGATAATAGATAGTTAATCACAATTTTTTACTTTATACAGAGTGTTTCAGGAGGAAAGGTTCATACTTCGGCAACTGATTCTAGATCTAAAAATAAGGAAAAAATTCATAATAAACATATGTCCGGAAACGCTTTGTTAGCGAATTATACAGGGTGAAAGATTTTAACCAGAACTCAGTACCCTCGGTAAAAGAAAGTCATACTAAAATTCCGGGAAGGTAAATTAAAGACCAAATATATTTATCTCTTTTGGTTTTTGATCTGAAAAAACGAATAAAATAGGTCCCAGAACTCTATCTTCAGTGGTTTTTATGATATTATGATGTAAAACAGAAAATTCTGTGCCTAAAAACACGTTTTTCAGCTTTGAAGAACAATAACTTTGTTAAATGAATGATAAATGCATGAAATTTAAATAAAAATCATGTAGAGAATTTAATTCTGAAAAATTTGATGTGAATGAGCCCAACAACAAACAAATACATCTTTCAAATATTCGTCTCTGATGAAAACTAAACAATGGTTAATTGAACTGAAAACTTCTGTCAGAATAATCAAAATGTAAATTGAGACAATAACAAATGAAAAATAGCAACTTTTACTTATATTAAATTCAAAGTGCACTCAAGTGGTTTGAAGCACAATAATAAATGTTAATTTCTTTTCAACGCGGGTGTTCAAAAATCCCTAAATTATATTCCATGCACTATAAAACTCTTTCCTGAATTGCTGTAGTTTCCAGACGAACAGCATCTTTCCGTTCTTTATTACGGTAGCAGCAATGAAAATACGATCTATTAATAATTCGTCTCTTGAATTAACTTTTAGCATGTATACTTCATTTTCCATTCACCCCCACAAGAAATAGTCCACGGGGTTGAGATCCGGAGACCTTGGTAGCCAACTAACAGGCCCTCTTCGACCAATTCATCTGTTATCAAACATCTCATCTAAGAATTCTATCACACGATTTGCACAGTGGGTTAGAGCTCCATCATGCTGAAAGAACATTGTCATACGTTTTGAAAGTGGGACGTCTTCTAACAATTGAACAAACAAATTGTTTTGTAAAAAGTCTAAATAGCTTTCTGCATTAACACGGTTTTCTAAAATAAATGGGCCAATTAAAATATCATCAATGAGGCCACACCAAACATTTACCGAAGAGCGATTCTGAAAATTACTTTCCACAATAGAAAATATATTCTCTTTTGATCATTCATGAAAGTTACAGGAGTTGGTCATTCCGTCTCTGTAGAACGTTGCTTCAAAACAGAAGTTTTCAGTTCAATTAATCTTTGTTTAGTCTTCATTAGAGACGAATATTTAAGAGAAGTATTTGTTTGATGTTGGATTTCAGATTTTTCAGAATTAAATTCTCTACAAGTTTTGTATCCAAATTTCATTCATTTAACAAAGTTATTGTTCTTCAAAGCTGAAAAACGTGTTTTTAGGCACAGAATGTTTCGTTTTACATCATAAAATCATAAAAACTACTGAATATAGAGTTCTGGGACCTATTTTATTCGTTTTTTCAGATCAAAAACCATAAGAGATAACTATATTATTTGGTCTTTAATTTACCTTCCCGGAATTTTAGTAGGCTATGACTTTCTTTTACCGAGGGTACTGAGTTCTGGGCGAAATCTTCCAACCTGTATAACTCGCTAACGAAGCGTTTCCGGACATATGTTTATTATGAATTTTTTTCTTATTTTTAGTTTAAGAATCAGTTGCCGAAGTTTGAACCTTTCCTCCTGAAACACCCTGTAGTTATAGTTTTTACTTTTTAGCTACTTATGTTCTATCAGTAATGAATTCATCACTTATATTCGTCAAATTTAAAATTAATAGTTGAAAATAAATTAATTTGTTTGGAAATTAAATTAAAATTTTTCAAAATGTATCATGTTTTAATATAGAAGTGCTGTTTGTTGTTTGCAATTTTAAAGTATAAATTGACGGACAATTTATCAATCACATTTATTCTCTACCACATTCTATTTAATTTCCTTTTCCATGCTAGACCACAAACAATTATTCATCAATTCACATTCAAAATTAATGTAATAGAAGCTCATAATATATTATTATGATGATGAAGATCCATCTTGTTTCCACTAATATGTATTATAAACATAAAAAACACTTTTAAATGGAAATTTCAGCAAAATAGCATAGTCAATCTCATGAGAAGAAAATTAAAAACCACACATAACCAAAAAATTTCACAACTTCAAAATGCACAGACCCCATTAATCACCACAGAATCGACTTCAATAGATCTGAAATTGAACTACTTGGTAAGGGACTAAAACACAACATTAACACACAACATGACTTCTCACAAAAACAATTGACTGAAACTATAATAGACACAGAAACTGCTTTACAGAATACAAATATCCATGTACATGAATACCTGAGGCAGGACATATTACGCAATAAAAACACTTTCAAAGTCCAATCCAAAACCAACCCAGATTTTATAACCATGAAAAATATTAAGAAAAAACAGAAAGAACATAACCTGATCATAACCACAGCTGACAAAGGCAACATCACAGTCATTATAAATAAAACAGAAATAGACACAAAGGTACAACAATTCATTACTAATAATAAAATCATGGAACTAAAGAATGATCACACTCCCAAGTATCAAACACAAATAAAAGATGCCATCAATCATACTCAACACATCATTCCTCACAGCCACAAAAAGTACCTCAAGCACATAAATCCATCAGCACTAAAACCAGGGTTGCCACCCAACCTTGAAAACCTGGAAAACCTTGAATTAGCCTTGAATTTGGTGAACCTTGAAAAAATCTTGAAAAAACCTTGATTTTCAGGTACAAACCTTAAAAACTACGAATTCACCACAATAATTGAATTTGAATATGTCAACATGAAAAAATAAATTAAATGGTGTTTCTATCCATTTAGAAGATGGGTGAGAAATGAATAAAACTGCGCTCTGTTTGGACTCTACTTTATAATAATTTATTGTAAGTTTGATCATAGAGAAAGCATCTTTCTCTCTCTCTCTCTCTCTCTCTCTTAAGTATGCTTTCTATATGGTTTGATCCTGCCGTGTCACATGGATAGAGTTATGGTGGGAGAACAAGAGAAATTCACTCGCGTTAAATATAGCACAAATAAGAGGAGTGCAATTAAACTGGCATAAAACCCATCAAACATGCAAATGTGTCTGAATACGATTTCCGCCCAGACATGCTTTTTGTTTACACAGCGAATTCTTCCATTATGTGTCATCAACATTAATAATAAAATTCAGGGTTGCCACTCCAATAACTCAATTGAATAGTATGAAGTGATTTTATTGTAGTCTAGTCAGTTGGTTGTTTTCGTTGTTACTGGTAACTTACTCCTACGCTTCCATCTACATAAGAAGGTAAGAATATTATTTTCACATTTTTTCTTACTACGGTACTTATAATTTATTGTGCACATTACTAGAATGTCAATTTAATTAATTAATCCTACATCTGGAGAGATAGGAGATGCAAGCTGTGAGCTGAGAAATTGGAAAATGATAGATAGTCTTCTGAATAGTAACTCTTCATCACTGAAACCCATGATTATACATTTCACTGATTGGAAAATATGATAGAGGATTATTGATTCTTTGCATAACTTTTCCAATGCTACCGCTATCAGGTGGATAAAACTGGAAGCAGAAAAACTTCAATTATTATCTGATGCCAGAAAGAGAGCAGCGGAATTAGACAAGAAAATTTGAAATTGGCAAGAAATTAAAAAAGTAATAATATAGATTTTCTTGATGTTTTTGTAAAAAATTCCGAATGTTTTATAGTTTACTGCATTTCTTTCTTTTTTTAATAAAAAATAACTGTTTATTCGTCGTGTACATTATACTGCTTCTAATCTACTTGATCTTTGAAAAATTGATAGCCTACCTTTTATAATTCACATAGAAACTATAGTCCATTATCAGTGTTTTATTAAACTTATACGAAAAGGAACAAATTGTGATGTCTGATGAATTCCATTGACATGAAGCAGCAAAATAGTGAGTATTTTTTATATGTTCACAAACTTTAATTATTATAAGCATGTTTTCTATTTCCATCTGAAGTTGGTGTAATTTAGTGTCAGCAATAACCCCTGTCAATACTTAGTTGTATTTATTCATTTCCATACAGAATAAAGAATAAATTTGAAAGTACTCTCCTCTTTTAAAATGTTTTTAGTAGAAGTAGGTGAAGTTTAAATATTAAAAATATCAATTTGACGAAGTAATGCACCCGGGAATCTTCTAGGGGGTCTTCATTCATGCCTTTTTTATTTATGTGGCATGGTCGGCAACTATTCTCTGATCGTGAAAATAAATGTATTTGAACCTTGAAAACCTTGAAAAAACCTTGAATTTGTTCATGGATTTAGAGTGGCAACCCTGTAAAACTAAATGCCTTACCAAAAATTTACAAAGCAGATATTCCCATCAGACCTCTCATAAATCACACACATGCACCTGCACACAAATTAGCAAAACTCCTAGATAAAACAATAAGACAGAACATAACATTCCATCAGCACACAGCAGTAAAAAATAACATAGACCTGATAGACAAACTACAAAAAATCCATATACCACACAATTCCACACTATCTTCTCTTGACATTACAAATCTTTACACCAATATACCCATACATGAAGCACTTCTTCACCTTAAACAAATGCTCATCCAAAACAACACACCACCTGAACAGCTCCAAGAAATTTTAGACCTCACAACACTAGTCACCTCACAAAATTACTTCACATACAATAATAAATTCTATTCACAACCTCATGGCCTTCCTATGGGTTCCCCAATTTCTTGCATCCTAGCTGAAATCTTTATCCACAATATAGAACAAAAACATATCCTACATAATACAGACAAAATCATCAGCTGGCACCGATATGTTGATGACATTCTAATTCTATACAAAGGCAATAAAAGACAAACGGAAATATTCCACACCAATCTTAATAAAATCCATCCAAATTTAAAATTCACCTTAGAACTTGAACACAATAATAGTATCAACTTTTTGGACATCACTATAACAAAGCAGGAACATTCATTCAAAACATTTAGAATTTACAGGAAACCCACAACAACTGATACAATAATCCATAACACATCAAATCACCCAACCCAACATAAACACGCCGCTTTCAATCACATGCTCCACCGACTAACAAACATTCCTATGTCACAAGAAGATTACAATATGGAATTGAATACTATAAAATACATAGCACAACAGAATGGTTACAAACACACACTAATAGACAAACTACTGCACAGAATAGCAACAAAACCAATCACTCACACCAGCAACAAACAGAATGACAACCCCCATACATTCATCACACTTACCTACCTCAACAACAAAACTCATAAAATAGCAGCTTCATTCAGGAAACTCAAATATAAAATAGCTTACAGAACAACTAATTCACTCAAAAAACACCTGCATTCTCAGACAACATCTCAAAACAAGTACAACAGATCTGGAATTTACAAATTGAAATGTGATGACTGCAACAAGTTCTATATAGGACAAACTGGCAGGACATTCACCACTAGATTCAAAGAACACACAAGAGCCATCTCACACCCAAACACACATTCCACTTTTGCTGAACACATCATTTCAACAGGCCACAGTTATACAGACATTGACACTAATTTAGACACACTACACTTCACTCACAAAAGCCAGAAACTCAATGTTTTAGAACAATATGAGATATACAAACATGCAAAGCAGCAACCTGACAACATTTTAAATGATCAACTTAACTTCTTCTCACATACTCTATTTGACAAAATAATCCCAATTTCAAACCTCCCGTCTACTCATCCCCCCACCCCTTCACCATTCCAACATACATAACCCTCAAACTCATGCCTTGAATCAGTGTACTGTGGGTCGTCTGATGATGCTCTAGACAACAGAGCGAAACGGCCGTCACACCATAACGTGAGTCAATTTCCATTTAAAAGTGTTTTTTAAGTTTATAATACATATTAGTGGAAACAAGATGGATCTTCAACATCATAATTTCGCCGAGAGGACAACATTGATCCATACCTACAGGAACACTCGAATTAAGGTTATGAAATCATCCCTTGCCATATCATTCAATCACATTTGCATCCATAACCAAATCATCCCTAAATATGCAAGAATTTCTTTAAAAAGCAACAGCATACCTGCTCAAAAAACTGTGAAACAGGCTCAATTATTATTCATCAAAAACAGCATACAACATCTACACAGACAAAATGCTATTTGTATATGTGATTATTTCTTGTAGTTCAGTGTAAGTGTTCAGTGTAGTTCAGTTAAGAATAGAGCTGAGTTTTAAATGTAGATAATATGCTTTCTTGTTGAGTTCATTTTTTTGTCTGTGTAGATGTTGTATGCTGTTTTTGATGAATAATAATTGAGCCTGTTTCACAGTTTTTTGAGCAGGTATGCTGTTGCTTTTTAAAGAAATTCTTGCATATTTAGGGATGATTTGGTTATGGATGCAAATGTGATTGAATGATATGGCAAGGGATGATTTTAAATGATCAACTTAACTTCTTCTCACATACTCTATTTGACAAAATAATCCGAATTTCAAACCTCCCGCCTACTCATCCCCCCACCCCTTCACCATTCCAATATACATAACCCTCAAACTCATGCCTTGAATCAGTGTACTGTGGGTCGTCTGATGATGCTCTAGACAACAGAGCGAAACGGCCGTCACGCCATAACGTGAGCCAATTTCCATTTAAAAGTGTTTTTTAAGTTTATAATATATATTATTAATTTCTTAGAAAATGACTGCAATAAAGGTATGTAGATCATTTGAAATCTTTAAGATGTTTATAGTGTTTATTTTATGTATTTTGTTCGATATAGGTACGCGAATTTGGCATGAACTCGGAAGTGGGTTTGGTCTCTTTTGGTGAAGGCAGGAATAGTAGAAGACCGTACAGTAAGAGGTTAGCGGCAACCATGGAAATTGAGGAACAAAAACTAGTTTCTTCGGCATATCAAAGAACATGTGACATATTGACTGCCAACAAGGACAAACTGGAAGCGGTAATTATCTGAACTTTTGCCTTTTCGCATGATGATCAATTTTCTAATTATTCAATAAAAGGAAATATTAAAACAACCGAACATAAAAAATGTCAACCTGTATAGTAACAATCTTATTCACAAAACACACAAAACTTCAACAAAATAATGTAGAGTAGTTTGAAGTACCCATGAAGTGGTATATTGAGGGATTAATAATTTTTTTATGAGAATAAGAAAAATCAAAGCAAATAATGAAAAGTAATTTTGTAATATAGAAATTAATTTCTGCCTGAAACTTGTTTCTCAAATTGTCATAATTAGACTCATCCTCACTAGTATTAAATGAAAAAAGATTCGAACAATAATTAGCTTTCATTTCACTGATGTAAAATTTACAAAAATGTGTTTCAATTCTATGAAAATATGAAATGCAATGAGTAATACAGGATGTTATTTATTTTTGACCGAACAGAGTGAGATCTTTCTTTTAAGACGCTTGGAATTGGCTCTGTCTGTCTGTTTCTCTGTCTCACAATTACGGACGAACCTGTTTTTTTTTTTTTAATGTTTGTACATAAATTATTCAAACTCTATTGAACCGATTTTGACAAAAAAAATTAAAATGAAAGAGCAACATTCAGCGGTGGTCCCATCCAAGTTTCGCTAGGATCGGCCCAATATTAGACAAAAAGGAGCATTCATCAATGTTTTCGTTTCAATTTTGTTCGAATAGGATAGTTTCACACATAACCGCCAGTCGAATAACAGGTGTCGTTTACCTGGTAAACTCGCCTCCACTTCAATTGAATTCCGTATTTATGAACCTCAATTGGAGGTCAAGATACTCTTCAAATTGACATATCAAATCCGTTCTAGCCAAGTTAGATATTTCGGCTTATTTTTTATTGTAGCATTTTTTTCCATCAAAATCAAATAACACAATACATTCACTTTTTACACCAGTGCAATGTAATTCACTGTACATTTGACCAATTAAAACTATTTTTCTAATAGCTAAAATAAGGCTGGCAACACTAAAGTTTGCACTTGCACTTTATTTACACAAATTAGTCTATTTACACAAATTAATTGTAAGTTCAATTAATTAAATAAAACAGATCATCAAATGACAAGCTAATACTTATTTTCAGTAATTATTTTCAAGAATTAATGAATAAGTAATTACAGGCTGATCAATGATAAAAGAAACAAGAGTCCAATAAACTTTTCAAATGAATAATTAATTACAGGCTGATCAATAATAAAAGAAACAAGAGTCCAATAAACTGTACAAAAATGTGGAAAGAAATTATAAAAAGAGCAACTATCACTTACAAATACACAGTTCAATTCGTTATTTGACAGTCCCAAATAATATCACTTACCACAACGTCTTTAAACTATTAGTAAGCTGCATAAACAGTAAACACTTGTCTCTGCACTTGACACTGTGTAAAGACTGAATAAAGCACTGTTTACTCCACTGGCACTGGATTGTCTCTTCTACGAGATCTGCAATACAATCTGTCACGAAGGTTTGAAAACTGACTCACTGGTTCACGTGGACTCCTTTATACAGCTGTTGTAGTTGTATAATTCCAAGAATTGAAATCACTAGATGCATCGAGAAGGCCACAGAATGCTTGGAATATATACCTCGATTGTTCAGGAAGAATGTAGAAATCTCGAGAAATCAATTGAGTGACAGAGTTGCAGACTTGAAGAATAGGAGTGACAAAGACATCTAATGAGAGAGAACGAGGAGAATAAGATTGCAGTTGCGTCTGCCCATGAAAACAATGGAATGATATAAATAGCACAAGTGCGTGACTAACTGCCTGTTTGCTTTCGTAACACTATCTACTTAGCGGTAAAGGTGATTGAAGGACCGTGAAGTTCTTCTGCCTGCTGTTAGATCGCGTTCGCTACACTGCATTCATCTTACGTTTATCAAAAAATCGAAACATGGAATATGAATATAAAGAGGATATTGGCGTGATAATAATTACTTTACAGTAACTGTAAATTTACCTATGGTACATGGTAATTCATGTTTGTTGGTGTTTGAAATCATGTTTCGAAGTTAGGTTTGACATTGATAATGACTCGCTGGCAAGTCAGCTTGAGAACATGTTCAATCTAATTGAAAGATCTCAAGAGTTTCTCAAGAGACGCTGAAGGAACGTTCATAAATACGACCCACAGACTTTTAACTTTTTCTGAGAGATTTTGAAGTTTTTCTTCTCTTTTAGTAAGCGTAGCCTGATTTTGTTCTAATTTCTATTACAGCTAGCACAGGCTCTTCTACAGAAAGAAACTCTAAACTACACAGATGTGGAGAAAATAATTGGGCCACCACCACATGACAACAAACGTTTCATTGAAAATATCGACTTTGATGTGCCTTCCAGTCCTTCCTCCTCTCCAGAAACAGCAACCACAGCAACCAGTGGTCAGGAAAGTCAAAAAACTTCCAACGATCCAATAGATGAACAGAAGCACTGATATGCAGCTTTGTACATTAATTACAGTAGTTGGATAAATCAATTTTCAAGAAAATAATTATGTACATAGTGCATATGCTAGCCGGACGTTATACATTTTTTCGTATTTGTGTACATAAATAACAATAATTATTGTAGAATAAAAAGGTTTCACAATAATGAAATATGTTAATTATTGTCATATTTATTACAGCAGGAAAGGGATAGATATTATTTCGCTATTTATGTTTTATTTATTTATTTAATTGGCTGTTGTACTGGTAAGAACTCAAGGCGAATGGATTACTAGAATCTTAAAATCAAAGTCGGCTTATGGAGAGTCGGCTCACTATAGCCTGTTATGTAGAGCCGCCTCTCCTTAAGCTGACTCCGAGTATACAAGCCTTTTCTATCCGCCTCTAGCCCTGACCGCTAATCTAAATAACAATGATATTTTTTCAGGTTCAATAGCTATTCAAATAATAAAATGAGCAGCTACATCGCCATGATAAAAATACCGGGCGATTATAAAAGGACTTTACAACTTTGAAAGCACATAAATATTTATTGAAATTACTTACCGAATTGAAAAAGGTGTAATTTTGTTACAAAATACTTCAATTTTTACTCGCATAAATCTTTAGTGCCATTTTCAGTCACTACGAGCCCCACGGTAATGCATCGTTAAAATGACGACTTTTACTGGTGCGGAACGTGCATGATGTGTGTTGTTATTTCATGAAACGAATTCTGCAACAGCAGTTCAGCATAGATTTCCGGAAGGAACCTCCAAGCAGGCCAACAATTTACAGTTGACACAAGAACAACTTTATTGTCTTGTCTTTATTGTCTAATAACTTTATTGGGACTGGTTGTGCTGTTGTTCATTTGAAATCACTAGTAAGGCCGGGCGTTTCTGATGTTGTTCCCTACAACAAGTTTGTGCCCTTTTACTTTCAGCAAGACGGTGCACCACCTCATTTCCACAGAGAAGTTCGGGATTTTCTAGATAATCGCTTTCAACGTAAGTGGATTGGCCGTGGAGGGCCAATTGCATGGCCCTTTCGCTCACCGGATTTAAAACCATTGGATTTCTTCCTGGTGGGTTTCATTAAAGATAAAGTTTATGTCCTGCTTCTACCAGGTACCAGACAATCTTAATGACCTCCGAAATCGGATCATCGCTGCAGTTGCAGATGTTGAGTGTGGCAAGAAATCGATTATCGGTGGGATTATGTCGCATTACCAACGGCAGTCACATCAAACCAAAATGACACACGTATGTTAAACTTGAAGTTTTTTGTAACAAAATGACACCTTTCTCAATTCTGTAAGTAATTTTAATAAATATTTATTATTATTATAAATATTTATGGACTTTCAAAGTTGTTAAGTCCTTTTATAATCACCCGATATTTTTATCATGGCGATGCAGCTGCTCATTTTATTATTTGAATAGCTATTGAACCTGTAGATCGATAGCTATTATTCAGAATCTGCGCCTCAGCTCTGCAGGAACAGCTCTGTACCTCAGGTACAGTAAATACTTATTCAGTAAATATTTCAGTAAATAGCCTTATTATACAGAGTCATTGCAATCGCGGTCGCGCGCCATAATACTGTGACCGAGGCGGACCACAGCAGCTGCCTGTGCGGGCCACTGCAGTCGCACATGCAAGCTACAGCATCGCTCAGAATTCAAAATGTTATCAGTTGAATAAAAATTGCAACAAATAACTTAAATGGTGATCTTTGTAATCAGATAACTAATCGCAAACCGTAACAACATTAACCTAAATACAATTATAACCTCGAAATGATGACAAGTTAGTACATACATAACAAACTCTTGATCAACTCGAGTAGGGTAGGCAGCTCGAGTGGCCAGTGGCTGCAACTAAAGGGAGTGTCCAAACCTGTGGCTCAGTAAAATAAGCTCAATATACATAGCATGCATGGCTTAAAGTGGCTTGTCTTAGCATCTGTGGTGGTCTCGCGCAACTGCGACTGCAGTGGATCTGCATAATAAGGCTCCAAGTTGGTATTAACTGAAACTAACGTTTTAGAAAGAATCATATAGCTCAAATGTATCTAAGAAAATATGTATTTATTTATAAAAAAGACACTGTTCTCTGCTGTAAAATCACTTCCCGTTGGTTCAGAACCCACCTAAAACTGAAGGTTCAACTCATCAATCACCATCATCCAACTTATTACCCACGCACAGGTCTCAGACCTATGTGGGCTTCATCCTCAAAAAAAAAAATTCATCACAGAAGTTTGTGTAAATGCAACAGGGTTTACTAAACAGCGACATGTAACAGCTTTACAGATACATGCAAGCGCAAGCTAATACATAATTATTCATAAAATTAATATGTGCCAGTCTACATAATGCAATTCAAAAACATAAAAAGTATTAACATAAAAGTAAGGTAATTGTGTCGCAGTTATGATACAGAATTAAACCACTTGAAACCTTCACCAAATTGTAGTATTATGTCTCCTGATCACAATTATCAAGTTTTTAAGTAAAAAACTTATCAAGTATTTAAAAAAGTTCGTCAGTTTATACAGGCACTTACTGATGAGATAACAGCTTAATCATATAATTTGGATTCTTAGAAAAAATTTGTAAAGAAAGCTGAAGTGGGCTGTGGCTGTTGTATCTCTACTTGATTGTGTTCTTGTGATAGAAGAACAAATAAATTAACAAGTTAGTTCGAAGTTACTGACAATTGAACAAACTGACAAATTTACTTAAACAGAATTTATTAATTTCGAATTCCTTTAATTGCTATCAGTTTATACTGAAGACTTCCGCAATGGCGGATATTGACAACAATATTTAATAGCTGATGGAAATCGATGAATGCTATTGTACAAAAATATCAGTCACCACCGGGAATCGAACCACGGACCTCCCAATTGCCGGTCGGGCGCCTTAACCATATTTATGGTATTGATATTTTTGTACAATAGCATTCATCGATTTCCATCAGCTATTAAATACTGTTGTCAATATCCGCCATTGCGGAAGTCTTCAGTATAAACTGATATCAATTAAAGGAATTCGAAATTAATAAATTCTGTTTAAGTAAATTTGTCAGTTTGTTCAATTGTCAGTAACTTCGAACTAACTTGTGAGATACGAGCCGATATGGCCAAGTTGAAAATGAATGCTACTGTGCAGAAAGGTCTCCATGGTCTAGTGGTTAAGGCGCCCGACCGGCAATTGGGAGGTCCGTGGTTCGATTCCCGGTGGTGACTGATATTTTTGTACAATAGCATTCATCGATTTCCATCAGCTATTAAATACTGTTGTCAATATCCGCCATTGCGGAAGTCTTCAGTATAAACTGATAGCAATTAAAGGAATTCGAAATTAATAAATTCTGTTTAAATAAATTAACTTCTAAACAATTTCTCCATTGATATGTTGCAAACACATTTGATGGCAGAAAATTAAAGATGGAACTATAAATTATAAACCTTATTTCTATGACTCCATAACATCAATTAATTAACAATGTTCATATGAAGACCTGATTGGTCAAAACGGGAAATAACAGACGTGTTTCACACAAACCGATATCGTTTATCCGGCATAATTACATTACATCAAATGATTTCGAAAATTGGATAGTTGTGAAGCGTTCCATATGATACAATGATCGGCCTGCTACACGACACCGGTTATCCGCGGTTATGTTTTAAACTATCCTATACAAACAAAATTGAAATTAAGACATCGACAAATGCTCCTTTTGTTTGATATTGGCTTAAGTATTGGCAGTGGCGTACCGAGGTTTCAAGCGCCCTGGAGCGGAAGGGTCTTTCGATCCCCCCCCCCCCCCACCCACCAAAAAAATCAGTCTTTACACTCAACCACCCGATTGGGCTGATATTAATATAGTGGTCATTTAATGAATCAGCGGCTTTTTCCCGCCTCTTACTACACCTTATTTGTCAGAGATGCGAATCTCCAATGAATGATTTTTTGCCAGGCCAGATTCTGCTTTTATCAATTTCCAAACAGCTTGTTTTGGATTTTTTCTCTTTTCTATAAATTCATTTGCAGTTATTTTTTTATCATTTTGTCGTTCTTACAAAAATTTTCTTATATTTTGGAAATAGGATTCAAAAGTGGTGTATTTCAGTCCTGTTCTTGTTAATATAAAAACCAGTTAACTTCTTGTGGATTTATTTTTCCAGAATAAGTTCAAAGTCTTCATTCAATTACGTGAAATTGTTATATCTTTATTTGTCACCCAATTTAAATTGTTTTGGCTTGGTACTTTCGACTATTTGCTTCTTTTGACTCGACCGTTTTGCATTCTGTCTGTTTGTAACGCATTTACGGCTGAACGCGTGAACCGATTTCTTTTAAATTTGACATGAATGTTCCCTTTAGTAATGCACAGCAATGTATACATACGATTTTTTTTTAAAATTGTGTTGCATTTTACTCTTTTGGCCTTCATTATATTAATACATTTTTTGTAAGTAAAAATCGATTTTCTCTAAAGAACGGGGCGCCCCTCACAGCCTTGCGCCCTGGAGCGACTGCTCCACTCGCTCCATTATCGGTACGCCACTGAGTATTGGGCTGATCCTTGCGAAACGGATGGGACCACCGCTGAATGATGCTCTTTCATTTTTTTTAAATTATTGTAATCGTTCAATTGTGGTCAAGTAATTGATGTACAATTATTAAATAAAAAAATAGGTCGAATTGAGAACTTCCCCCAGTTTGAAAGTATGTTGAAAAGCTAAAAAATGAAAATGTATTTGTTTTGAGATTTTTTAATGTAAAACCCCAACTATTTTGTAGGTACTTTGTAAATTGAACCAAATCAGGGTTGTGGATTATTTTAAGTATGATACTGTCGACTAGAGATTGTGATTTAGGTATAACTATTTTACATAGCGTTGATATGTATAGGAAGATGGTTCGAAATGCACAGATATGCATAGATGTATGGAATGCATATATTGGTGCTGTTATTGCAAACGCCAAGATAATAATTGACTTTCCAATATACATAACTTTGGATGCACGGTAAGCATCTAATGTAGAGCGCAGAGTGAAGTAGCTCATTGAATATTCTATAAGAGCGCAAGCACCGGCAAGCTGTTAACTCTTGTCAAGGCGACACCTCGGTTTGTCAGCCAGTTTTGTGTTATTTGGTAAGATGTAGAGCAAAGTTTGATGGCTCAAAGTTTATTCTTAATGAATACCTTGAAAATGAGTCATTCTGTAGTAAGCAGTCAACTAACTTCCTCTGGCGCACCTGGGATTATGCCACAAAGGATTAGCTTTATTAATACCTTACTTTAGTCTCTTAGATGCTGATAATGTATTTGAATTTCTAATATTAAAACTTACACTGTATTTCACTTTTAAATAATGTTTTACTCACATATATTGGAGATGTTTGAAGCTGGGTTTACACTATATAGCAGAGCTATATAAAAAATGAACTTTATATAGCTCCGTCAGCTACAGTAGAAACAATTAGTCTGGGCGCGTGGCTCTGTTTTCACTTCCTGCCGTCCTGTAAAAGTTGACTAGTTGACCTTGAAGACATCTGCAGCGTCGCACGGGCCACATGTTTTTAGAAATGAGCGATAAACACTCCCCTCGCCATGTCTGACTACCAAACGGCCGTGCGCCCAGACTAATTTTTTCTACTGTACCGTACATATAGCTCTGCTATAAGTAAATTTGATGCTAATTTCGTGTAGCAGAGCTACATACAGCTCCGGACTCGCAGTAGCTCCTTGGCTTACATTTCTTTTTCAAAAAACGCGAACATGTTGAAATATGGCCATTTAGGCATCTCATCTTCTTTTCTACTTCAGATCTTTCCACTTTCATAGCTAACTCAATTTCGTTCCACGCATCCTGTTTCTTGTTACGATTTTTATAGTCAGCACTTTTAGCGGCACCATCATAGCACCGGGTAGTCCCTAAATAGTTCAACTTTATAATGTTGTCTCTACTCCAGTCAAATTCACTTGAAAGATTCTCCATTGTTTCAAAAAGAAATACACGTGAACAACAACAGCCTGCACTAGAAGCACTCTGCCTACAAAATGAGTACCGTAGATCACAGTAAACGAAAATGCGACATCGAAGTTCCTGCGACGGCCTGTAGGGAGGGGGCAGCTATACATCTAGCTCTGCTTCAAACAAAATTGTAGCAGAGCTAGATATAGCTCATATTTCCTTTGATGTTTACCAAAACTTTTGGATAGCACGTTTTCCGCTATATAGCAGAGAAAATAGGCTTAAATTTGCTATATAGCAGATCTCCAGTATCACTTTTTAAACTTGTAGCAGAGCTTTTTAAACTATAGCTGTGCTACATGTAGCTCTGCTACATAGTGTAAACCTAGCTTAAGGAATGCATTTCACTTCTGAAAAGAAGCTTCGTGAGCCTAACGAAGCTTCTTTTCAGAAGTGAAATGCATTCCTTAAACATCTCCAATATATGTGAGTAAAACATTTAAAAGTGAAATACAGTGTCAGTTTTAATATTAGATTGTTCATTAAGTATTTTGTCATGGAAAACATCACAGATATTTATTTCCTTAGTTTTTTTACTTTTTGAATTGTTAAAAATGGTAGGTAAACGTGTTTTAGCAACCTCTAAGAAGTTCTAGGGAGCTGTTTTTCAAGTTTGAGCTTTTGAATTCCTCAAAGTGCTATCAGCAATATAATTATACTGAATTCTCCCACAATGGCGGATATAGACAACAGAATTGAGCAGCTGATGGAAATCATGCTATGTATATTTGGCATTTTGCAAAACTGTCAGTCCCTTAAATTCAACTATGAGCTTTCTTTTCTAAATTTGGAGATACCGTAGCCATTTTGAACAGTCCGTGGGTCGTCTGACGATCGATGCTCTTGACAACATAGCGAAACGGCCGTAACGCAATAACGTGAGTTAATTTCCACTTAAAGGGTTACATATTAGAGGAAACAAGATGGATCTTCAACATCATCATTTCGCATTTTTGTATTGCCTCCTCTCAGACATGGCTGGAGGTCTATGGAATACGTTTGAAAGCTCTGAGGTTTTTCACATTCACTACGAAAGTATTTCATTATTAATTTATGTTTAATTATAAAGCAAGGGAAAATAAAAATGGAAGTACGACATATCCCGTAAAATATCAGTTCTATATTTTTTGTTCCCGATGATGATGATAAATATGAGTCTGAAACTCTTGTGCTCTCGTTACCTTCTTCTTGCTTTTACTAAAGGTTACTTTCACAACACGAACACATAGAAACTCCGATTTATGTTTCAGAATTACATTATTATTTCCTCTTCATGTTTTTTTACTAGTACCGTAGTCAATTATCAACGATCAATTTTTGATCTATTTCAAGTATTTTGTGACATCCAATCATGTCGATAGCTTCAGTGCAAATTTTTGAAAGATCATAACATTCAATTCCTATTTTTTTTTTTTTTTTGTTATTCTGACTAGTTTTATTCTGACGTTAGGCTGACGGAGATTCTTTTCAGAAGTGAAATGCATCCCTCTAGCATCTCCAATATAAGTGAGTAAAACAATATAGGCCTATATAAAAGTGAAATACAGTGCCAGTTTTAATATTAGATCTTTCGTGATTCTTTAAAACGTCTATATATTCTTTAAAACGCCAGGCAACAAGAAATTATGAGAAAATTCTAATTCATGTTTTAGAATTACATTATTAGTCCACTTTATGTTTATTCGCCAATAACCAACACTAATTTTCTAGTTTTCAATTCTTTTCAAGAATTTCATGACAAATATCCACATCATTCCATCAACAATAATTCAAGACCTAATAATTTCAGTTATTGTGTTTTATTTGCTGTTTATATAGACAAGCTTTTTTGGGGGTGATGCATACGCAGTGCTCCAATACTCGATCATAATCACCATTGCAAAATAAAATACATGCTGTGTGGAATGGTGTGTATGGCAGACTATAGGGCAGCGGCAATACCAACATTCTACAGCATGTTTTACTTTGCGATGAATTATCATCGAGCTTTGTATGTTCCAATGTGAAAGCACGCTCATTAGTTTTTGATCAGTTTCAAGGATTTTATGGCAATTGACAAATTTATCACATATCTTGTCATTATAATTTGAGACCATACAATAAAATTTATCGGTTTTCATTTGAAGGTATTCTTTCACCTTCCTGCCTTCAATATTCCTTGTTACTCGCAATGAAATAATGAGTTCAAAATAATTATGTTTTTATATGACGAATGCTCTGATTCGATTTGAAAAATATCTCCATCCAACTCCTTGGAGTTGCACATTTGTCCCGAATCTCTCCGTCCAAAACTCTCTTACAAGTTACGGAGTGTCAGATTTACATAATTTCATCAGGGATGAGAAACTTCTCCTAAACAAACTTGAAGTTTTCGTACATCTTTGGAAGGAGGGCTCTCCTGAGAGGTCTAGAAGAATCCTCAATGATTCGTGGCCGCATTAATATTCAGCTAACATTGCCAGCAATAATGTTATCCTTATCGCTCTATTGTGTCTGTTTTACCGCTTCAGATCCTGAATACTATACATTAATCAGAACACATTCGACGTGTATCTGTATTCATTTTCACTATAAAAAATCTTTCTGCTGACATCCTCTATATACGGTACTGCCTCACAATCATGTCACACAAAAATTGCATGAATCTGTTTTGACCAAAAATAAAGATAAAAAAATCTCAATCATTTTCTCAGAAGTTACGGTAACTATTCCATGTTTTCGAAATAAATTGAAATATCAACAACTTTCCTTCTGCAACACAAAGTTAAATTTGACATGTCTTTTTGGGAAATGTATATCCAATATTCGTTTATTTTCTTCTTTCTCCTTAACTACTTTTCCTCTTTTCTTTATAATATAAAAAAATACTACAATACGGTACCTATGTATATTATCGACAATATTATTATTAAAACTTGAAGCAGTTATGTAAAAAAATAAAGTAAATTCGTTCCACACATCTCCAGTTGTATGCATTGTACGGTATTTTATTAATTTCTTCAAGGAAAGCAATATGTCTATTATTGTTTGTTTCCTTTTATATTATTATTCAAAGTGTAGTTTGTCACTCAGCTCTACAATAATTTCAATCTAATAGAAACATGTTATTACACTCTAGACAGGCACTATAAAACTATTTGGTAGTTTGGTACGTAGAGTACAAAAAATTTAATTGTAACTTGACGTAGCTGATTTAATAGCTAATAATAATAATTAGTCTTATCTTAGTCTTATTTTCAAATAGACACTGCAAAAGTTCAATATCCATCAACACCTTACTATTTTCATTGCAAAACAATATATGTGCCGGCTTTTTCCTGTCTACTCAGCCAGATACTCGTAGTAGAAGAAGTTGTGAAATACTAAAATATATTGCCTTAATCATTTTTTAATAAGTAAAACGCAATAAAATATTCTCAAAAAGCTAGTCATACTGTATATTAATAGAATCTTAATAAGAAAATGAAATGTTACTCACCTGATCATCCACTCAAAAGCAGTAATATACAGCCAGCAGAATTTATTATTATGTTCGTCATATTTTATTTATGTGATTGGTGTTAGTCAAATTAAATTATTTATATTTTATTAGGGGCATTAATTAGTCACGTAGGCCCATACCTCATTAGCATATTATGCTAATTATTTCGAAAAAGAGCCAATCAGAGGAGGCCACCATATAAAATTAGACAGAAACTGAGGTGCTTCCCTGAATGAGAAAAAAGAACTCTCTCCTGGACTTCCGACCAAAGTGTGCCTATCACCGACTTTTGTCTTTGTCTTTTAAAACTTGAATTAAATTAAATTCAAAGTCGGACACTTATGAGGAACAGAACGGACCACGGATTGCTGAGCCAGACTCCAGATCCCAATAGAATCAGAGGAGATATTCCGCCACAACACCAGGATTGAGGGGCCACGGTTCCAATCCTTAGAGGGCACCATCACTACACCACTCCACGCCAGCAGAAAAACAAAAATTCGCGTGAGTGCAACAAATTTACTTAAAGTGGATCCACTGGTGCGCGGAAGATCTATAATAATCACTACGACCAATACAGATAGAGTATTTGGAGTGTAGAAATCTGAGCTCATAGAATTAAGCAATTAAATATAGTCTATGGAGGCATGTTACATTTGGGCCAAGCCTTGAACCCACGACCCGCTCTATTATATATTTAAATTACAATGAAATAATCAATGTAAAAAAATATTGTATTACATAAAGGCACCCAACGTAAGGGCCTTCAAATAAAAAAATAAAAAAGTAGTGTGTTACAGTATGTATGTTCCCTATAGACTCCGGAACCGCTGAACCGACTTTTATGAAATTTTAAGGTACAATGTAGAATAGTCCCGAGATGGTTCCTGTGAAGTTTGGGAGTTGAATAGTCCTCGCTGAAGGACACAAAAAGGAGAAATCTATCCTTAAAGGAACAGCTGATAGAATTCAATAGTTTTTAATCATATGGCACCCCCTTATAGCGGCGTTATTTACGCTGTCTGAAACGCAAAGACTTTGCATGTACCGTGTACATGAGCATGAGCCTTGCAGTATGTAGGAAACATATGACTGGGTTCTGGGTATGATGAAATGTAATTATGCCAGGTTGATGACATCTGTTAACCAATGCAGCTAGAAATATGAAATGAAGCCTCAGAGGGAGGTTGCGAATAATAAAATCAAGGAGAATTTTTTATGAGAACGCAGCAACGCGCGTCGGGCCAGCTAGTTCTTAATAAAAATTTGACTGCAAGTCGTTGAATTCACTTAAAAAGTTAATATTAACAACGCAGTTTGCCATGGAACAAGAAATCCAGGAATTTCAATTTATTTAATAGAATTCATCTCTTTGAGATCAATTTCACAGTTCAACATTAAAAATGAAACGTTATTTCTATATAGTTTGTTTCAACTAGAAAACTGGATTAATGCATTGGGAGCTGCTGAGATGAACTGCATAAAAATACAATAAGCAAAGTACAGAGTGTCAGTTTTAATGTGACATTTATCATTTTATAAGTATTTCGTCATGGAAAACGTAGCAGGCCAATTCTACCTTCTAACAGAAAGCGGAAATTTTGCATCGTCGTTAAGTACAAAGGTAGATAAAATTGAAAACAATCAATTATTAGTTAGTTTTTCCATTAATGAACTTAAATTCTTTGAAATGATTCCATTTATTTGGAAATATGAAGCACAAACATTTCTGATTTGTATATATGCTCGATAAATGCTCGATATTATGCTCTTTATAAATGCAAAAATGCAAATTGATTGAAAAGTGGAGTATTTCTTATTTCTAATATAGGACAAAAACTATATATATAGACTTCTTTTTTCCAAGTCTTGAAAAAGTGGAACTATCAGAGGACATTAAACAGGACTATTGAAATGAATGTAAAAAAGGTCGTTGTTTTCTAGGGTAGGCTACGATAGCGTTCACTGAATGGTTCTCTAAAAGCACCGTTTATTTTGCCGCTCCTTCTCTAATCTCCATAAATTTTCGGTTGAAAAATGTTGATAGGTGAATCCGGGTAAAGCAACGGCTGGGTGTATGTGTTTGAGGGAAAGCTCTCAATATATGGGGGAAAATGAAAAATCGTTCGAGTAAAGCACCCAAAAGAAAAATCCGGGAAAATAGCGCTTTCAATGAAAGCTTTCATCGGTCTGTACGACGGCAAAGACAAGAGTTATTCATAAACATGTAAATTACATGCTGGAAACGTAATGGATATTGGTAATTGAATCACACAATAGAGGATGCCTGGAGCTTGTTGACCTATTTCCAAAGCACTCGTCTGATCTTCCCGCATCTAGTCTATGTTACACATGTCCCAGGCTAGTTATGTGAAAGTTGTCTCACCCGGGGTAATATTTCTGGAACACATTTTGACAAATACGGTGAGGTTTTTAGATTGATTTAAGGACATTTCTAACATCTATGAAAAGTAAATTGAAGAGCTGCTCATCTGAACTCAGGTATACAAATCCAATTTACATGCTGAAATACACAAACAAGTTCCTTTTTGAGCTTGAGGGTAGAGTGTAGGCCTACTCACCATGATGAAAATTTAATTAAATTTTCGCTCATAGAGTCGGTTTTGATTTTCAGCTCCCTAATTAAGGGATATATTGGAATCATGATAATTATGGAGCATCAGTTTCCAAATGATTGACTCTTCTGCAATGTTTCACATCTGAATTTATTGCACTCATCAGCTCCATTATTTTCACTTAATTATAATTATTATTATTAGCCGTATAGCTCCCGAAGTGGAAGACGCTGAGCAAAATTATGATCACTTATTGGACTTGGTGGTGTTCCTTCTGTTCGCCCGCCAGCTTTTCAATTTCTGAGAAAAAGCAGCTTTTCTTTCTCACTCCATCTTGTTCCGACTCTTGGAGCTTTAACCTCTGGAATAATTTCCCATTTATTAATTTTTGTTCTTAAGTTATTTCGATTGGAAATGTCATTATCAGTAATTTTTGCCAGAACTAGATCTTTTTCAACATTTTGAATCCATTCTCCTCCATTGGCAAGCGAAGCTACACATTTTACCAATTTTTTTGTAATTCTATGATCAGGAAGCCTCATGATATGACCATAAAATATAAGGCGTCTTTTTCTCATGTCTGTTGCTATATTTGAATGTTCTTCAACTATGGTATTTTTCTGTAATCTATAACAGTTTTCAGTTAATCTTGGACCAAGAATTTTCCTAATTATTTTCCTTCCCTCCTTCTTCAAATTTTCCATATTGGCTTTCCTGTTGAGGTTCAGGGTTTCACTGGCATATAGCATTGAAGGTTTGATTACGATTACTTATTATTATTATTATTGTTATTATCTAATATCAAAACTGACACTGTATTTCTATTAAAACATTATTTGAACTCATACTGGAGATGCATCCCTTCAGCATCTCTAGTATAAGTGAAAGAAAATAATATTTTAAGAGAAATGCAGTGTCAGTTTTGATATTAGATTGTTCATGTATTTTGATAGTATTTTGTCATGGAAAACATCACAAATTATTATTATTATTATTATTATTCTATTCACTTGGATATTGAAATTTTCAAGAGCCAGTTCAGATCATTGTAACAAAATAAAATCATCGATACAGTATAATTTACTAAGTAATTACAATTATCAATATTTGTGTTTATGGGACACTCCTTGTTTTTTCAGAAAAATATTTTTTTACTAATTATTTTTCCTGGCCCCTCTATTCCTACTGTAAAATCTATGTCACCGATCAGAACTGACCTTAAATTGAAGGTTCACCATGTTTCCCGTGGCTCAAACAGTGAGGTGGAGTTATCTCTATGGTCTCGCCACCAATAAAACCGTAACCCTTCTATTATTTTATTATTAATCCAATATTCTATATTCATTAATAATTCTTGGTGTAAATTGCACGAACAATAAAAATAGCATTTGAATAAATTATTGATCGATAAATAGGAAAAGCATGAATGCAATAATTCAAAATCATGGTGGGTTAAGATTCAAGTTATTTTTAATATGGGTGAAAACATCAAACATACATTTTGAGAATATATTCAGTACCTCATTTACAGTGGATGAATCAATAATAGTTTATTTGATACTTTTTTCAGTCAGATGATGCCTAAAGAAGTCTTGAAACTTGTGCTTGGGTAAACGAATAAATGGTGAGAAACATCCATATGGCTGAATGAGATTCGAACTCAAGATTCCTGAAAACGAAGCCAGTCAGCCTTATTTAAAATCAGAGAAAAGCGCTCCAGACAACTGCTCCACTAGAGGCATAAGTTAAACTTTCTTTGTAGTGGTTTTGATAATTATTGGTAATGGTATAACAACCGAAACTAGTTTCTCAATACTTTTAATAAATGTGGTTGAGAAAATTTCGTCTTATTATTCAGCATAAGTTAGTAGCTCATTTAGTATTGTAAATAGTATTATTTGGTAATATCTGATGTGGAAGATCCCTTGAATTTTGGCATTGGGTTTGATTTAGAAGTTCAAACGTTTATTTCCTCCTAAATAATTGCAAAAGCAAAGGTATTTCATTTTGGGACTTGGGAGTTCAATAGTCCCCCCCCCCCCAAGTACCTAAGTTATTTTAAACTTAAAAACTTGAGCTAATTTATTTGCCATTATGTATTGCTCTGTAATAAATGGGCTGATAATTTTTTCATCTGTGTCGAAAAATTTATTCTATGAACTTTATTTTCTGTCTATATTAGACGGTAGACACACACACACACACACACACACACCACATACCCTTAAAGCAACTCAGTTTGATTGAGTTAAACGGGGAAGGTTGCAAATAGGTGAAGCGAAGTGTGGGTTTGTTGTGAATCGCTTTACTGCGGGTCTAATTCGCTCAGTTCGGCACTGACCCTATCAATTACTGTAGCAGCAGCATCATAGCCATCATCATCATCATCATCATCACGGTAGCGACACCATCATCATAATCAGTAGCAGCAGCATCATCTAGTGCGTACGTTGTACGGCGATGGCCTGATAATTTCACAAAGCCATTTGCTTGTAGGTGACGCGCACAATTTTCTATCGCCATCAGTATTCAATTGCCGCCACGTCGCCCAACCTAACCTAACCCAGCCGTTAGGTTAGGTCTCCATTTCCCTTTTCACTATTTGCTGCGCTCAGCCAATCATCCAGCCAATAGCAAGCGTTCGCGTTCTCTAATCAGATAAGAATTGCAATGATTGCTTCTGCTGCCTGGCTCGATATTTCGACAGCCAATGGCCAGCATGTAATTTATGGAAATGGTTACGTTGTTATGGACTCTGTGTGTTATTATTCTTCTCTCTATTCTGTTTATTATTTTTCCACAGTTTATTAACCATTTTTATAAGCTTTTCAACCTCTATTATGTTCATCATTGATACATTTGATAATTTACATCTTTGACAGGAAATGTTTGCTTTTAAATATTTCAAATTTCAAACAAAATTTGTTTGAAATTCAAATTTCAAACAAAAAATAACGTGTACAACAAACTTTCAGTGCAAAATGAATGCAAAATGAAACTCACATAAAAATAAATAAAATTTACTACCATACCACTAAAAGACGAAAAAAGTTCGTTAAAGTTAATTCCTTCCTACATAGGCATCACTGCCTGTGTGGGAATGAGTCCACAGGAAGTGAGCGCGGGAATGAGTCGCATACTTGATCAAACTACTACCCAATTCCTTGGTGTTTTGAAAGCTTGTCAATCAATTAAAAAAAAGCTTATAGTCTTTATATAAGTATCCTATAGATAGATAGGCTATAGAAATGCAATCTTTTTTATTTTCTTTCTTTATTGCCAATATAATTACATTTCAATAAAAAAAATAAAAATAACAATAGATATAATAGAAATGCAATAGAATATATATTTTTTGGCCATAAATACTCTCATGCAAGGGAGCCATCAAGTTCCCTGTATGCAAGAAGAAATCGCTATCTTATGAATAGAAATTACAATTCTAAGTGAGTAAAAATCATAATTTAAATAGAAATACAGTGTCAGTTTTGATATAAATAGTCTTCTATCACTAACATTCAATAGGGATCATGTGAAATTCAAATTCAAATTTATTTCCACAAAAAACAACACAAAACATAATGCACTGAAGATAGAAATTAAAATATTCTTGAAATATTCTTATCCAAAAATTGAAATAAACATTACAAATATTCAAATTCAAATACAGATATATAAACATTTATTTATCTATTTGATATGGTGTGAGAGTTGAAAAAAGAAGCTTAGCTATTCAAAATTGTAGCAAAACCAAAGCTTATATTAATATATTATATATATTATAGCAATTGTGACGACACATTTCAATTATTTTTTCAAAGAGACCTTTACAACAGATCAATTCCAAACAATTATTTTATCAACTTAAAAACCTGCTGAATAATTTTATTATTGAATTTTCAATCCCTTATCGTATGTCAGATTTCATTCAATATACGTACCGGTAACTATTGGTTTCATAAAGTTTCCGTATTCTTTAACCCTTCCGGATTGGTGAGCTCTGTCAGTTTGAGCCATTGTACTGTATTTAGACGTGGACTTCCGTCTAACACGGATCTTCTCATATTCAACGGCTTGTCAGGTTTTTTGGGCAAGATCCGGAATATTTTGGAGTGGTTATCGCAGCCTGTACGATAGTACCGCTGCGTTTATTCTGTTCAGGCCATCGACAGGGGGAGATTACAGGAATCTTTCGCAACCAGACGTATTATGTAGGCGGGGATTTTGGTCTTTACTCGGTGTCCGGTGTGGTCAGTTACGACATATAGCTGTACCGAGAGATATGCCCACCCTCCCCATCTGCCAGTATTGTTGTGGACGGTTGCTGTGAGATCCTCAGGCCATAGAATAAACCTTTTCTTACAGGATCCTCTCAGCCCCTCCGCAGTAGCGTGTGACTGTCGGACATCCTTTTTGAGCAGCCGAACGCCGAATCCAAGACTTGCAATCGGTACAGGAATGCAAGATCTTGAAGGGAAATAATTTTATTTCTAATTTTCCTAGATGTCCCTCAGGAAAGCACGTTACACAATATATAGCAAGAATAGTATCAGCAATATATTATTGAAAGGAATAATTATTGAAATTATTTTACCCCATATTACTAAAGTAGAAATAATTGAGCTGTACCTATTTTAATATTAAGTTTCTGTGGGTGATTATCATTAATTTTCACTACTTGAATTCCTTTCGATCTTGGAAAACATATGACTAATTTCTCAAGATAAAGAAGTTCCAAGAGTAGAATTTCATCAAACTAACTTATTTGATGCATCAAGTGTAGTTTTCTTTTGTATCTTTGTACTTTTGTATCTACTACACAAACTTCAGCCCTTTATGCTTTGTGAAGATGAAAAAAGCCCAGAAGAAGAAAGTGGATTCATGAAGGAAAAGAATGTCAGACTTGCAAGTCAAGGCCTTGAAATACTTTGGAAAAATATGCCCTCTTAATTTCGACTGAAACCTCGTAACAATTCAATATCTTCGATCATCCGTGACATGAGAATCCAACTCACATGAATACATCGCAAGCCGCTTTCCTATGCTCAACAATGTTCTATACGGAAGTAAGTCCCAAAACCGCACTCAGCTACGTGATTGATCCACACTGTGAATTTGATAGCCTTGCTCTCTGGATTTTGGTTGAAGTTTGTGAATAGAGAAGACTCTGTCAGGCACCAATGGGGTAACGGCTCAACTGTTGGGCAATGCGATTGCACTAAAGACGATCAGAGTGGTGAGATAGTGCCGTGGAAGGGAAGAGAGCACAGTAAGGTACCCGGTCGAAGCTCCGAAGCTGTGGTTGAAAGTTGAAACAGGAGGTGGAGAAGGAAGGAGACCAAGTATAAGGGAAGAGGATATTGGAGAGGATGGGAATGACCCAAGAAGTTGCCCGAGACTCAAACGATAATAACTGTTCGGCTTTTCGCATCTTGCGATCAATTTCTAGCTCAATAACTGAGCTTCAAGGACTGCGTTCAAAATTGAATGAGATTCTGCAAGCACTTAAACGGTTTTTAGTCAGATCAGGGAAAATTTGTATACAGGGTGGGGCAGGGAAATATTCCTAATTTTGAAGGTAAATTAAAAAAATAACCAGAAATGTTTGAACGAAAATTTATAGTGGGATCATGAGGTTACATCTGAAAATTTATTTAAATAATAATTTTACTAAGTTTTAAACAGCGAATCGTGCAATTGATGCCCCTTATTGTCAATACACTGCTGTAGTCTGGTTCTGAAGTTCTGCATAACTCTCGAATCATTTGTTGTGGAATGCGGCCAACTTTAAGGCGAATTGCATCCTTCAAGGATCTAGGGTTCTGAGCCGATGTTTGAATACTTCACTCTTGAGATAGCCCCATAAAAAGAAATCACATGGAGTTGAATTCGGGGAGCGCGCGGGCCATGGAATGTCACCGTACCGGGAAATCAATCACGCGGGGAAAATTTCACTGAAAACAGTCATGGAATTTCTTGCTTTATGGGCTGTCGCTCAATCCTGATGAAGCCACTCTTTTCCCAAATCATTTTGTTGCAATTGTGGTTCAAAAAATTGTTGGAGCATGTTTACATACCGCTCAGAAATGATGGTAACACAACGATTGTCCTCGAAGAAATAAGGCCCAATTATGCCTTCACTGCTGATTGCACACCAAACCATTACTTTGTCACTAGCTAACCCTGTATGCTTGCTAACCGAGTAAAATTATGATTAAAATAAACTTCCAGATGATGTAAACGTTTGATCCCACAATGAAGTTTTGCTCTAACACTTTTGGTTATTTTTTAATTCACCTTCAAAATTAAGGATATATCCCTGTCCCACTCTGTATAATATATGAAAAACATGGGAAAAAAGCATTTGACAACATTAAAAATATGGACTCAAAAAACAGGTACTTTAATTGAAAGGTGGATTTCTTCAAGATTTTGCAAGATTCTGCATCCAATTGCTTATAAATTAGGGAACATTCTAATTGTTTCTATTTATCATACAATGTGACAATAAATACATGAAAAAACATCGAGAAAAAGCATGTTGGCAGTGAAAAAATGTAGTAAAATACTTAAAAAAGGGATTTCTTAAGAGATTTTACAATATTTGGCCCTTTTAAAAGTCTCTAAATTGAATTCCATCACAATCACATAAAGTAAACTGATTAGGATATTTTACAATACAAAACTCACAGGGTAAACTCAGTTCAAATTGTTTCTGATTTCTCTTATTCAGATAGAAATTTCCATTCAATTTCTTCTACTTCGATCAGTTCTACTACATACTGTACAATATACTGTATATCAGATAACTCACATCATACTTTAGTGCAGGCTATCCACCATAAATATAATACGCCAGGCAACTTATATTCTTTGGCAAATTTGGGTTGATGATTTAGGCTTCGGAACATTTTCACCCCTTAAATAAAAGGCTATAACTTGAAAAACAAAAGGCTCATTCTTAATTGAATAGAATAATCAAATACTAATCGATAAATTGAAACTATAAATATAGTTGATTGGTTTTCTAAACTTTTTTCTCTTTCTTTCGGAGGATGAAAACCACATAGGTCTGAGACCTGTGTGTGGGTGATGAATGATGGTGATTGATGAGTTGGACCTACAGTTTTAGATGGTTCGGAACCACCGGTGATGTTAACTATCACTGTAGTGTAATTTATTTTTTATTTTTAGGAATTTTGGAAGAGTACCCAACTTTAAAAGGGTAACCTTGATGGGTACTTTGGAAGAAAATATGGATGGAAATGATAAGACTAGAAATATTCAACGAAAAACTCAATGATGAATAATTAATAAAAAATGAACACGGTAAATAATAAATCATGATAAATAATTCAATAGAAAAATCTACATAATTCAAAGGATAAACTACGATTTACAGTTTGGGAAATAATGAAGCACCCTCATAAGAAATATTATGAACATTCAACACATCAATATAAAACAATAAAAAATAGTAGACTACCGATTAAATAATATGTATAATGTTATACAGTAGTAGTAGTAGTTTATTCGTGGTAGCTTACAATGGAGTTTCATTAATGCAGAACGTTAAGGACATGAAATTCCTGCTGTTGATGGAAGATAATTTGATTTTTCAAATTCTTGCCAGTAGAGAACAGGAAATGAGAGATTTTGAAGCGTAAGCTTCTCAGATTATTAAGGGAGCTTTGTGCTTATTCTCTCCCTCAAAACGTGGGAAATTCAGAACGATTTCCTCATTTAATTTGTTTTTAATCTTCCATTATAAGCTCCTCAGCTGTATTTCAAGAACTTGTCCGATGCAGACTGACAATAATTGAAAGTATGGTCTACTGATTTCCTTTGCAATTAATTTTCTTGAGATGTTAATAGCGATTCATTCTGAAGCTGAAACTTGTAAAAGGTTCGAACGGGAAGGTTTGAAAATTGGCTCCAAATCCCTACTTATTATTTGTCTTGATTAATTAGTACTACCATATTAAATTTACATAACATGTAAATGCAACATGGAATGCATTTGAGGTTAGTTTTGAATTTGAATATGTATATGTGGGCGATTATCATAAACTACCGTGTCTACTTATTAGGAATGTATTATATTATGTATAAATATGAAAATATGGAACTCTTACACTCACATTTTTTCACCAATAAATATAAATTTATTTATTCATTACAATTCTGATTCTGATTGGATTTTTTTTCGCAGGATGAAGCCCACATAGGTCTGAGACCTGTGCGTGGGTAATGAATTGGATGGTGATTGATGAGTTAAACCTACAGTTTTAGGTGGGTTCCTAACCATCAAGAAATGATTTTACAGCAGAGAACAGAGTCATTTTTGCTGGCCAATCCAATCGGTCAAGGGGGCCCAGGAGTTTAGTAGCTTATCTCTGATTGATTAGATGCCTGCTACGGCACTCGGCTATCACTTCCAAGAACACAATCCAGCAACGATACAACAGACTATTGCCAACAACTGCTTTCTTCACAAATTTTCAACTGAAAAATCCAAACTCTAGGTTATGTCCAATTCAAGTAGGAATTTCACTTTGAAGTGCAATTACATTCAGTTATAATGCAACAAAGGTCTGAAGCAATAAATGAATGACAATAAAATTCAAAAATATTTCAATAGAACGTTATCAAATTTTTACAGTTTACACACATTCTAGCACTTACAGTAAAGTGATTTGAAACTGAATAATGATCCTTCATTCAACAATATTTTATAGATGTTGATGAAAAGGTGTGTTATGGAATTTTATATCAAGCGAAGGAGGAGCTCGTTAATGAAGGATTAAGCAGAGATGAGAAAAAGAGCCGTTTTTAAGCTGTAATATGTGTGTTGGTGTGTGCTTGGAACAAAAGTGAGAGAAAAAAGTGAGTCTCAGAGTGAGAGATAGAATGAAGGGAAAGATAGAGTAAGTGAGTGACAAAAAGCATAAGGGAAAGTGTGCTGAGCTGCTGTGAAACAGTAAGGGTGAATCTCCACTTATTCATCGTGTGCAACTTCCAGTTTTAATTAATATTTTGACGTGCATGGAAATATTTATGTAAAGACTCTTGAGAAGAACGTCCAGGTATAGATGTGTTGCCATGGCAACATAAGAGAGAGAGAGAGTGAGCGAGTGATTGACCCCTGTTGTTGTCATGGTTACTTTAAAGTGTTATTTTTATATAGTGACCGTGCATTGAGAAATAATATTTGTTTGTTCTATTTGTTTATCTGTGGTTTGAGCATTCAGGCTAATGAATCTTAATTAATGTCATGAATTTTTCTTATAATCAATGTTCAATACCACCTATGTGTTGTATTACTTATTATGTATCATTTAGTTACACAACAGATAACTTTAAGAACTGCTCCCGCTCACATACGATATAGTCTAAGCGGGTTCTATTATTCATTTTTTAAATATTTTTTAAGAATTAGTGTATGATATTAATGATAAGTATAATGTGTATGATACGTGAATAAAAAAAGCGAAATTGAATTAAATTGTTCATTATTTGAATCAGCTCGGATAAAAGCAGGAATGGTAATGAGAAAGTGGATGAAAAGGTTGTAGACGTGGTTTATAAACGTGTCTGAGGTCTGAGTCCCGAAGCTATGATACATTATATTAGGCACTATAAAGGTTCACGTTTTTCAAAAGTTGTTTCTTAATGCTCAAGTTTGAAGATAAAATGGATAAATTAACTTCAATGATTATATTTACAACTAGCTATTGTGCCCGTCCTTTGTACAGATTATGTTTAGAAATAAGACTAAATATGTTTCAGCTTTTTTGATAGCAACGATCATGAAGTTGTTAGCAGCTTAGTAAATGATAAATGATAAATGATAAATGATAAATGATAAATGATAAATGATAAATGATAAATGATAAATAATAAATGATAAATGATAAATGATAAATGATAAATGATAAATGATAAATGATAAATGATAAATGATAAATGATAAATGATAAATGATAAATGATAAATGATAAATGATAAATGATAAATGATAAATGATAAATGATAAATGATAAATGATAAATGATAAATGATAAAAGATAAAAGATAAATGATAAATGATAAATGATAAACTATATTTATTCCCTTTAAGCAATATTGTACCAGAATTAATATCCATAATTGACTATTACCTCTTTATTTACTAAACGTCCTGTATTTATCAGTTCTAGTGTTTTCATAACTCGCGGTTCCAATAAATAAATTAATTCTTACGTTGGCAACGGATGATTTCAATTGAGTGTTTCCTTTTTGTTGCGTTGGCGCTCCTGTCTTATAGCTAACAAAAAAAAGAGGAACCACTCGATCTTTCTATTGCATCCAGCCTTTTGTAGAAGTTACTAGACAAAATTTACGATGCAATGATTTTTATATCAAATATGGTCTAAGCACCAAATTTAATAATTCTTCAAATATGTGAGAGGAGACTCACTTTTTAATGTCATATATTTAGAGCCATATCCTTTATAACCCAGTTGGGTAAGTTTTTCAAATGTATTTCTAACCTTTCTCTTTCTTTAATCTGTGAATGACTTATTGAGACATTATTTTTTTAAAGGGTTGATATAGTTTGAATTGTTAATGATCTTCTATAAAAAATCTCACTCTTATTCCTTTCTTTGATTTTGTCTCTTGTATCAATGAAGTCTGTTATTTATAAAATTGTAATTTAACTTATTATTAATAATATTATATCTTTCTGTCTTCAGAACTCAACCTGCTATTGCATAATGAAACTTGTCATAAGAGCCCTCTGCTCAATAAATTAAATATTATATTTTGTACTAATCATATCGGTTCTCAACAGGTTTTATATTTTGGTTAAATGAAATGGAAGCAGCTTAAATAATTATTTATGGACAAATAGCAATGAAATAGCCCAGCAGTATATTAATCAAAGGACAAATAAGAATGAATCTGTCATCACTACATAATGGTAACAATTCGATATATATCTATGAATGGACTCTTCGATTACTACGTGAGTAAAGAAATTTAATAATTCATCAAAATCTTCTCCGTACATACTACGAGCCTACGTCTTAATATCTTCGAATTCAATAACTTACATTTCGTTCAACTCTACTGTTCGACTGCCTTCATCAATCCATGAATTTGTACTATTTTCTGACTTTTTTCTGTTTTCCATTTCATATTTTATAAATTTGTTAATCTCAGATTATATTATTTTTTGGCTCTAATTTTCGAATTTTCTGAGTGTTCCTATAGTACCGATGTTTCATTGATCTACCTTCCTCTGAGGGTTCACACCTTCCAAATAGTTAACAACTAGTGTTTAAATACATTAGGGGTTACAATTGGTAGCAGAATAGCGTGGTTTTATTTGGAATTGGATCTTTAAAATTAATAATCGGTGCTGTAGGAATTCTTTGAAATATGTAAGTATTCAATTTTGGGCTAATTGTACCCATTAGCCTAACCTAACTGTACTTTGCTGAGGTATTGCAAAGGCTAGCTTTGTATTGTAGCCTGCTTAACTCAATTTACTTTCATGAAATTTATTTCTTGATTTTAGAGTTATTGTTGTAATTTAATTTTATTTTGTCAATATGGACTTGATTACGCAAATCGTATATCAGGATATTGACTTGAAAAAGTTTGTCGCTCACAGGATTAATCCAGACCACTTATCTAAAGATAATCTTGTTTTTGAGTTATTATCTCTCGGTGAAGTTATTGATGACCTTGATGTAAATGCCTTACGTACAAAGTACCGTTCTGTGATAAATAATCACAGTAATAATGAAGTTCAAATGATTGTTGATATTTCAACTTATTCAAAATCGGCTGATGCAATTAATGAAGGACTACCCTCCCTATCCAAATCTATTGTTGAATTCAAAGAAATTCCATGTGAAGAAAGGGATAAGATCAGGAAAACTTTAAATAAAATTGAATCTAGATTTATTCACTTACATAACCGAATTCGTATGATGATTCCTTTTTTGGTTACAAGAACCCAAGTAGATAATTATTTGGATGATTTATCGATCATGGCCAATAAAATGTTGGAGCATTACCATAATATTTTGTTGCTTCATACTGTAATTTCTAGCAGACCTTGTTCTCCAAACCCTGAAGTACAACCTAGTACTAATCTCTTGCAATTACCTAATTTTTCTCTCCAACAATCAGTCAATAATCAAACTGGAGCATGTAGTAATGTTGCCTTAGGTGCTATTTCTAAATCATTTGATTTTAATTCTAATAAAAAGGTGTTGGACACTAGAGTTCATGACAGAAATTCTGCTTATACTCAAGCTTCTGTTGTTAATAGTAGCCAACCTAACTATAACAATATGAATGCTGGAGCCCATGTGATTCCCAACCCGCCTGTAGCAACTGAGAGTTTTTACAATAAACTAAGAAATCCTCTCGAATCCATACTAAGTGATATTCAGATATGTGATGGACTTGATATCGCAAAGTTACTGGAATTTTTGCATGCAGCTATTAGAATTAGGAAATTGACACCTATCTCTGATCACAACTTATTACAGATACTTTCACCATATACTTCCGGACCATTGGCCGATAATATTTCATTGTCATTGAGTATGAATTCAAACTTTGAGGAATTTCACAAGAATATTTTGCGAAATTTTATTCCTGAACGCTTACTTGTAAGTATCAAAGCTGACAAATACTATCGCTTGCAATCACCGCATGAGCCTTTATCATCTTTTGTGACCAGTATTAAGAATGCTTCTGAATTACTCCTATTAAAGGAAAGTGAGGGCGAAATTGTAAACACAATACTCAGTGGAATTAACCCAGATGAGAGATCTAGACTTTCCCTTATGCAAAGACCAACAACATTTCAGGATTTAAATAATCTTTGCATCCACTCACAGAATATTGCTTTCACAGACTTTGAAAGGAATCGTATATTTAATTCAGTGCATGATTGGCATACCGATAAAGTTAGTAATTCTGCTCTCAGCGATAATAATAATAGTGGAATTAATAGGACTCGTAATCATGGTAAGTCTAATGTTACTTGTCATGCATGCGGAAAGCGAGGTCATTATGCAAATCAGTGTTACTCAAAAAACGAGAAGCGCCCAATTCAAAAGGACAAGTCTTGACATTGAATAAAATAATAAAAAGGAAAAATTTGAAACAAAGATTAGTCTCAGGTCATAGAAGTCAGAATAAAATAAAAAAATATAATAATAAAAATAATCGTATTGGTAGAATAAAAAGGAATCTTTGTGGAGTGATTAATTCTAATAACAATCTTCCCTTTGTTTATGTAGAATTCAATAAGAAGGAGGTAAATTATCCGGCACTTATTGATACTGGCTCCACCTATAGCTTTCTATCAAATGAGGTATTTGAGGAATTATCTCGTGATCCTAAATTTAATATCAAAGTTAATGAGATAAATGTCTCCTGTTCTACAGCTAATTCTTCGAAATTAAAAATAAAGAAATCTTGCATTTTGAAGATAAAGATAGAACATTTGTCTTGGAAATTCGAATTCCTTGTAGCCGATAAACTACCTGTTAAGGTCATACTAGGTTCTGACTTTCTCTCTCATACTCAAATGATAGTAAACTTATTTACTCAGAAATATTATTTTTGTTTTGATTACGGTCTAAAATTCTCTTTGAATTCTGATATTGGAATGAACAATGTAGGTAAGAAACTTTCTGTTAATAATGTATTAAAAAAGATTGTTCCTGGTGATAAATCGCATCTCACTAAATCCGAATTAGCTAAAGTGAACTGTATTATTGATGAATTCCCGGATGTATTGACTCCTAGAGTAGGTGGTACCGATCTTGTACAATATGATATTAAATTAACATCTAATAAGATTATTAGATCACAGCCATATCCTTTGAATCCTATAAAAACTAAGGCAATGAAAGAAATTTTACAGAAACTATTGAAGGATGATATTATTGAAACTTCCAGTTCACCCTACAGTAGTCCTTGTTTCTTAGTTCCCAAAGGAGAAGATAAATGGAGATTGGTAGTCGATTATCGTCGTCTTAATTCTATTGTAGAACTCCAAGCTGGACCTATAGGTGACATACAAAGCTCCTTCCATCATTTTTCAAAGGCTAGATATTTTACCACCTTGGATCTTAATAATGCCTACGGTCAAATCCCGCTAACTGAATCATCAAAGAGACTTACTGCCTTCTCAACTCCATTTAATCTATATCAATACAAACGTATTCCTAACGGTATTTCTTCTGGTGCCCAAGTATTATCAACTTTAATGGAAAAAATATTTGGTGATATGAGATTTAAAACAGTTTTCTTCTACTTGGACGATCTCATTATTTACACTGAGTCATTTGAAACTCATCTTGAAGTGCTTCATGAGGTTTTCCAACGTTTAAGAGAGGCTAATCTCACTGTCAACCCTGACAAGGTTACCTTTTGCGTCCCAAGTATTTCTTTTCTCGGTCATATTGTTTCGCACAATTCTATTAGCATTGACCCTGATAGGACTAAGGCCATCACTGATTTTCCAGTACCTAAGAAAGTTAAAGATATACAACGTTTTATTGGAGTTTTGAATTTCTATCATAGATTTATTCCTAATCTGAGTGAGTTGGCTGCCCCACTTAATGCTCTTAGGAAGAAGGATGTAAAATTTATCTGGACCCCAGAATGTCAGAAAGCATTCGATAAGTTGAAGACTATTATAACGCAACCTCCTGTGTTAAAAATTGCCGATTTTTCCCGCCGATTCGTCCTTCAGACTGACGCCTCCTCTGTAGCTTTAGGTTGTGTATTAGGTCAATATTATGGAGATACACTCGCTCCTATTGCCTTTGCCTCACGCACCTTAACACCTTTAGAACGAAAATATTCGGCATATGAGAAAGAAGCATTAGCGGTACTTTTTGGAATCGAAAAGTTCAAATTTTTCATTGAACATACGAGATTCACTCTGCATACTGATAACGCTGCTTTACAGTGGGTACTAAAAAATCCTAAACCTCTTGGTCGTATTGGACGCTGGATCCTTAGAATAAATTCATTTTCCTTTGATGTAGAACATATTCCTGGTACTCAAAATATTATTGCTGATGCCCTAAGCAGAATGTTTGAAGATAACAATTATGAAGAGGATAAAAATGATGTTCCTTCATGTAATATCACACTCTGTGATTTTCCCTTATGTTTTGAAGACATATTACAATATCAGAAACAGGATGAATTTATTTCTGATATTGTTAATAAGAAATCCCGTGGTGAGGATATCTTTCCTTATTCAATTTCTAAGGGAATGTTACTCTATAATTGTCGCCATGACAATCAAACTAAGGTTGTTATCCCTCACATTCTAAAACCTATGATATTCAAATACTATCATGAAACTATCTTTGGAGCACACGCAGGATATTTGAAAACATTAAATAAAATAAAGGAAAAATTTTTCTGGAAAGGAATATCTAAAGATATTAGTTTATTCATTAAGAATTGCAAAATTTGTTCTATGAGCAAGCCTGCACAAAAAACCAATTTCGGATACCTTGCCTCTTCTGTAGCAACCCAACCTATGGAGAAATTATTTATTGATTTTGTTGGTGTTCTCCCTCGCACTGTAAGTGGTAACACCATGATATTTTCTTGTGTAGATGCATTCAGTAAATATTGTTGGTTGATACCGATTAGGAAAGCAACTTCTATAATTTTATGCAAGGAGCTTGAGAAAATATTTGTTAATTTTGGGTTTCCAAAAACCATAGTCTCAGATAACGGTCCTCAATTTAAGTCACACTTGTTCAAGAACTTCTGTTTCCAGAAAGGTATAGCTCATGTTACGACTACCGAATATTATCCTAAACCTAACCAAGTTGAAAGGATTCACCGCAACTTGAAGTCTTGTCTTATCGCATTCAATTCTGATAAGCAGAACAGGTGGGATTTTACGTTGCAGTGGCTTCCTTTATCTTTCAATAGTGCGTTCCACGAAAGTAGTAAATATACCCCTCATGAACTAATGTTTAGGCATAAATTGAATAATCCCCTAAATAATATTTGGAAAATCGACCAGATCCTTCCTACTAAGTTTGTAGTTGACACTAATAAAATTTGGAAATCAGCCTATGAGAATTTGATGAAGTCTCATAATTCAAGTAAGAAAAGGTATGATATGTACCGTAACCCAATTCCATTCAAAACTGGAGACACAGTTTATCTTAAAACAAACCCGATAAGTAAAGCTGTAGATAAAATTACTGCAAAATTGTTGCCGAGATATTCAGGTCCATATTTAATCAAGGAATGGATTACACCTGTTAGCGTTAAACTTTTCACCATTGACGGTAAAGATTTTGTGCGCAGAGCTCATGTTAGTCAATTAAAGAGTGGTACTATTTCTAAATAGTTACTTCATCATTTTGACTTTTACTCTTGATTTGTCCTTAGTAACATATGTGGTGGACGCATCCATATGCTACTTGTATGCATTTATATGCTACTTGTAAATAGGTACTTAATGAGTTGCAACTTAGAATAATAAACTTATTACCTGGATTAGTCTCAATTTTAAATCATACTTGAATTAACTAAGTATTGATATTAAATTAATCTTAAGTCATTAGAATTACTTAGAGTTTAGCTTGATATTTTTCTTATTTTTATATCTAAGCTTATTCTTAAGTTATCTTAAATATAATTGATTTTGTATGAATATATTTGTACGTAAGTCATTAATCAATCTTGCTATACATTTTATTATTGTTATGCTTAGATTGCTTGTACTCTTCACTTACTCTGTTTCCTGTGAATTTATTGCAACAAGTTCGTTGTCTATTTTCCGAAACTTGGTCTGTTTTCTTATCTTGAGTAACTTTCTTTTTAGTCTTCTTATTTTATTTACTTGGTGCATTCCTTGTAATTATTTATGCATATTGTATTTTATTGGACTTGCGATTTGTGAAAGCACTGATATATAAAAAAAGGAAGTGGTGTCAAGCTGTACACTTGACATCTATCCCTGAAATAGTTTCTTCTTATTCTAAATTTTTATCCCTGTGTCATTTCGCCTGGCCAGCTGAATGTACACCTTAAATTTTAATTAGTCTTAATTCTGGTACATATTTTATTGTATGTTCCAAATTAAGCCTCCCCAGGCAAGGAGTTCTGTACCAGAATTAATATCCATAATTGACTATTACCTCTTTATTTACTAAACGTCCTGTATTTATCAGTTCTAGTGTTTTCATAACTCGCGGTTCCAATAAATAAATTAATTCTTACGTTGGCAACGGATGATTTCAATTGAGTGTTTCCTTTTTGTTGCGTTGGCGCTCCTGTCTTATAGCTAACAAAAAAAAGAGGAACCACTCGATCTTTCTATTGCATCCAGCCTTTTGTAGAAGTTACTAGACAAAATTTACGATGCAATGATTTTTATATCAAATATGGTCTAAGCACCAAATTTAATAATTCTTCAAATATGTGAGAGGAGACTCACTTTTTAATGTCATATATTTAGAGCCATATCCTTTATAACCCAGTTGGGTAAGTTTTTCAAATGTATTTCTAACCTTTCTCTTTCTTTAATCTGTGAATGACTTATTGAGACATTATTTTTTTAAAGGGTTGATATAGTTTGAATTGTTAATGATCTTCTATAAAAAATCTCACTCTTATTCCTTTCTTTGATTTTGTCTCTTGTATCAATGAAGTCTGTTATTTATAAAATTGTAATTTAACTTATTATTAATAATATTATATCTTTCTGTCTTCAGAACTCAACCTGCTATTGCATAATGAAACTTGTCATAAGAGCCCTCTGCTCAATAAATTAAATATTATATTTTGTACTAATCATATCGGTTCTCAACAGGTTTTATATTTTGGTTAAATGAAATGGAAGCAGCTTAAATAATTATTTATGGACAAATAGCAATGAAATAGCCCAGCAGTATATTAATCAAAGGACAAATAAGAATGAATCTGTCATCACTACATAATGGTAACAATTCGATATATATCTATGAATGGACTCTTCGATTACTACGTGAGTAAAGAAATTTAATAATTCATCAAAATCTTCTCCGTACATACTACGAGCCTACGTCTTAATATCTTCGAATTCAATAACTTACATTTCGTTCAACTCTACTGTTCGACTGCCTTCATCAATCCATGAATTTGTACTATTTTCTGACTTTTTTCTGTTTTCCATTTCATATTTTATAAATTTGTTAATCTCAGATTATATTATTTTTTGGCTCTAATTTTCGAATTTTCTGAGTGTTCCTATAGTACCGATGTTTCATTGATCTACCTTCCTCTGAGGGTTCACACCTTCCAAATAGTTAACAACTAGTGTTTAAATACATTAGGGGTTACAATATTGCAATTTGTTCATCAATTTTTACAAGAAATTGTAAATGTCTACAAATAGCATTGTAAAAAAAATTAAAATAGTTAATCAGTCTTTTTTTCAATTTCATATTCAAGAGTCACTACACAGCCGCTTCTGGCTAGTCAGTTTGTGGTGTAAAACCTTTTCACCACTTGTGCAGGAATATCAAAATATTCATCAACCGCAACAAAGGAGTCTTCACCAGGAAATTGTAGGTGCACTTGACAAATTCTTTTGTTGGAAGACATCTTGCTGATGCTGGGGCCTGTTGAACAGTCTCACATTCAGGTGGCCTGGACTATTTCTGATTCTACTCAATCTTGTAAAGGGCAGGTCAATCAGATGTCTGCCTCTGGTGTTGAAATCATGAGAATCACTCCTCAAACTGAAACTCTCCATGGTGCCTTTAACATTTTTGAGAGATGTGAATATATAAAGGCAGATGACGGTCATAACTGATTCTGCACAGAATAGTGGTCGGCAGTGAGCAATAATGCCTGACCCAGTAATTACTCTAATGGCCTTCTTCTGCTGCAGGAGGACTCTTCTAATTCCACTAGCTGCACCCCAGTGTTCCAGACCATACATCAAAATACTCTGAAAGAATGAAAGTAAACAACAAACTTAGAACGTGAACAATTCAGTGACAGTTAACAGAGAGAATATTTGAGAACAGCTGATTGATATATCATGATAAATTACGTGATTTGTTCTTATGTGGTGATAAAACTTAGAAGAAATGTATCCAAAATCGCACAATACTTGGTTTTTAAACGTTTATTATTCTGTTAAAAAAAGTTAATTTAGTTTTTTATAGCTAAAGACATTGTCAAAAAGGTTTTCAATACTGATAAATTATAGAAGAAAAAAAAACGAGAAGAATTCACTCTCTTATTGGTGCAATGTCATTTTGTTGCTTCTCCATGATTTTTCTGAGGATGTTTGTAATAAGTTATTGTTTTCAAATTTTGCTCTTTTTAAGGTTTAGTTCATGCATGTATATATATAAGTTCAATTACGTTATAATGATTGTTGGAAAATAAAATCTCAACTCGAGCTGACAGCGAAAGCCAAGCTTAGGATGTAAGAAATATTATACAATGCAATACTAATGTTAACATGAAGTTGAAAATAAAGCATCATCATTAAATTACAGATAAATAACTTAAATCCCGATCGATGCTCTCGTTTTTCAGGAGAAGGCCGCGTAAAATGCCTTTGGGGCCGTGACAGTCAGACAGACAGACAGAAATTGAGATAAGACTTGTTTCGGCTTCTTTAATGTATAAAACGTAAAAGTAACCAAAAAATATATAGTTCTGATAAATGTACAGACAAAACCCTAATTTTATTTATATAGATTGGACACACTACTACTAAAAGTTGACAGCTGTCACTAATAACACCAATAATTGTAATCAGGTTTTTGTACTATATAAAATAAAGTAAGCATACATTATTAGATACTCTATTTATATTAACATTCTCTTCTACTTGTTATGGATTCTTTCCACTCTATACAATTGAATAATAATCTATTAACAGAATTTATTAATTTCGAATTCCTTTAATTGCTAATTTCTGTTTATGTATATTTGACGATTGATCGTCTTCAGTTTATTCAATTGTCAGTCACTTCAAACTAATAATCTATTCTTGAATCGTATTTTCCTGTGAATCCTTTGGCCAGGCCAATCAATCTTATTCCTTACTCCTGAACTTATTGTGGAAGGTTCATTGCAATTTCGAACACTTTGATGATCAATTTACCTATTTGAGGAGGTTCTTTAATTGTTGAATGAAAAACATTCAACTACCAAGTTTATAGTTTCCAAAAGTAGTTTCTAAGTTTATCACCTCCCTTATGGAGGTGACCACTAATGATTGCTTCTTTTATGAAATAACATTCTTCATGAGATCAAGAAAAACTACATTTTCAAAGCTTAAATTGAATATGTACTTGTACACTAATGGTTCGACTACGTTCTTTTTTGCACTTTTAATAATGTCATTACTCAATCCGTCCCTACCTGGTGAGCTATCAGTTCTAAGTGCACCACTTATTGTGGCAAGTACTTCCTGCTCATCCACTGGACAAAGGAACATGGATAATTATGAAGTTTGTCTATCTGGTTGATAATTAGAAACTATGTCTTCCAAAGTTTTATTCAACTTCCTACTAATAGCCATCTTTCCACCTATAAGTGCAAAATGATTGTTGAAATATTTTAAAACATCATCTGGGCGTTCATCTGGTGAAATTATATCGTCTTCAGATTGAAATCTATCCAGATCATGCCTATTTTTATTCAGAGATCCTATCGCTTCTTTTATAACCGACCATGTTTTCCTCATATTAATTCCAGCCTGATCAATTTTGCTTTTAAAAATCATCCTCTTTAGTGCTTTATATGAGTGCATTAAGTTGATTTATATACCCACGGTAGTACTCAGAAAGCTGGACGTCATTAGGATGTTGCTTCCGTTTAATATTTAAATCGTCTCTGGTCTTTATAGCCCTTATTATTATATACCTCTATGGTGTTGAAGATCCATCTTGTTTCCATTAATATGTAATAAAAACTTATAAAACACTTTTAAGTGGAAATTTACTCAAGTTAAGGCGTGACGACCGTTTCACTCTGTTGTCAAGAGCATCGACGTACTGTCGATGTACTGTGGGTCGTCTGACGATGCTCTTGACAACAGAGTGAAACGGCCATCACGCCGTAACGTGAGTTAATTTCCACTTAAAAGTGTTTTATAAGTTTTTATTATATAGCTCTAATTATTTATATAATAATTATCAATCGTCATTAGAAGCAACCCAATTCATACGATTAGAGCACCCATCCTGCAAGAGCAATTGCATAAATTTTAAATAATAAGCATTCAGCCGTGAGACTGATTATATGCTCGAGCTTTTCCAAGTGAGTCATGCCACAAGTGGTGTTAGTGAGTGACCTCTGAGGAAGGGTACAATCGCATGGCTGAGCACGCAGAGCAGACGTATGGTAATATTCAGACTGAATATGTATGATGAGGAGCTGTCAGGTGTGGGTAGACCCTAATGAGCTGCGGTCCTAGCTGCGTTCAACCCAATACTATATATCTCAACCAGAGCTCCTACTATACTGTATCTCAACCTCCTGCCTACTCGCACTTGTTAGCCTGGCCAAATGCCCATTGGACATCTACTCCAACCTCCCCAACAATTCTCAGTGATGTGATAAGACCTGTTTCCCTGCTTCCACTTATTAGCCTCTAATTATATTACATTGAAGCGCCAGCTGAATTCTAGACCCCGAATTTTCATTTCAAATCTGATGAACTTTATTGACACACATAAGAAATAATTTAGGTTGCTCTTAATTGGTGTTTTTCTTCTTCTTCTTCTTAACATTTATAGAAATTAAGTGTTCCAAAAGTTTAAAAACCTGTGTTTGACATCGAGTTCTCATTAAAGTACATTAGAGGAAATCATTGTCTTTTTATCTTTTAAATTATCTTTTTTCTTTTAATGGTTTTTTCTCCGGTGTAAAATCTAAAGAATCCCCAATGTTTTGCGGCTCTGTCACCATCTATATGTTAATAAAAAACTACTATAAGTTAAAATTTGGAATTGGATGTGTTATTAATTCATTCTCTCTTTGCAAGTTGAATCAAGTTCCATTAAGTCATAATAATTTATTTTTATATTTTTACATATTCCAGTATTAGTGAATAGTTCGATGCAAATTCAAGAGATTACACGAAAACAGAAGGGAAGTTTATTGCTCTCTCTGGTGCCACTCATTGCCCTTTTCCCTAGCTCTTTCATGGAATGGTTTTCAGTTGACCTACACTTGAATTTTATCTTCAAATTAAAAAAAAAAAACAATCCAAATTAGTTAAACAGATCCTTTTGAGTACAGTAGGCAACTAGGCATAGCTGGAATACTTAATCAATGCTAGTTGGGAAATCGAGTCATTAATTGGAAATTGGTGTTTAGGGTGAAGGTGTAAGAGGGAGCCTCCAGCCACAACTCTGCCCCGGGCCACTAAAATGTCTCTGGGTGGCCCTGATTGTAATAATAATTTGAAATCACTAGAACTTGTTAAATTTGCTGTATAAAAGGAGTATTTTCACAGATTTTATACATTAAAATTTCTTTACAAATATTTAATGAACTAAACAAAAAGTGGGTTCAAGTTCTTGTGCAAACGATTCAAAAAAGCAATGATTTATTGAATTTAAGCTTCCACTTTACCCAATTTATAAACTTTATTTTAATAAATATTCGGATAAAATTACTGTTTTAAGCCTCAACATCGCTCTTAACATCGAAAATTAAAAAATGTTCCTATAATTAATGGGCTTGAGCGTTTCTAGACATGAGTCTAGAATCTCTTGGAATACGATTTTAGAGGAAATATTTATGAAAGTTTTCCCCTGGGGGCCTCCAAATTTCCGATAACCCCCCGATAACCTTCCTGAATAGACTCAATTTGTAGATGAACACCTATCAGGATCAATGCTGTCTGTATTCGACCATTTGCTACTTGGAAAACACTTCAATAAAGCAGAAATCGAGTAACTTTCGGTTTGAAGACAGTTAGAAAATTAGTTGATGAGGTAAAGTCGATATTGAAAAAGTTTTCCAGAAGGTACAGATTTTTCAGAACTCCCAGAAAATCATTTTGAAACAATCTGCAGTTGTGCTGATTCTGGAAAAGTTATAATTAACTCAGATTCTCTTCATGCTCTTCTCAAGAGCAGACTCCAATCTGGACTCGCTCTCCTTTTTTCTACAGCTTGAAGCGTTCTGCTCTTTGCAAGCTGACTCTTCTAATTTGATTTTTCCCACAGCTTTCGCCTACAAAGAATGTTTACATTTACTTAGCTGGATTTCCTTTTAAATTGGCAATCCAGGAGCGATCTACACATTTGTTTTACAGTTCTTCTTCTTTTACGAGTTGGGGAATATGCGCTGTTCATGTTACAGCCCACAAGAAATTTCTTCCATTATGTCGTGTTAGGCAAAGTAAGAAAGAGCCTATGTATGCTATGCTCCTCGTTTTACTTCCATCTTCCATCACCGGGATGTAAGTTCTTCTTCCAGCAGCTCATATTTCTCCTTTGTAATTACTCCTTTTCCTTCCTGAAACGTCTACGTTCCCACCTCCTTTTTAAAAAGAAATTTAATTGGCAATTCGAAAGTAATCATAGAATGAGTGAGCATTGCGATTTTTGAACTTATGTGAATCGGTCCATAACGTGACATCAGAATTATCATATTTGTGATTCAATATTTTGAACATTTTTGAATTATTACAAATCATCAGAATGACAAATAATCATTTGGAATTCCTTCAATTCATGGGAATTGTCCAAGAATAAATTCCACCAGAAGGTTATAAAAAAATTAACGTGGAAAATTAAAAGGGTCAGTATCAATTCCTAATTATTTGATGAAGAGGAGCAGAATACAGAAATACAGAAATAATAAGCAAATTATTTACTTTTCTTAAATTCACATTTTTAAATTCATGGTCGTGGATGAGCTTATTTTATAAGAAATATGATATTTCTTTTCTTGCAAAATGATTATTTTCATGAGCCCCAATTTAGTTTTAATGCTTCTATACCAAAGGAATAAAAATACTGAAATCATGTGTCGCTTACATTAGAAATTCATGAGTTCAATATGAGAACTGTGATCGAAGATATGCACAGTTAGTTATCAGTTATGAATTTTAAAATGACGGAAACTAATGAATTAAAAGCCTTCAAAATTGATAGAGACGAAAACTTTCATTTCCTGATAAATGGTAGACATCTATTCCTGACAAAACTTTGATTGAGAAGAATAGGATAGAAAACTCTTCAATGTCATAAAAACCACCTTGGCCTGTGTGTGTCATGATAGGTGGCACATGATATCTTACGATCAAATTATATAAAATTTATTTTTCTAAACTAGTGAACACGGATGCTTAGTAGTCAAAAACCTGAGTTGAAAAATACAATGAAAACTCCACCAGACAGTTTAGCATTAATATCTGAAATCTCTCACAGTATATTATTTTATTTCGTATTAAGCTAACAGATAGATAATAAATTATAATACCTTTTTGTGCCAAGAATTTTCATTGAATTATATTAAATTCACACAAAAGAATATGAGATACTAAATATGAGCTTTGTGTAAGCCTTTTCCAATGTAACAAATCCTACATTTTTAGTGAAATATGTAGTCATTATATATAATATTATAGCTTTTGGGGCACTGTTTCAATCGGTAGAGCCGATTTGGCCAATGAGCTCAAGAATAGCCTACTGTTTCATAATCGGATTTCTGTTGGAGTAATCTATATACTGGCCCCTAATGAAAAATGTTAGGTCGTTCTTTTCACCAACCTTCAAAGAGCCCAATTCTGCTCAATTTTCGCTGTGTTGTTCACATTTTGTTGATATTGAATAGAGTTCAAAAATCACTTAGGTATAAGTTTTAGAAGTACTGGAAGTTTCTAAGTGGTAGATTCTAGAACAAGAAAGTTTGTGTTCAAAGCAATATTACTACATTTCCAATGAAAATGATATCAACAGTTTCCCTTGTCTACATACTACACATGAGCTTAATTTGTGTAATGCCTGTAATTATGATGTTTTGTTTCACCCAATGTGATTTGCTTGAGCTTCGACTTTTTTATATTATTTCAAAAGTTGAATTGGAATTTTGAGAATCATATTCCATGAATTCGTTACAATTCTTTCAAAACAGAACTTGAATTGATTACAGGCATTTCCAATCTAAAAACTGGCATAATAAATTATCTATGATATTATAATAAAAGGTATAATATATTATTGACCGATTATGTAACAGGGTTTTATCGATCACACGGCATTTCGTCCGTCCGTAAGTTACACGATTAAGGCCAAACACCTTGACCGATTGTCATGAAATTTTGCATGAATTTTCCTTGCTTCTAGGCCAACCAATGTATGCATAAAGTATTATTATTATTTTTTTTTGAAAAGTTCACCTTATATTGAGGGGAGCTCAATTTATCGTTGATTATTGAAGTGTTTGATTTGGGTGCGGGTGAATTTGGACCGCCTCAATGAGCTGAGAAGAATACGTTATCACTCAATAAGGTTCGATTAACCGTTGAAAGGGTGGGGGGGGGGGGGAGTACCACTGTTGGTAACGAAGGGGGGCTCCCTTCACCCCTTGACCACATTTTGGAGTTCCAAAGTTCAGATTCAGAATCACCGTCCAAAAATACTTGATAATCCGTTTGGAAAAGAGCTACTAAATCCTTTTCCTGACATCACTTAAGAAACGAAGTTACTGGCCTAACAGGGCTATACAGTGGTTTGGATATCTTAGAGAAAAATTGGCAAGATTTACAAATTGGTGACTCTTCTGGAAGTAAATTCAATGATCTAAAACTTCTTTCTCGTAATTATCATGTGTTGGAGTGAGCATTTACAAGATAAATGCATCAAAACATGGTGGTGACTCATTTTTCACAAAAAGAGGTAAAAATTACTGATTTTTGAAAATTGATTGTGATTAAACAACTAAACTGATTTCGTATAGCTATACATTTAATTTACGGAGAATTTCATATTCTTCAATTTTAGATTGAATACTGTTTTCAACACAGTAGATAGTTTTCAAGTTTTGGACAAAAACTGAAAAAAGTGGCAAATTTGGGGGTTTTTTGCCCCCCAAAAGTTATGCACAAGCCAAATTTTTTTCGCAAACTTGACGGAATATTTTCTGGGATGCCTAGAATGGATCATAAAAAATCCAGCTTTGCATCAATTTTTGTCCACAACGGCCTATTTTTTTATTTAATTTAACTGGGCTAGGGATTTAATTAGTGACAAAAATTCGATTAACTTTTGATTAACCTTTGGGCACTAGAGACGGGTGTTCAAAAAATCTTCAATATTGAGATCTTTTTAAATTTATTTTCTGGTTTGGTGGGGCTTTTTGCACTGAGTAGGATGTACTAAATTATTGTTAAATTGAGTACTTTTGGGTGGAGGTGTGAAAAACTGACTTTAAAAAGCATATTTTGTAAATAATTTCTGTTTTTACGATTGGAAGTGGGAGATAACTCTATAAGTAGAAGGTAGACACTGAACTACTAAACTGCTCTTCAAATACTGGAAAAGGGGGTGAAAGATAAAAAACTCAAATATTGAGATAGTTGGGAAATTCTTCTTCCCATCAGGTAGAGCACAAAAACTCTGGAGACTTCTATTCGGAAAATTTTGTGAAAATAATTCCCTTTGAAGCTAGGAGCGGAAATGTAAATGTCTCTACAAAATTGAGGGGTGGGGGGAGGTGAGGAGAACAAATTTGAACTTTTTTCGTTGATGAAACATTTTTTTCAATGATTGAAGGTAGGAGCCGTTCAAAATGTATAGTAATCCTTTATAAGGAATAATTTCAAGGGAGCGACAAAATGTTTGACTTTTCAAATATTGATTTTTGCAGTTTCTATCACCTATTAATGATTAAGCAATGAAAATTGAGTCGAAAGTGCTATTGAACTTTATTCGAAAATATCGTCCTCTTTTGAGTGAGTAGTGTAGAGTGAGTGAGGTTTACTGTTAACAGAATTACTATTTATTCTTATCATCCTGAACATCATCTGGTGGTCAGTGAAGGAAATGACACATTTCCAGATGAACAATATCAACTTTTATAGTTATATTTATCTCTACATATATTAATCTAAATTCTATAGTAATTGCTCTCCAACTAATCAAATTAACAATTATTGTAAAAATATTATTTTCTCGTTTACTACATAAACTTACAATTTCATTACAAAAATATAACCTTGCACCAACTGAATGAAGTGCAATTATTCATGCTAGGGCTGCTAGAACTATTTTATCCTCTAATTAATAACATCGTCTAATTCACTTTTTTGGAATTTTTGAATTCTTTGCTAGTATTAAAACCTAGCAATAAATATTTTATCAATTATATCTGAGCAGAAAGTGAGTTTCAATTTGAAGGCTGTATTCATGGGCCTTTAAATTTTCAGGAAGGTTCTAACTCTTCACAATAATCTGTTCGAATCTCCAAGACAAACAGTGGAAACAATCTCCAACGAACCGTTGTTCAATTCAAGGCAAGATTGCAGATCCCAATCATTGGCAATTCTCTGAAGATGGTTCTGGAGAGGGAAAAAAGTCCGGCAACGAGGTAAAAGGCTGAGGCCTTTTTCTACAGAGCGCGCGGTGTTCTTATATTGAACAAATGATAAATACTTTATGCTACCATTTCCGCTGGGCAAATTGTTAGATCCGCTGCGTGCTCTGTGTTTGTCGAGCCGTTCAACGAGCAGATTGGTTTTGTTCGGGGTACAAATGGGGGGGGGGGGAGCGAAAGGGGGGTCTTCTCCCCCATGGAGGGTGAGTTGAAAAAGGGGGTTTCCATTATAAACGAGCAGCCCAATCGAAAGCAAAGGTAAGGTGAGGCCAACAGAATGGCCTACACCGCTGTAAAGTTGATTTTCAGTTGAGTCTCTTCTTCACTCTTGAGTCGTCATCACAACGTTTGGAACCCGGCGGCCGGATGTGGGCCACTTTTCAATCGCCATACACCAAAGAGCGTACGCGACGGCTGAGATCGAGGAATGAAATTTGAATCACAAAAACAGATGAATAGCAAATCCGGATTTAATGACTCCGTTTTTGGTTGGAGCAGAAATCCGCCTCCATCCCTCTCATGCATCTCTTCTCACCTGGCAAAGTGTCTCTCATCCTTCTCATACTGTATTCCGTAGCGTTGTTGCACTGCACTTCTACCTTTCAAACTTTGATCAAGTTGCGGCCGGTTCAGGCGCGAATAGATCTCTTTCTTTCTCTATCTCTCTCAGAACTACTGTCTTCGCCACGTCTACTATCTTCAATGGTATGAACGAATTACTCGATCCCACATTGCAAGCTTAACTCTCAAATACCCAGATCAGAAACTGTTCAGAATAAACAAACTTGTCAAAAGAAGTCCTCAAATATGGCAAACCTAATTACTTTAAAAACGATTTCAAATTTGTTTCTAAAGGCAGACAGAATAATGTTTCCCATACCAGAACCGGGGAAAATACCCTTAGGATACTGAACCACCGTACTACATTCCATACTAAATCATTTGTTGTAAGTGCTTGTGGAACTTAGAACGCACTTCCTAATTCCATTAGGTGCATTGAGAGTAGAGCGGGCTTCACCTTGTCATTCAAGAAGTGTCTTTCGTAGAAAATGACTGCATCTTTTCAACCATAAAGCACATGCCTGACAACTTTCCATCTTTCATTTTGTAAATAATATCCCATCTGAATTGTTTAGAAAATATTTAAAAAACAAAATTTCAATTATGATCAATCAATTCTAACTTTTTAAATTTGTGTATAAATTTTATTCTATTATTACTAATTATATAGTCTTGCAGCTTGAAGTTATCAAGGTTAAGTTTGTCCAGACTTTACCGTTATTACCTAAATGCTTTACATAAAATCTCATTGTTAATATCCAAACTTTTTCTCATATACAATCTAGTGTGTTGTTAATAATATGTTTTTAGTCACAATTATATTTTGTATATTTACGTAAATAAAGTAATTTTATATTTATCTCTCTGTCTCTCTCTCTTTACGTTACTTACTTTCTCTCTTTCTCTCTCGATAACTCGTATTTACTCACTCTCTCACTAAAATCTTAATCTTTCTCTCTTTCTTTAAATTATAATAATTGTGGTTGCAGATCAGTCAGTTAAGTATCTACGTTTGTAAATGGAATGAATAAATGGTTCCCCTTTCAACCAGCACAGTTAAAAAAATATAAATACAAAATATAAAACATAAATATTATTTCCTGAGCTGGTGAGAAAATTTATACATGGATTTTGTAATGATAATCAATCAATTAAGTTCTACTTACCAGATCTGAAATAAAAACGAGTAGAACATTTATATGAGAATTTTTCTCCCAAATAAAGAGATTAATTAAATAAAGCAATAAAGAGGGTGAAACACTAGAACCATAAGGTACAGTATACAAATAATGATTATTATCATGATGTATGGAAGAAAATACAAATTATTTTTGAGTAAACACAATTACAAATTCATGTGTTTACAAATCATTTCAAACAATTGGGGTTTTCAAAATATTGTTATGGAAGAACGGGCAGTAATTTTCAGCATAATTACTGCTGTGTCAATATTGTCTTCCGGTTACCATTAAGTAGCGTGTTTTTTGCTGTCCCCATACCCTCCTCGCCTTGCAGTTTATCTGTGACACCTTTAGAATGTTTACTTAGCACTTTATGGAATTTTATGGAAAATGGGAGAATCCTTATTTGTTTACTTTAGAATTTGATAGAACCCTCACCATCTTTCGGGAACATTTAAAAATGAATTAAAGGCAGAAGCTTTTGTAAAAGTCAGTCAGTTGTAATTCGAACGTTAATGAGATAAGTGGCAGAGTTTCCGCTCATACAAAGCGTATTACCAGTGAGCGCTAATACAAACTGTGTTATATGAACGTTTGATGTTAAAGTGATAATCACAGTATATTATTATTCAAACTTCTTCAACAGTATATACAGTGACCCGTAAGTGCTTGTAGTGTTTCACCTGCCATGTTTTAGACGCTTCTTACTGAATTATTGGACAGTGTATTGAACAGTTATTGTTTAATATTTGATCGGCCTTTTCAACAGATAGTGATTGATTTTTGTACAGTAATATTGCAAATTCTTTATTAGCTGAACTTTATCGATTTATCTGTTTCTGATTGATTTCTTTTGTGCAAGACATTATATTTTGTACGAGTTGTCAGTAATTTGTGTTAATAAAGTGTGAGTGTTAATTTGAAGTGTTGCCAGCATTATTTTAGAGATAGAACCCGTAACAATACAATTATTTTGGTAAAATATAATTCTTTACTTGGAGAACCTTGATGAAATAAAAATTAGGCGTTTGAGCTGACGGGTGGTATCCTTAAGGACGACCTAAAAGTTTGATCGACCTACTGCTAGCGCAGCCTAACCGAACCTAACCTAACCTGGCTAGATGTGGCTGAACCACCTCATACCTTTATTATTTTGATGCATAAAAAACGTACTCCCAAATACGTGTACCCAAAACGTTTATTGGGCACAATGACCGTTACTAATTTCCAATGCCTTCAATTTACAAAGAAGACGAACAAGAAGAAGACGAATAAGAAGACGACCTTTGTTTACTAGGTCGGTCAAAACGACAGTCGTACAAATGGTGTCCTCCCTGAGCTGACTAGGTCACTTAGAGAGAATGAACAACTCAAGGGCCGTAAAGAAAGTATTAAGGGAGAATCCAGGAGGAAGGAGGCTGAGAGGGCGTTCACGAAAGCGTTGATTGGAGGATGTTGAGAAACGAACTGAGAAGACTCGAAACGTAGGCTGGAAACGTATGGCAGCTGATAGAGAAGACTGGAGAGGCATCGTTCCAAGGAGGCCAGGACCCTGAATGGGCTGTAGCTTCATGGAATAAGTATTATTCTTCATTTATTATAGCAATTACTTAGTTAATTTATAATAATAAATAAATGGCACTTTCATTGAATAAGTAATAAATCAACATACACCGTTTCCAGGATGTGTTTTTTTACAAGTACAGTAAGTGTTGTGTGCCTGGCACTCTTCCTACTACGCATCTATGCAATGCACTGATTGCGTGATTAGTGATGAATAGAAGGAATTGAAACACAGGTTGTTTTCATCAAGGGAAGTGTTGCAGCGAGCGGCTGCTTTCAAACGAATTGAACGGTACAACCGCAGCTCATTTTGATTTGAATAGTTCTTTACCACGCAGGTGCAAATCAATTAACATGCAATGCGTTGAGGTGCTTGATTTCACATAACAGGAAGCTGTAAATACGTTCCAAGTTTAGTTTGCAGTGTATGAGTTATGGAGTGCAACATCAACCAACAACAACAAAAGTACCGTATGTAATAATATATGACGAAGAGTGAAAGCCATTCATTCCATAATAAGAAATCTTAAATTGTCTGTTTATCATACATTTGTGCTGAAATAGTTGGTGTATTGGAATTAAATAAGGAAACTACCTAAACTTTGTCATTTTCACAAAGCTTATTGAGACTAGAAAATTTTTTGAAACCATATCTTCAATATTTTTAACAGTTCATCAACTAATATAAAAACTACAGCGATTTTTTAGTTACGTATTTCACCTACAGAGTTATACAGATAGTTAAACAATACTTATTGGTTTATAAATAATATTGAATAATACATTTGAATTATATTTCATTATTCAATAATAAATTGAGTCTTTGATACCACATGTCAAGTAGAATTTTTAAATGATACAGTATTAATGTCTTGTATATGATTTGTCAAGGTGCTGTATTGTTTTTTGAAACAGAGTCCACCTCTTCAAACTCTTCGAAAATATTTCTGTTTTTTCATAAATTTTTGAGTTTGAAAACAGTCCTCATTAATGAATATCTATAAATAAATTTTTTGCGTATTTATTTATTCTGAATCGTGGTGAAGCCTGTCCACTTCTACTTGAGTCCAAAAACTGCATTCTTCAGGGAATCTCTATCTGTGTTGCATACTACTGTACCTTGTAATACCTGTATTGAAACCTACCATTCATCTATTCATGGGAATGCAGTGTTTTTTATATAGGAACCTGTCTACTGTTCTAGTACTAAGGCCACTTGATGGCTAACGTTCAGCAGTATTTTCGAAAAACAATAATTAATTATGCTAGAGTACTCCACAGGTGTGAATGCATTCCAGAGATATGTCAGCGTGTCGACAGGGCTGAACTGCGACGGCGATGACACCGCAATGAAATTGAACCGCATTCCATTGTTCCCTGGAACTGGAAGGGTTCGTTGGTCCCCCAGCCCAAATTCAGTCGTCAGTCCAACTTGATGGCCGCAATAATTGTGGAATGCCATCTACCCCTTCCCCATCCCATCTTTAGGCTGCCTCAACATGTGATTATCAAAGCCAGGACAATACATTTATGAAGTTCTTACAATACAGGTGAAATTCATAGAATAAATAATAAAATACAACTGCTGGGGTGTATTGAAAGTGGTTAACAGAATCTCAGAATGTTTCAGAGAAATATTATCTCTTCACTAAAGAAAAAACACACGAAATCTTTTGTATGTTATTAGAGTGTTTCATCTTTTTTCAATCAAGTCCTTTGTAATTTCAAATCATACATCATAGATGCAAAGCTGATTCATCTATCTGGTACCAAAATCATATAATTTTATTAAGGCCACTTATTGGGCTTGTTGCCTAACAATTTGGAAAACGGTTTTATTTCTATCACTAAGGTGAATCTACCAATTATCGGCCACCTTCACTTCTATCCTAAAACATAAGCGTCTACTACAAGTTTTTCATAGCTGATCAACAGTAAATTATTATTCATTGGTTTCTTGACTCTCCGATAACATATCACGCTTAGAAATTGATGAGAAATTACGAATCTAAAAGGGTCTGATCTCCTGGCGGTATTGAATTTTGCTGTTTTTCCCAGGATTTTGTGATTTGAGCGGTTGCTGTTACTAGGACACAAGGTGGCCAATATTAGGAAGCTTGATTATCATGTTTATGAATTGAAAAAGTTATTTAATAAACATTCCTGATGGTATTCAGATGATAAGTTGAAAAACATTGGCATACATTATAATATCCCTGGAAAATATTTCAGAAATGTCTAAGATCTAAATATTGGAACATAGAGTCGAATTTGTCCTTAGGGGAGGAATAAGAGCTGGGAGGTTCTCAATTCCACTGGATTAAATTTTCATGAAGTCAGAGTGTTGTGAACTGTCAAAGATGTGTAAAGTTTTACACAAAAGCATAATGGTCTAGTGACTCTTTTATTGTTAGTCTAGAAAGGAATTGACATCCTATCAACTAATTCCAATGATAATAAAAATGAATTTATGAGATGGGAATTATATACAAAAAAAACTGGAGAAAATATTTAAACCAACACGTTTTTTTTATTAGAAAAAGTTGTCTCCAAAGTAATTTGTGGAAGGATAATTAGAAGTGGGAAGAGCTTTTTAAATGCAGCTGCAAAGATGTTGAAGTTCATCAGTAGACCTCATTACCGAGGTCCGCAGCCCTACGCTTTTAAACGTTGAAATTTTGAACAACCAGCTCCATTAAAAAAGCCTGACCGGTAACAGAGTTAAATGGGTTTGTTGCAGAAGGAGTACATCCATCCCCTCTTCACCATCATGCAGGCTTCAAAGTTTTGATGAGCGTTCCTGATTTGATGTTGGGAAGCCTCCGGATAAGAGCTGTGTCGTGGTGAAAGTGGACGTTGTATTTTTTCTGGCTACAGATGAGGGGAGGAATGTTTTTGGGTGAGGAGTAATCTAGTGAGTTAAGGGCCAAGAAGAGAAGCAAGCCCTTGTTTAAAGAGCATCAGACCCTATGACGTGTCTTGAAGAGGCAGCCAGCCGGCCCTAAGGGCACAAAGTCTACTTCAACTTGACTAACTGTTTACCAATTCCTATACCCTTGTCCTGGTCGCTGGAGCCCCCACTTGCCCCCCCCCCCGTAACCCTCAACAAACCCGTAACAGCCTGCATGTTTCTCTCGAGACAGGAATACCCACAGGGACTTGGATCAACAACCACAATAGTGACGTTTTCAGGCAAAAGGCTGACTCACGTAGCCTACTGTTTGTTGAGAGGCTATTCCTATAGCATAAAATGCAAGTCAACCTGAAGTCAAAAACACATCATATCAAAAGGCGGGGTTTCTTTTAAACTACTTCAACCAAAATTAATTATCATTATTAGATCTTATGCTGATTCCTATCATAGAATTAGTAATGGTTTCTAGGATCAAAACACCTGATGCATGAAAATGAAACCAGTTACTTGTAAAATTGAAAAATACTGAGTTTAGCCACTTTTACATTATGTAACAAATCACTAGCATATGAATTAGTTTTATAATGGTTTCTAGGGTCAAAAATTAATGATGTATGGAAATGTAACCAATTTCACGACTTTGGAAATTGGGTCGCTTTTACTGAAACACAGTTATATAACAATTGTGTACAATTTTCCACAAAGAATTCAGTTTCATGAAATGGGAAGGAGCAAACGTTATGCAGAGTTAAATAACTTTGTTATGGAAAATTGATTGCTTAACTTCGTTCTGTAGCACTCTTAATTTTAAAAAGTGTAAATGCAGCCTAGTTTTGTAAAATAAACTACTATAGTTGCTACTGTAGGGTAGCCTGTAGTAACTTTTAGGCCCATTTTTAAGAAACATCATTATTAAATTATTATTAAGAAACATCATTAAACTTCCTTATCTCAAGAGTGACTTGAGAAGATTTTTTATTGAGGGTTTCTCAAGTATTAGTCTAGTTAAGGTGGCTTCAAGGCAGGTTCTTAAATATGGGCCTCAGACATGATTGAATATGAAATAAATGTATGAATGTTTAAAAAACAAAACGCAATGCCGCACTGATTTCTCATTCATGAACCAGGATAGTACTCAGAACGCTACAATGATCTTAGAATCCGGTAGGATGGATAGCTTTAAATATCTATACAAGTATGCTTCCCACTTTCTTTATGGTAAAGTGTGTGCATACAGTTGTCAAATAGATTTATCATAATAATGACGTCGCTGAGAAAATGTTGAAGATCAAAGGACGATTCCCAGTCATAAGCTAACAAAGGAATTGTTACACATATTGGTAGCGAATAAAAATATAGAACTGGAAAAATACATAATAGATATAGGTAGGAGAGGCACAAAGTCTGAGGTAACGAAGAGCTGGGAAATACTGCTGCTACGTAAGTCGAAGTAAAGAAGAAACCGAGGAACACAAAGACGAGTGAAGAAGAGAAGGGCTCGGTTGAGGCACTAGAGAAAATATTGAGGCAATAACAAAGTACAAAGTCTAGCGAACGTGGAAAGAACATCAAATAATGTATCTACCTCAACCTCAGCCAACTGCCTCAGCATTCTGAACAAGCTGTAAGAGATGAACGCTTTTGTGCTTCAAATCTTATTGAATTCCTTTAAAAACGCTGCGAGAAAGGAGAACTTGAAAATTCTGAAACACCACTCCACGTCTCATGTTTTAATGTTAGTGGAATTTTGTTTGTAATCATAATAATTATCAAATATTTGTACATTTATATTCATTTTAAATATACTATTTATTTCAAAGTATGAGTCCAAATACAAATTTGACAGACACAAAAAATGAAATTAATTTTTTGGGATAAACAGAATCAAAATTGATAATAATTTCTAATCACAATTGACTGAAAAATTAGATTAAAGTTATCGAAGTTATAATAATAAATAATACCTACAAGAGTTGGTACAAAATGGAGTGACGAGAGAAAAGCTGAATTCGCTCAAAAAATGAACTATCTTTACTCAGCGTCTTCCAATTTGGGAATTTTACGTCCAATAATAATAAATAATATTATGCCTTCATTAAATACAGAAAATACATGAATCAATAAAAATGACATAAGTTTACAATAAATAAGAGTTGTAGGTATTGTAGGTGCTGTGAGCTGAGTGACTCCATTATTAATTTACAACCAATGCATATAATTTTGGCCAATATAGTTTTTGCTGTTCCAGGACACTAAAATGATAGTACTTCAATAATGAGAATAAATTAGGGAATTGTCCCGTTGGTTCTTTACTTAATTGAAGCTGTCAAGCAATTTCAAAATTTCAAGAATTTTTTACAAAGTTCACACAGATGTTTATACAGAAAATTATAATAGTTTACGATGACAATGTTTAGATTTTTATGTTTAAATATGTTTAATGTTGTGTCAGTGCAACATTTCCTATTTCAGAATTTTGCCACGTCAATATTTTTATTTAAATCTTCAGTTAATAAAGTGTAGGCTCAAGCTTTCAAATTTTCATCTTCCAGTGTAAAATGGATAATCTTGGATCTTTCCAATAGATCTTTACAAGTTTGGTCAAGAGAAAAATGTGGGGAAATAGTAGATTTTAACAGAAGTGTATCAAAAAGGTACAAGGGAAAGATTTATCTCCTCCGAGCTCACCATAGCTTATTTCCAATTCCTCCATCGTCCAATAATTTGGCAAGTGTTTTGCTGTTTGAAACTATTGATCTTGAACTCGTGCATTGGAAGCCAGTAGTGGACATTGATTAATTTGTAGAGTGTTGGCCAAGTTCGTGAAACCTTTCACAAAGGGATTAGCTGCTGATTGCTTCCCGCTTTCAGAGGAATAAGATATAGACACATTACTACGAGAAACTTCTGGGAAAGAAAAGTCAGAGAAAACTTTGCTGATCTTCCGCTATACTTTGAAACTTTAGTAAAAGTTAATGGAATGATTCTTTGTTAGAAATTTGTAGTTTTCAAACATCCATTACAAACAACTAGAATTGTACTGTAACTTTGTTGTTTTCCAATGTAGAGTGTAGAGTTGGAAAGTTCAAGAGCTTCCCATTTTGAAAATGAATGGCTTGCAATCTTAAATATAAATATATGATCTTCGTTGGGCACAAACTAGCAAATTTATTCACATAAAGATAACATATATTAATAGCATAAGAATTTTTAGTACGAGTCTATGTATTAAAAATTCAGTTTCAATTTGTTTTATAATTTCTGTTACAAGAATCTATATTGTTTTATAAAAGGTACCACAGTTTGTAAAAGTTGTGAAAATTTGGAGGTACAGTTCTGGGAAAAATAGCTGAGAAAATATTCTGAATAAATACTTCAATAATACACAAGTGTTACTTTCGGATTGATTTAAGACTTAACTGTTATAATTTCATTCATGGTGACTAGGGTAATTATTGAACATATACTATTGTAGCTACATTATTTGATAATGCACATACTGCGATATTTGTAATAATGGAAATATTGTTTTGACTTGACTTCTCCTATAGTCTGAATGGAGTCTTAAAGATGTATCTTCAAAATAGAAATAATAATAAAATAATAAAATACATCTTTAAAAAATGACAAAATTGGATTAGCCTACGTTATATTCTTTTCAATTGATAAGATTTTGTAAGAATAAGACGATAGTGATGGTTGTTGATAAGGGAGAATTGACAATTGATAAACGAAAAATCCTGACAATTTGAGATAAGTAGAATATGATTGAGTACAATTTTTTGAATGCACAATGATGAAGAGTAGTATGCTTTTCGATTTCCTGTAACAAAATACAGATGGAAGACGGATAGATAAAGGTGATAATAACAGAATAAAAAATTTAGAATATATGAATCAATGGTAATTATTTCGTAGACTAGTACATCATATTTACTAACATAGCCTAATATTTATTATTATTCAAAAACTGATTATTTATAAACATATCTACAATGTAAATACAATCTCTTCGCAAAAATCACATTTATCTTACAATTCTTCATCATTGAAGAATTATTGTGAGTTTATTCTTTAGTATATTTTATCATTGGTTGTGAGTCTTAATTCATTCGATCCTTCAACATCAAAATCAGTTCATAGCATCATTCTTGCAAGAGTTCAATTAATTTCTAAAGAATAAGTTTAATAAGGTTCAATATCTATTTTCTAATTTTTTATTGGGGGAGGGCGGTTGCACCTACACAACTATAGGTATACATACATAGGTTCTACATAGCGATTGTTCCAGGAGGAAACTTCAATCATCACCAGCTTATCTCTCTCAATAAAGTAAAGAAATGCACATGAAATATAAAGAAATATGAGCATGGGTCAGGAAACGCTTCGTGACAGGAATAAATATGGCTAGCGCTGGCAGGTATTGTTATCAATTTACTTAAAAAAATATATCCTAGAGCCTTCATTGAGATCGTAAATTGAGTAAGTCTCATGTTAAAGAATCTGAATATTGGATGAAATAACATGTTTGGAATTTCAAAAGTTTGGAAGCAAAAGTGTGTTTGAAATGTGTTTATAGTCAATTTTCTCACCACACTGATTCTGATGACGTCCTTTCATCAGCAATGTCATCGACTATAATTCAGGATGATCGCTGTGATACAACAGTAGACACTCATCCAGAAATCATTTGTCATCCGAGATTTGACACAGCCAAAGTTGCATTTACCCCGAGAAATGAAAGCGCGAGTGAGTGTGTGTCATCTTCCAGTAACAAAGGCCAAGATTAATGTCTTGCTCACTGAAATGTGCGCTTCATCGTGCACAATTTCTTATTTATTTTCAGCACTTTCAATCCATCAACAGCAAACAAATAACTTCTTTAACAACGGGCCTTCCAATCAGCCTTGTAGCAAATAAATATATCAACCTCGAGGAACCAGATCTATTTGTTTCTAATCATGAAATTTGTCATTTTTGGGGCATGCGATTCATTCGCATTTAATTAACACACAGTTATCCCCAGTGGGTGGGGGTAGTAGAATTGCACCCACAGTATCCCTGCTTGTCGTAAGAGGCGACTAAAAGGGCAACTGTCCGTTGACCTCATTATCCTGGAAACCTATCCTTTATCCTGCTCTTCATCCCAGCCCCTTCCTCCACCCTTTCCTCTTTCTCTGTTATAGGCCAACCCAAGGTGTGATGTGAACCGTGCTGATGGGTGGATGACACTGGGCCTTTTGTACAGTGTCTCAAACGGTGCCTGCAGGACACCAGGCGCCCTCCTGCAGTATGTAGCCTTGCCCGGGCATGCGGGGCTCTGTCTGGGTTGACTCCACTTCCCTAGCTACTCGTGGGAACCACATGAATCTCCAAAATTCAAAACAACCAGAACCAAACCCCAAGGTAACTCCAGAAGTTGCCTTGCCCTCAAACCCATCAGGATCTGCCCCATCAGGGCAGGTTCCTCAATCTGAAATGGGTGCATCAGGAACACAGGAGGTTCCGTTGCATTCTCATGTAGAGGCTATCAACATTGAGAAGGCTTCTATGGATATCAACATGGACGACATGAGCTCAATCGCATCAGCCCCACTGGAGGGGGAGGATGAGCTTCTCAGAAGTCCAGAAACACCAAAATCCGCCGGTATGCTTGAAGATGCCATAGAGCAACTGAGCAGCTTGCGGGTAAAGAAACCAAACCTCACCACTGCCCAAAGAAGGGCGGCCATTCAGGCAAAACTTCTTGAGAGAGGTGAAGCTTTTGACCCAGCAAAGTTTCGGAGGGGTAAAAAGAAAAAACCTAAGAGACCAGAGATGGGTGAAACTCCAGGCACAAATGTGGGTCTAGAGGCTGGGTCAAGGGTGGCCAAGCGCCCTAGAGGCAACATGGCCACCCCTCCCTCAGCGGAAGGACCTACAAAAAAGGCCAGGAGTGGAACTCATAGAGGTCATGATGTCCAACCCCTTAATCTAGGGACTTCTAGTAAAGGAGTCTCTTACAGGGACATTTCTGCCACCAAAATGGCCATTGTCTTGGAAAGCTATCCTGAGGCTAAGCTTTCAGCAGAGCAAGGAGAAGTCATTGAAGACGCCATTATGGATGAGCTCCTGGAGGACGGCTGCACTCCATCATTTGCAGGCACCTACATGGAAAAAGGTGTCTTGATTATATCCTGCATTAACGATGCTACTAAGCATTGGCTGGAGGTACTCATCCCCAGACTCAAACCACTTGGGGAGAAGAAACTCATTGTTGGTCTGAGGAAAGACATTATGAAGTCAATGAGGGTATTCTTTAGAGCTCATCCAAAGCTTCTGAAAAGACTCCAGAAAAGGTCCTTGAGATGCTTGACAAGCAAAACCCCACCTTGAAGGTGAAGGAGTGGAAGGTCCTGCCAGCCAAGCCTGACCCAAAAGGTTATGGATTTGTCTGTTTCCTGGATGAGGCCTGCTTCAATGCTGTTAGGTCGGCCAACTCTAGAGCCAACCTAGGACTCTGGCAAGTCTCAATTGTCTCAACAACAGTCAAGGACAATGCCCAGGGTCCTCCAGATCAATCTACATCACAGTAAAGCAGCCTCAGCTGCTTTCTGCCAGTTCTTCCTCAGAGAGGGATTTGACCTGGCACTGATCCAGGAACCATGGCTTCACCAAGGAAGGGTTGCAGGCCTGGGTGATACCAAGGGTAGGTTAATTTACTGTACCTCTCTCAAAAATGTCAGAACCTGCATACTTGTGAAGAGAGGTATGGACTGCCTAACACTCACTGAATTCTGTTCTAGAGATCTCACTGTGGTGTCTATAACCTGGAGCAATGAAGGCAAGGAATGGAGCACAATTGCAGGCTCGGTTTACTTGCCTTACGACTCCGGGGACCTTCCTCCATCAAGAGAACTCGAACTTCTGGTGGAGTCATCTTGCGCTGGCGGACAACAACTCCTTTTAGGTTGTGACGCCAATGCTCATCACACAATTGGATGGGGAAGCTCTGACACTAATCCAAGAGGTGAGGCTCTCCTTCAGTTTCTCATATCTAATAATCTTTATGTCTGTAATGCTGGAAACCGTCCGACGTTCGTTACACGAAATCGAAGTGAGGTTATTGACATTACACTTTGCTCAGAAGGACTCCTTGGTGCCATCGACAATTGGCACGTAAGTCATGAGGCCTCTTTGTCTGACCACAGGTTCATCTGTTTTAACCTGCAAAGTGAAGGCAGCTCATCCTGCTATCGAGATCCAAGGAGAACAGAATGGTCACTCTATAAGTCTGACCTCCTGTCTCAACTTGGATCATTAGGCAAGAGGGTCACCTGCTTTGCAGACATTGATCAGATTGCTTCCGATCTTCAGAATGCAATCATAAGCTGCTTTCAGGACAATTGTCCATTGCGGCGGGGAAAGAGTCGTACTAATACTAAATGGTGGACTGCTGACCTTGACCGCAGAAGGGCGGTTGTCAGGAAGCTTCATAACCATTGCAAACGGAGCCGTAACTGGGAACCATACCACAGGGCACTCACAGAATACAGCCTTGCAATCAAGAAAGCCAAAGAGAACTCTTGGAGACTGTTTACACAGGAGGTAAATAGTCTTAGGGCAGCAGCAAGACTGCAGCGTGTCTTAGCTTCAAGCCCAATTGGCCTCCTGGGAACTCTGAGGTTACCAGGGGGACAATATACCACTGGAACTGGTGGAAGTCTCAAACTTCTCCTTGAGACTCACTTTCCAGACTGTGTTTTTGAGGGTGCTTGCTCAGGCATGTCCGGCAACAGCGAAATGGGCTCACAGCCAAGAGCTGATCGTGGAAGCTGGACTTTAGCCAGACGTATTGACACACTTTCCAAAGTTAAATGGGCCATCTCCAAGTTTGGCACATTCAAATCTCCTGGGGGGGACGGTATCATACCGGCTATGTTGCACCAAGGACCAGAAGCTCTCTTGGTCCTCCTGTGCGAACTCTTCAGAGCAAGTCTGGCTTATGGGTACATCCCTCAAGCTTGGCGCCTCAGTAGGGTGGTCTTCATTCCCAAGAGAGGAAGAGCAGACTACTCAACTGCAAAATCATTTCGCCCCATCAATCTTACATCGTTTCTCTTGAAGACACTGGAGAGACTGGTGGAGAGACATCTAAGAAAGGGAGTGCTTTCAGGTACTCCTCTTCATCGGAATCAGCATGCCTATCAGCCTGGTAAGTCCTGTGAAACAGCCCTGCATCAACTTGTGAGCAGGGTGGAGGACAGCCTTGCTGCCAAGGAGATTGCTCTATGCACCTTCATGGACATTGAGGGTGCTTTTGACAGTGTTACTTACACGGCCATGGTCCGGGCAGTGCATGGGCGTGGTCTTGAGTCTGCTATATGTAGGTGGATTGAGGCCATGCTCCACTCCAGGCGGATCAGGGCTGATCTTCAAGACAAATCGATGGTGATCATACCTGCAAAAGGTTGTCCACAGGGAGGTGTGCTTTCTCCTCTTCTGTGGAACCTTGTGGTGGATGGTCTCCTCTGTGAACTCACTAGTAGAGGTGTCTTTGTCCAGGGCTATGCAGATGACATAGTCCTCATGGTACAGGGAAGGTTCACAAATATTGTTGCTGATGTCATGAACGTCAACCTTCAATTTGTTAATGACTGGTGTCTTGGAGAGGGACTAAGTATAAATCCCTCAAAGACTGTAGTTGTTCCATTTACAAGGAAAAAGAACCTGGAGTCTCTCTCCCGGTTGAAACTTGGACCAACACAGCTCAAAGTATCAGGTATAGTCAAATACCTAGGGCTGACTATCGACTCCAAGCTGACTTGGAACAATCATTTGAATAATATACTGCACAAAGCAAAATGGGCGCTTATGACGTCCAGGAGATTTGCAGGCTCCATGTGGGGGATCAAGCCTCACATAGCACTGTGGCTGTACAAGGCAGTAATAAGGCCTCAAGTCACATATGGATCACTAGTCTGGTGGACAAAGGTGAACCAGATTACAGCTACAGCCAAACTCACAAGTTTACAAAGGATGGGCACACTCCTAGTCACTGGAGCTTTCAGGAGCAGCCCATCAGCAACTCTTGAAGTTGCTCTTGGCTTGCTGCCCTTGGATATTTTTATCAAGGCAGAAGCACGAAAATCAGCCTATCGATTGAAAGTCACAGGCCAATGGAGGGAAGGCCTGTCTGGAACAGGCCATTGCACAATCACCAAAGCTGTTGCTCATAGCCCTGTGCTTGAAATGACTTCAGATGTCATGAGTATGGAGATGGTTTTCACTAAACCTTTTTCTGTTAAATTCTGCTCTAGAGAGGAGTGGAGGTCTGAGGAAGGGCCCTATATCAGGAGAGGTAGCCTTGTCTGGTACACAGACGGCTCTCTTATTGAAGGGAAATCTGGCTATGGGGTGTACAGTGAATCACCCAGAACAGAAATCTGTGCAAGTCTGGGACAATACTGTACTATCTTTCAAGCAGAAATTTGGGGCATCATGGCTTGTGCCAATATAGGCATTGCTAGACGCTATTGCAACAAGCATATAGTAATCTTGTCAGATTGTCAGGCAGCCCTCAAGGCTCTTGACTCTAATGAAATCAAGTCAAAATTGGTGTGGGAGTGTCACAAAACACTCAGCAAGCTCGCAACACACAACTCTGTGCATCTTGGTTGGGTACCTGGCCATGTAGGCATAGGTGGCAACGAGTGTGCAGATGGGCTTGCTAAGCAAGGTTCTAGTAGGTCATTCTTTGGCCCAGAGCCAAGCTGTGGCATAAGCAAAACTACTGCCTTCCACACAATAAACAAATGGTCCAGGGACTTACATCACCAGCAATGGCAAGGTCACTCAGGCCAAGCACTTGGCAAAAGGCTGCTAGCAGACACAAGCTCCTACTTCACCAACTGGCTGGTGAGGCTGGGTAGAGGTCAGGTTAAGCAGCTAATTGCTCTGATAACTGGACATGGCCACTTCAGGAAACATCTCCACACAATCGGACTCAGAAATGAAAATCAGATGTGTAGGCTTTGCAATCAGTCTGAAGAGACTGCCAAGCATATCATACTGGATTGCGAGAGACTCGGGGCAAGGAGAATGGCTCTGTTTGGCTTTAAGCAACCAGGTGATGAATGGGACGTTAGCATAGGGAAGAAACTCCTGGATCTTGTAAAGGGCACAGGTATTGGTTTGCCTAACTAACGTACTAGGGACACACAATAAGCTTCGGTTGACATGTGAGGATCTTTGAATCTTCTGGATCTTTGAATCCGTCCCTTCAAACATAACATAACGTAACATAACACACAGTTACATAGGTTGTAATAACAAATAAATATTGCTTTTTCTTAATTATGAACCAGTGAACAATCATGATTTCCTTTCAGATTGATTTTAAGCCTCAACTATTGCTATTGTAATGAATAATTTATGCTGTCACAACCACTAAAATTAAATTTTAATTCAGACTAAAATTAAATTTTAATTAAGATTAAATTAAATTCTAGTGGTTTTGACAACTGACAACATCTTACTTATATAATTTATTATGGATATCTACCACAATATCACCATCATCTTTAATACTATAAGGATAATTTAATTGTATTTCTGTTGATAGCAAATTGAAATCAAACTCAAGGAATCTGATTTATTTGTGACTAATCATAAAACTTGTAATTTTTAGGGTTAGCAATAAATTTGCTTTAGATCAGTTCTGTATATACAGTAATTAGTGTTCTGCAATATACAGTTCTGTAAATAGGAAAAACAAAATAATCTTGTTTTTTTCAATTATGAACCAGTAAACAATCACACTCTCATTTTCTTTTAGTTTGAGCTAAGTTTTTGCTCTCAACTATTTTACTACTGAATTCATGGAAATAACAAATATTTCAACCTAGAGGAATCCTTTTTGATTGTTTCTGATCATGAAACTGGTTTTTGAAATTTGAAAAAGGCTGAATTTTGGCTTTTTCTTGATACTATGAACCAGTGAACAACAGATTGTCCTTTGAGATTAATTTCAAAATTGTACAAATTAGATTACAATTACTGTAATTGTAATTTTTTCACCTTATTATTATATTTTCAATTGATGCTGTTCAACTCCTTGGAAATTTAATAATGCTACAAATTAATGCAAAACAAGCTGTTGTCTGTGCCACTGCTTTTTGAGAGATTGTTGATTGACCTTCGTTGACTCACACCTATCTGCTTAATACATCATGTGTATGTGTCTCTCGCACAATCGAGAATCTTCCTGATTCATCTACCCATGTTCAATGAACTTCGCCAGTCTACTACTGGTCTCCTAACTGTACCCTGCTTATATGTGTATGAAGCTACTTTATATGTAAAAACGAATGATATTAACCAAAATCTTGATGTACATGATTATAATACAAGAAGCCGAGGAGATTATCACTTGGTGAGTCACAATAGTAGCTTATTCAAACAAAAACCTAGTTATATTGGAAGGAAATTCTACAACAAGCTACCGCAGTTTTTAAAGAGTCTTGAAAATATAGAAATATTTAAAAAACAATTGAAAAAATATTTAGTTGATAAAGCTTTTTATAGCGTACAAGAGTTCCTTTCACATCAAAATTAAGCCTTACCTCAACAAATTGAAGTAATTATGGTATCTAGTGTATAATATTGTTGATCTGACTTGTCTTATACTCCTCAACTTGAGTCTCTAAGACGTAATCTACAAAAAAAAAAAAAAAAAACATTCTACTCAATTGCAATTACTCACGCAATTGCTGGAAATTGCCAGTATGAATGATAAACAGTATAGCCTTAAAAAGAAGAGATCTCATCGTCTGTGTGAGTCAGTTATTTTGCTCGTCAATGTACGGGCACGTGTCAGGTGGCAGTTCTACAGACCGTGTTATAACATTTCCATGGACCGTTCATACAAACCGTGCGATTTCAAATCCAGTGCAGTGGAAAGGCAGTGTTTAAATCCAGTGCAGTTGAATAGACAGTGTATATATCCAGTACAGTTTTTTGCTGATGATGCCCACATGAGTCAGAGACTTGTGTGTGGGTAATGAGGTGAATGATTACACATAAATGCCTGACGGTGGAGCGGGATTCAATCCCACGACCGTTAAACGACAGCAAGCTGAAGTTGTGACGCCCCAACTAACTGCGCTAAGCGGCCCGCCAGTACAGTGTTGAATTGACAGTGTACATATACATAGTGTTTTACGCATTATCAAATACCTTATCAGACTGTGATTTGTAAGTGTTTAACTGTTCTTTTTGACATTTATTTTTACGTTATTAGACAGTTGTTTATTTAATTTTCAATCGGCCCATTCTTAATTAGTAATTAATTTTTGTACATAGATACCAAAATTCAGTTTTAGCCCAACATTTATTGATCTATTTTCTATCTTATTAGTTGTTCTTGCGATTAGTTTTAAGAGTAATTAGTGTAAATAAAGTGCGAGTGTTAACTTCAAGTGTTGCCAGCCTTATTTTAGCTATAGAACCCGTAACAATAAGGATGAGGGTTTGGAACTTTCAATCTCACGTTCTTATTTTTGATTTCAATTCCAATTTCATTGAAATTGTATTTATTTAAATAAATACCGCAGTGAAATATCATAACATTAATATTGGTGATTCGTAAATGTTATTCATCTAACTCCAAGTAAGTTGCTTGTCTATCCTACATGTCTTCAAACCCTTAATTTCATACAAATTTAATCAAGAAAGAACGCCAATAATTGCTATAGAAATTTATTCATAATTATTAAACTTCTATTTTTGGTTGAAAGATAACTAAAATTTATCATTAATTAATTAAGATACAATATCATATGATAGGTAATACATTAAATCATATAGTCTACTGAGAAGTCATATTGGTGTACTGAGAATACAAATTCATAGTTTGCGAAAAATAAGTACATATTTATAGTATAATTATAGTATAGAAATAATAGATTAGAATAATGTGGACGAATCGGATAATCTATTATAGTAGCCCTGAATAAATTATTAAACAATTAATCAATCAATCCACTAACTAAAAATAATCTTTGTCAAATAACGTACAAATAAAGTACTTAAACTATGAGATAGTGTGACTAGATGATGATCTAGACATCCACATACGGATACTTAATATAAGAATCCTGTTATGAATCACATAAACTGATATTGTTGCTTCAATTAGTATGGATGGGGTTAACTCAGATTTATTTTTATGTGAGGAATGGAACAATAATTGAAAGCTTACCTGAAATTCCGATTCGGAAATAACATAAATAACTTTGTATTACAAATCTCAGCAGTAGTTATCGCATTCGCATATGGATATGGTATCTGATTGTTGAAGTATTTATAGTATGGCTGATAGGAATTATGATTTTTAAATAAGATGACATTTTTCATTTGATAAAAACCAGGCCTAACATAAGATATGAGGTTATATTTTAGAATGATTTCCTTCCAAAAAAGTATAATTTAGTAGTAGCATTAAAAGTAAAATAAACCTTAATAATATCATAAACAAAATCATATCACCTGATAAAACTATTACAAAGGAAAAGGAGAGATATATACATCACGGCCCTGGTGTCGCTTGATATTATTATTATCATCGTTTCTGGACACGAAACTATCATATATAGTGTTTACTGAAGTAATGGGGGTTTCTCACATCACCGTAGACAAAACTGAACAAAGCTTCAAGAACAAATGATTCGCCAAAACGATTTTCGTGATAAACTAAGATAAGATATCTACCATGAAAAAGCAGTGGGCTGCTCACAATAATAGAAAGCGAAATCGAGAAATCTCGCTTCAGTCTGATTTACTAATATATTAGTCGGAGTATGATTCCGAAACTAATTCACAAAAATAAAGCTCTCCCTCAATTTCAATTGATTGTAAAAGTAAATTCGTATGGCTTTTCGTGGTGGGGAGACCCTTACGGGTAGTTCCACCTCGCCGCTTTTTTAACGACTGCTTTTTTTATATGCAACCGGGACCGACGGCTTAACATGTCCTCCGAAACACGAGAGTGGCTCGAGAAAAATATCTTGTACTCAACTGGGAACGAGCCCAGGACCTTTGGCTTATCAGACCAGCGATAAGCCAACTCGGTTACGCCGACTCCAATTGATTGTAATTATCATTGATGAAAGAAACATTCATCCATTATTATGCTATTGCTTCAATAAATCAATTGAATTCACTGTATGCTATTTGCAAGAATAAATAAAAATATCATGAGTGATATAACGTTTTAAACACAATTGGCAATCTGCAAGTTTAGCCTTCTTGCATAGAGTTTGATTCCAGAATGATAATGAAAAGAAACCGATAATCTTCTATTTCTAGTTGTATTTTTACATTATCAAAGCTACTGATCATGAGGAAGCACCTGTCTATTATTTTATTATTCTTGCGCTATAAAAATTATTATAAATCAATTTCATGCAACTAGATTCTAATTCTACTATTAATTTACTATTCAATATTACTATGGAATCATGAAACAGAATCATGCTTTCAATATAAATTTTACAGCATTGACATCTTGCAAACGGCAATTTGATTACCAATGTCATAAATCAATAAATAAAATACCAAAAGACTTTATCAAGCAAAAAAATGACTAAAACTAAAATGAAACAGATAAAATTATGAGTAAAAGAAAGATATTATTTCAAAACTAAGTGGCAGGCCGCTTAGCGCAGTTGGTTGGGGCGTCGCAACTTCAGCTTGCTGTAGTTTAAGTGGTCTTGGGTTTGAATCCCGCTCCACAGTCAGGAATTTATGTGTAATCATTCACCTCATTACCCACGCACAAGTCTCGGACTCATTTGGCATCATCAGCAATAAATAAAATTTAAAAAAAATTGAATAATGAATGACATTTGTAATTCTGGTGATTATTGAGTAGGGCCTGTATTAGACCAGCTTGTAGAATCTTCAGAACATACGAAATAATATCAAAATTTGCAATATTCATTATTTATTTTAATTTTGTTTCAGAAAACCAACTTTAAGAGTTGAAGTCTGTTTTTGAAAGATATGAAATTTATGTCTTGATTTGTAGCTTCAAGTATCATATTGTATTGTATAATATTAATGCACTGTATATTAATTATTGAAAGTGGTGGCTAGAGCACAAGGCTCTCTCATTCTAGCTACGCCAATGTATATTGAATATTATATGTGATTTTTGTTACTCTTATTGTATTGGCAATAAGGAATTATTATTATTATTACTATTATTATTATTAATATTGTAATTATTATTATTCACGAAACTATGAATTCTATCAATAAAATCAGTGAAAATCTGTTATGACCAGAAAATGTTTTAATAACTATGGATATAATGACATGAAAGAGCATAAAATAATATCTGATCCATAAAGTATACAATATAATATTCGCAGCATAATTGGCAGTACATGTCTGTAAAACTTTTCAACACGCTTCCAAATCATGTGAGGGAAATGGAAGTAAAATATTATAGAAAATATTTAAAAGATTTACTGATAAGTAAATTTCTATATAAAGTTGATGAATTTTTCAATATAGATTTTAAATGTTGATGTTAATTTTAGTCTTTAAAAAACCTTGACGTTGTTACAACATATTTGTATGCTTTATTGGCAATAAATGATTTTATTTGATTTGATTTGATGATGAAGCCAGGCGAAGTCACTTTTGCACATAAAAGCTCAAAAGATATGAAAGAACAAATACTTCATTAGTGGTAAATTGAATAGAAATTTTTATTTTTACCAATTAGGAACAAAAATCTATTAATTCTGTTTTAAGCTGTCTATTCAGAAAAAATCTGTCTTGTACAGTGTACTCCTTTGTGCCATTATGAAAATTTTATCTACGGTCTATTTCTGGGATTTTGCTAATGTCGCAAAAAGCATGTTAATGTCTTCTTTGCATGATTTCAAGTCACACTATTACTAGGTTAAAATCTTTGACGACAAAAGTTCGTGTTTTTCACCAGTGGCCTACAGTTACAGTATAAGAGATTCGATCTTAAAACCAATAAAAACTTTACATAGCTCTTGACTTTATATATGTTTAGACTATGTTCGCCTTGCAAGTGAAAACCAACCCTAAGTCGTGTCGCATTTGATCATGTCATTCTTTTTTCACCAAGGGTTGGCAGGGACTGAATAAGATTTGCTGTTTCTTCTATCTTCAAATAATATTGCAAACTATTCTCCCAATAGATTGATCCATTGAATATGCTACTTCCCAAAGAGACTGATCTCCATGAACTGAGAATTAGATATAAAATGGATAAAACTGTGGAGTCCCACAATATTCATGATTATATTTTACTAAACTACGCAAAACTATGTATTTTGGAAACAACAGTACCGTTGGATATTTCTTTATTTTCGATTTCCATATGATTTCAGTCAAAACAAAATACATTCAAATGCATTAAATTATTTACATCACTATCAGAAGAATGGAATGAACTTTACATTACAACAAAATTATGATTCAGTCAATTAGTTATTCATTCAACATATTTTGAAGTGGATATAACGGATATTTTTTTAAAACACAGCACAATCTTCAGTGGAGTAGCGAAAATATTTTGAAAGATGTTATAAAAAAATTGGATAGAGGTAAGAAGTGACATAGATGGAGAGGAAGCAGTTTTCAAATAATGAGTACATGAGTCAACCAGGCTACTGCAACATTCAACCATCAACATACCGTACGGCACGTGGTTGAGCCATTTATATTGCTGTGAGGCCTGACCTTCCACCTAAATATATTTTCAAATGTCTGTCAATCATTCCAAGCTGTTGAACTGTACTGAGTCTTGATAACAATAAATTGAATGATTATCAGGCACCAAAATGAAAATATTTATTTCACAGTTTGTGAAATGTATCATACGTAATAACTTATTGATTAACTAGTAGTTCTGTGAACAGAAGACCTCGCGCCCAAGAATGAGGGGACTTGCGCAGAGGAACATACTTTGTGCACTCAATCACCATCGCAAAATTAAAATAATACAATCATCTCATTCAGATAAATGTTTCAGATCTAACACAATTTATCAGACACCTTGCCTGTAACGAATTCTTCAGGAGTTTTGGAGGAGACAACTTGAAAAATGTAAGGTAGAGGGGTGGGCAGCTCAAAAAAGCTTCTCATCCCCATAAAAGTGTCACAATATTTTATATGACATAGAAAATTAAATTGTATCTTGGCTGTAGAAACTATACATGAATATTCCTTTTCAGGTTACAGAAAATAGCACAACTCAATGTAACCCACAACCCACAATATAACATTGAATTTATATGGACTAATACAATTTATTCTACTGACGGTGTTAGTGCTCTGATGAAGGATGAAGTTTTGTGGAACATAGATCTGATATGAATTAGACCTAACCCTTGATTCATCTGTACTTATGTTATTCCTGACGGTTGATTCTTAAAATAAGTTTTGATTTCGCATGCCTGATGAATGAATTTATAGAACAATTTTTTATCATTCACTTAGTAATCACTTGTTATAATACTTAATAAAAATATTATTTTTTTGGAGGATGAAGCCCACATAGGTCTGAGACCTGAGCGTGGGTAATGAGTTGGATGATGGTGATTGATGTGCTGAACCTACAGTTTTAGGTGGGTTTCGAACAACTGGGAAGTGATTTTACAGCAGAGAACAGTGTCTTTTTTGCTGTTCAATCTAATCGGTCACCCTTACAAAGAGTGCCTAGGAGAACGCAGCTTATCTTTATCTGATTGAACAGATACCTGTTACGGCTCACAGCTATCACTTCATTAGAAAGGATTTGTTTTTCCTAAACAAATATGTAATTCTTATGAATGGTCACTTTATTCATATGATTAAGGGGGTCTGAGGGCTATCTAGACTATAAATCTGATTTCAATTGCATAAGACGGAGAAGCTCATTTTAAAAACCGTTATGTTCCTTTAGAAGAAAGCCTAATAGCCTTACTTTTTTCCTTTTAAATATTCTTAGAATGCAAGAAAATTTTCAAAAATCCTTACACATTCATCGCTGGGCATTCCTTAAAGGAAAATCCAAGCAAAATTTCATTGAATTTGGTCCACGCGTTTAGCAATAAGTGCGTTACAAACAGACAGACAGAGACAAATGCAAAACGGTCGACTAGAAACAGAGACCTCTTTCCGTTCGGTCAATCATACTTCTGTTATAAATACAAACCATAAAAGGTTGTATGGTTCAATTTGAATTTTTAATTCATCATATTTGCTTTTCGCAATTTGAAAAATAACATCATACAAAATACAATGAAAATCAGAAAGCTATCGATTGCAAATCATAAATGTAATAATATTTTTTAATAATTCGAAAAATAATTTCAGTTGGCATCAACACTGCAGAAGTTGTATGGGAACAAAGAATGGAATGTATGGAATTTAGCTGAGCTCGTAGCTAGGCCGGGATAGCCGGGACACTGCCCTGGAATCAAAAAGCTCAAATTTGCAAAAAACCCATACATTTGAGAATAGGGAGCCAAAATGTACTTCTAGTTCCAGAGCTATAAGAGAAATTCGCGAAAAAGGCCAATTTATTGAAACAAGTAAAGAAGCCCCACAAATCTAGGTTAATCATTTTGACCGTAATTAATGCAAACTACTCTATGAAAGGTAACATTATTTGTTTGGATTGCTTTGAAAAATTTAAATGTATAATTTAACAAATGTAAGTTTCTGTCTGTAAGCGAAGTTCAGATTGATTGCCTTCAAGATGTCAAGTGAGGACAAGGCACTAATTTATACTAGAATTTTATTCTTCAAATCTTATTCTGGACTGCACAGTAGCTACCCACCTTTTCCTCAGAATGCCGCGGTGGTACGTTATTTGTCAAGTAGTGAAAAATTCAAAATTGAAGTGAAATTGGCGAGCATGGAAGAGAGAGAAAAGCGAAAAAGCGGACCAGAAGAAATGTAAATTTGGAAAGAAGCAAAATGCACGGCGATTATTGCTACTACTAAGTCAACAGTTGTGGTAGTAGCTACTGCAGAAGCAGAAGCAAGCAATTGCTGCTGTCGACTGACTCAGCTGAGAAAGAAAATGTTTGTGATTTTGCTCGTTTCCTCGCAGAACAATCACTCGTTTCCTGCTCGGCGAAAGAAGTCACAGCAACTGTTCAAGTGTAAAAATAACAAAGAGGCTGCCTCAGTGCGTGCGCGCGCAACCAACGCAACCTTTCAACACGAAAGTAACGAGCTCTCCATCCAACTGCAGTACCAAGGCAGGGCTTATCACACACTTTTCATCTAATTTTCACATTTTCTATTTGATTGCTATCACGAGGCTGGTACTTGAAGAAATTTTCAAGTTACATGAATTTATTTTTTTAAATTTTATTTGAGCAATTACGTGCTCGATGAAAAATGAAACATGTTACATGAACCGTTATTTTCTTGTTGCTCTTATTTGAGCTGTTATGTGATCCATGAAATCAATGAAAAATTTATGAGATTATGAAATAAACTAAACGTCACATGAATTTGGGGAGTGATAGCCTTGAGCCGTAGCAGGTATCTGTTCAATCAGAGATAAGCTACGAAACTCCTGGTCATCTTTGTAACGGTGACCGATTGGATTGGCCAGCAAAAAAGACTGTTCTCTGCAGTAAAATCACTTCCCGGTGGTTCGGAACCCACCTAAAACTGTAGGTCCAACTCATCAATAACCATCATCCAATTCATTACCCACGCACAGGTCTCAGACCTATCCTCCGAAAAAAATAATTTTTCTTGATTGATTGCAGACACACTTGCTTGCAGCTGCCCGTATATTGAAGAAGTGAATGAAATAAAATACCTAGGAGTAATAATCGACGAATATCTGAAGTGGAGTTCACACATTAGCTTTATTTGTAAAAAAACTCAAATATATATCCTATAAATTCTACAAAATGAATAAAATTTTAAATCTAGAGAACCTTAAAATGATATATTTTGCTTTTGTCCAATCGTTAATTCAGTATGGAATAATTATATGGGGTGGGACCTATGACACTCACATTAGTGATTTATTCATAATGCAAAAGTATATAATTAAGACAATATTAAATAAACCTAAGTTATATCCAAGTGAATCTCTATTTTTTGATTTCAACGTTATGACAGTAAGGCAACTCTATTTCAAAAGACTTTTCAAACATAAATTTAAAAATAGAGATAAATTCTGTAGGATTGATAAACCCTTTTACAACTTTAGACCAGACACTTCGCTAAGATATGTTGTTCACGATTCTAAGTTGAGCTTGATAAGAAGACAGTTGATGTATATGAGCACTAGATTCATAAATATAATTCCTTTTGATATTCAACAAAGAATTAATATGAAAGCAATAGAAACTTGGATTAAGGAAAAATATTTCTTTTCTCTGGGAGCTGAATGGTGGTAACTTATTTTTGACTGTTTATGCCTTCTCCACTTCCTCTTATTCTTTGAGCACGCTAATATTAGTATGTCTATTTTATTTGTGTATTTCCTTTCAAAAAGTATTTTTGTTTTTCTCTCAAAATATTTTTTTCTCTTTTGTTACTTGTACTATTCTGTGCAGTGGAATAGAATGGAATTGGTTCATATTTGTTATTTAATTCTGTAAGTTGAAATTGTAAGTTATCTTGAATGTCATTTGAATTGGACTTTTTGCGACTCCCACCAGCGGTCAAAGTCTTTTCTTTTGCTGGTGGTGCCTGAACATAGATTTTAGTTTTTTTTTCTGGTTAGTTAGGTTTCTTTTATTTCCTTTATGTTAATATGTTAATTTGTAACAATTAAATTATTTTGTAGTAAAGTTGTGGCAATAAAAAATTGAATTGAATTGAAATTGAAATTTAATTTGAAGAATTACGTGTTCCATGGAATAGATCAGAAAATGATAACAAGTATTTTGAAATTATGCTTCCAGAAAAAATGAAGTGGCACATCGACAGCATTATCAAGCTGCTGAAAAGCATTCCTTTTACAAAATCCAATCAAATACACTAAACTTTGAACAATATCAAATACTCAGACAATAATACCTTTTCATAGTCAAAAAACGTTCATAAGAAAATTCATCATTTGGTCGCGTCATAACAAAGATGAAATTGTAATATCCAAGTATACTGTTGAAGGGGTGCTTGCGAAAAGAAGCATCTAATACTCGTGGATAATCAATCTATTATTGAAGAACTAAGAGCATGCTGTGGAATGTGGAATGCAATTGCCACCAGGAATACTGGCAATAATGAAACGTGTATTTTTATATTTTACATTAATAATGAAACGCTTATTTTTCACAGAAACATCCATAATGAACATTATTTAAAATGCTCGCAAAGTTGTTACATGAAATAAACATTGTGGAGGGTCTAGGAAAATATTATTACTGGTTTACAATAATGGTGGTACAAATAATAATGTTTACTAATGGCATCAGAGTTATTGTGGTGGAGCACAGTTAATTACCTATCAAATAACAAAAACTATAAGCTCCACTGTTACCATTTCCCATGGTTATGTTCCAATAATACCAAAGCTGATCATGCTACGACAGTAGCTTAATAGAAATTGCCAAAAAATCTTTCTATTGACTTATCTCTGTTAATAATGGCGTTGGGCTAATATATATTTTCCAATATCGTACAATAGGCAAGGGATTGAAGGAAAAAATGATTCAATACAAAATATCCACGGAGGATATCCTCCAGGCTTCCTTCGTGTTCACTGAAAACTCTGGAACTAAATCATCAGAACGTATCACAATGAATAGACAATATACTCACCTCCATTATCTGTTATCACAGTTTAACTATGTTGCTTGTTATCCAATGTTATTTATCTTTTCCACTTCAATTTTTTCCGCATATATTAAGAAAATATTGATAACACTCAGAAATTGGACAACATAATTTAAATTCAGAGATTAATTTATCGATTAGGTCAACATAACATGATTTAAACATCGAGGCGGAACTACCCATAAGTGTCTGTCTACCTATATAAGCCATACTTAATAAATCAAGTAAGATTGCTGTTTGACTCTTATAGTTTTATCTGTCCTTCCATTAATTCATTGAAATATTAAAACTAGCATTCTTCTTAAGAAAAAACCCAGGTGCTATTTAGTTTATTATAATATTATATTGTATAAGGTATAGGCCTATACAATGCACTTTTTACATGTATAATTTTAGTTCTAATTATACAAAAGTGTAAGTCAATGTAATATGTAGTGAATAACTATAGTTTTCTCAGAAAGTCGATGGAAATTGAATACTTGCAGATGAAAAAAAATTGAATTTGAATTTTACTTATTTTCACACAATAGAATAGAATAAAATATAATATAATATAATATAATAGAATAGAATAGAATAGAATAGAATAGAATAGAATAGAATAGAATAGAATAGAATAGAATAGAATAGAATAGAATAGAATAGAATAGAATAGAATAGAATAGAATAGAATAGAATAGAATAGAATAGAATAGAATAGAATAGAATAGAATAGAATAGAATAGAATAGAATAGAATAGAATAGAATAGAATAGAATAGAATAGAATAGAATAGAATAGAATAGAATAGAATAGAACAGAATAGAACAGAACAGAAATTTCCTCACTTAGACTACAAATTTGTGTGTGAGGAAATAATTCTTATCTACAAATATAGGAGATACTATCTTTTAAAATTATTTCTATGAGTTACCCTTGAACTTCGGAAAATATACAATTTATCACATAACAATAATTATTACAAATTAAATAAATTTAATTTTGAAGAATAATAATTCCAACCCAAAGAACTGAAAATGACTAGTCCAGCAATGATCAGTCAACTATAAATAAATAACTGGCAGATTCTCAAAACACACAGACAGCGACAGCTTTTGAATAATGCTCAGGAATGAGCGCATCAGTGCCTCGGCAGCCTTCCAGCCTACATGAAACAGCCAATCGACCACCTTTCTTTTATATACATCGACACTGCACCTCTCCGTAGCCAGGATTAGGTTCGGAAGGTTGCGATATAATATGTGCACGAGATGAAATGGGTTATTATTTAATTTCAGTTGATCTAGGTGTGTTAAAAGCAAGATTGAGTCTGTGTCTAGTTCTGTACACCAGTAAAAATTTCTTTTTTGTAGGTTTTGGCAAAAGTGAGGAGTGTTTAATGAGAAGTGCAGTGGCACAAAATGAAGTGAGACCAAAGTAGAATGATAAAATGACCAAACAGATAATTATTTATTATTTTCGCCCATTTGAGATGCTATCATTCACTTTCAACACTATCGTTCAACTTTTTCGATTGTGGGGTAGTTCTATTATCTAATGATTACAAAATTCAGGTATTTCGTAATTTTTACTCATTTCGCAAACTTTACTTTCCACCCTCGCAAATGTTATCTTTTTAGAATACATTGAATAAAACATTTCAGATAGCTTGCTGATTATGACTGCATAACGTATACTCTGATGGACAGCTATTAATTTTAATTGCTCCACGAATAATAAAGCTTTTTGACGAGGGTAAGAGAATACAAGAAATACAGTATGGAAGAAAAGAAAAGTGAAGAAAAAGAGAAAGAAAGAGAAGATAAAGAACAAGAAAGAGAAGATAAAGAGGAAGAAGGCGAATTTTGTATTGCCGGCCTACTATACTGTCTTCAGTATTTACTCATTTGCATACACCTGAATAATTCCTGAGACTTGATGTAATGTGTTTTAGCAGTTCTGAATTATGTAACGGTGATTAGCGTACGGCAACTCAGTGATGGAAAAGTTTGTTGACTTGTAATTTTGAAAATCTCGATCTTAAAGTTGATGGAAGCTTTCCTTGGAAAATTATGAACGATGCTACTTTACCTAATAACACAACAGAAGCGCTTTCTAGTCAGACATTGGATGAATTAAAGTTTTGGAAATTTTTTTTGAATACTTGTTAAAGAAAGCGCTAGCTGGGGAAATCTTTGTTAGAAACAAGTTTCAAATTTGTTCTTTAAGCTACTAACAGTATCCAAATAATTATTCTACTGTGAGTAAGCAAAGAGAATATTCATTTATCAATTTAGACAAAATCACAATGGAATACAAAGATGCAACACAGTGATGTAGCTGAAAAGACTTAAACCTGACTGCTCGTGCAATAGTGGATACAGCAACTTTTCTATTTGGGTATACTCTATTTCTGGTGAAGTCCTGAATCTTTAAAGAAGATCTATTGAATGATATATGGCTGAGTGAAAGTTTGATGAACTTCATCATTTTTAAAACTACAATCATGGTTTGGAGTTTTGAGCATGAGGCCCGCTATTCACAAACAACTAGTTAATTAAACAGGCATGAAACTTCAATTAAAAAGCATGGAAGGATTCTCTCATACTTTTACAGTTGAGTTCAGTTCAGCCAAATTTAGTACAGTGGCTTTACTTCAGAATTTTTACTCCAAAAAAATATTGCATCACATAGATTAGGAAAAATTCTATCAGACAATATAAAACCACTATTAAAAAAAAAAAAATAGCAAGTTGGTCAATTTAATTGGCTTCAACCTAAAAAAAAAATTGAATCGGAATGTTACGTAACTTCTAATCAAAAGGTTATTCCGGCTCGTCTTTTCCTTTCTCACCTTCTTCTTAGTTATCTTCTGATCCTTCTTCTTTTCCTTCTTCTACGTTTCCTATTACTTCATCATATTCCTTTCTCCTTCATCTTTCTTTTTTCTTCTGCTCTTTTTTATTTAATTCTTCTTTTTCTCACCCTCCTCTTTCCTCTCCACTTATCCTCATACTCTTTTATCATCCACTTATTCTTTCCCCTCTTTTTTCTCTCTCTCATTATCTACCTTTTTATTTTTCTTCTTCTATCCGCAATATTTTTTCTTCTCCTTCACTTTAACATATTTTTCTCCTCAATTTTTCTTCTTTTGCTTCTCATATTTTTCATCTCCTTCCTAACTTTTATCTTCACCTTCTTTTTTCATTCTCTTAGCTCTATTCCTCATTCTACTGTTTCTTATTTTTCTTCTTTTTTTTATGCGGGGAAAAATTCATATCACTTCAAAAATAATGTTCAAGCTTCATTGATGCACGTAGTTCATTTTTTGTCACATGGAGCGCTAGAGTTTTCGTTACTGTTTTTACTATTATATAATACAATAAATTATCTAATGTATTTTATATCACAATTTGGATTTGAAGGAACTGAAAATTTTGAAAACTGCGAAATATACATAACATAATTTATTAATATGGAATTTGAAATTAATAAATGATGTATTTAATATCAATTTGATATTATTGATATTCTATAGGGGAAAGAAATATTTTCATTATCACTAAATGAAGCGAATTAGGACCATGAAAAGCGATAAAATTTCATCGATCAAATGATTCGAGGTATTGTATATTGTAAATGTTTGTGAAGCTGACCGTTGAGCATGCTAATTAAACAAACATTCGCCTTCTGGGGCAATCAATTCGATACTGATGAACTGTTCTATCATACCCTATTGGATAGGTTACCGACCAGAATTTGTACAAATCCCTGATGAACTCTGCGCATGTAATCATGATCTAATTAGAGCAATTTACAAAGTCTATCTACATAAATTGATCAATTTATGCTATATAAATTTCTGGAATTGCTTGTTAGTCATATTTCACATTGTGGAGAAATAGTAGGGGCAATGCTTTTTAGCTAACTTCCAATCAGGAGAAGGTTCTCAATTCGATCTGCTTTTTTAATTTTTTTAATGCTTGTACTAAATTACTCGTGCACTATTGAATTGAACCGGTTACGATAATTAAAAAAATAAAATAAATTCAGCGGTGGTCCCATCCAAGTTTCGCAAGGATCGGCCCAATACTTGAGCCAATATCAAACAAAAAGGAGCCATCTATGTCTTAATTTCAATTTTGATTGAATAGGATAGTTTCACACATAACCGACAGTGGGGTAACCGGTGTCGTTTACAGTACCAGGAAGATCATTGTAACTTACGGAGCGCTTCACATCTACCCGATCTTTGAAATCATATGATGTAGCCTAATTGTGCCATATCATTAAATATGTCCCATTTTTTCCTTTGAATAAAAGTGAAAGGTATTAGTTTGTTCGTCAGTTGTAGTTTGAACTTCGCGGGTAGATGACCGTTTTCTGCATCAAGTTATTGAGAGAGAGAATAAGAATCATATCTTTGTCCTATTCTTGGCAAGATGACATTTTTTCGGAGCGATGTTGTATCGCGTGATTCATTTGACAAATCAGGAAGTAGGCTTTAGATCAGACATGGGTGAACTTTTCAAGGAGAGGGCCAGAAGAAATCAGAAATTGCGAGGGCGGGCCAACAATTTGATCAATACTAATGTTTAAGAGATAAACATGTTTTTTACTTTAACTTTTCATGTGAAATTTAACGACTTGCAGTCAAATATTTGTTAAGAATAAGTATAACTCACTTAATCTGTAGGCCGAGCGCTTTCGAATCTATGAGATCCATCTTCAGAGGCGTGGGTTCCTAAAGGCCTAGAGGCGTGGGTTCCTAAAGGCCTAGAGGCGTGGGTTCCCACATGAAAAGTTAATATTAACAACGCAGTTCGTCATGGAACAAGAAATCCAGGAATGTTTTTTACATTTCAGTCATCAGTTTAAATTTGAAGCCTCAATGATGATTATCCTCAATAATTAAAATTATAGTGGAAAACTGCTGTTTAACTCTCTAAGGGAGGCAATGAAGTAACAAAAAATATGTCTATAAAAAAGTTGATAAATTAAGTAAAATTCAACAACTCTCTATTTAACGTAGAATATTGTATTTAGGAAAATTATAATAGTGAAAGCCTTCTTAAAAGTAAAATGGCTTTTGATTCATTTCAATGCGGTCCCTTTCAGAATATACCTACTCTGAAAAATTAATAGCTTTGAAGAATATTTTCTAATTAATATTTTGAAATTAACGGTGTCAAAACCATTTTTCACACATAATCGGCTTTGGGTAACCGATGCCGTTTACCCGGCATAATTAAATTGTGCTGTAACACCCTCGAGTAATTTTGAATGATAATTTGCGGGCGTTAACAACACCAAAAAGGAGCATACATTAAGTATGACTAGACTCTCATCTTTCTTCATCTCTCTTCTCATCTTTTCTTCGTATAAGAAAAGGGATAAAACAATAAAATAAAATCATTAACTTGGAGTGATGCATTAACAAAAGAAATCCAGCTCAAACGGTACAATAACAATTTCGATCATTACCCCTGGCCAGGTTAGTTAAACTATCAAAAAAATCAAATTCTTAAAATTAAAAAGTCCAGATTACCCGGTTTTGATCGTCGCCCCAGTCACAATAAAAAAGGAAAAATGCTACCTTATAACATGTTATGTACTTTACAAAACTAGGTCATGAGCTCATCACCAGCAATCCACTAATAAGTATTGGTACTCAAATTAACAATCAGTCCATGGCGGTATGGTTGTCATATCCCCCTTGACATTCCTTGGGTGATTACAAATGGGCTTCCATTGTCAACGACTCAGCATGGTCAATTTCAGCTCCATACCATGACCTCCATACTTCGACCACACTGTAAGGGTGCAAACTTAATTAAAATAGGTCGACATTATTTACCATACCAGTATACCTAAAAGTGTGACCAGTAATATTATCACAACATACAGTCATATACAATAACTTCAATAGACAAAGTGGTGGAATAAAAGATTAACTAGAGGAAATAGAAAAAGAAAAGAAACATCAAGGGCAAATGAGATGGAGTAAACGAATGGTAGCAAACAATTATAAGAGACTCTTACAATGGAATAGAAAAATAAATAACTGAAATGAATAATAGCGCTTTGATTCAGCTAAAAAAATCAAATCATGAAGCCTCCAAACATGAAATCAATATTTTAGATTTCGTCCTGAAAATCTTGTTTCACTAGAAATTTCAATTATTGATGACTTCAATAACGCAGTAATGGAATAAAATTCATTATTTTTATTGAAGTGATCTCTCAATAATATTATTACCGTGCTAGTACTATAGGTTCATAGGTTGCATAGCAATTTACAAGCGACTACTATTAGAACTTTTGTCTAGATTGGAGTCACTGAAACATTCTATGGAAGTTGTACTTGTAGATTGTAATTTAAGAGAATTATCATCTAACTAAACAGTTCCCTGATACCCTGTAGCCCATATTTTCAAGTCAATTATCTCCATTTCATATCGAAAGCCCGTTATTTGCGTGGAATTCACCTATATTCCAATTCGTATTGAATGAGATCTCAAAACAGAAAAATTCCAGTCTGTAGTGAACAATATTGAATTTCTGTGGAATTCAGTCTCAATCTCAGTGACTCGGATAAAAAGTGCTTAATTAAAATTTGTTCGTTAGGAAAAAAGTCGTAGGTTCAGCGAGGTATTTTCGTGTTCATGTTTATTTCTGTTCCTGAACAGTGAAAAATCCATGATCTGAGTAGGTTCAATGGAAATTCCCTTATTTCTGCTTGATTGGCTATCTTCATCATCATCATCATCCACATCCATCCCCTGGGTTGTCACTTCATTGTTTTCCACCATTGTTTTAGAAAATTCAATTTTTTCTTCATCTCACAGAGATAGAAATAGATCACTTGTCTTATTAATGTTTATATTGAATAAAACATGGTCAGTACTTAAATACGGAATGTTCCATACATAAAGTGATGACATAATTTTCTGGATTACTACAATGATGATAGTAGAGAATGGCTCAGTATGAATAATGAGTATCGATCTAAAAAATGTTAATCTCATCTGAACTGATCTCATCGGTTAGGATGCATATATGCTTCTTTTTCCTAAGATCGTCCGGAAATTAATGTCTTTTTGAGCGGTTTCTCAATCCTTTGAAAGGTTGCGATACACTAATCCTAACCTTTTTTCGGAGGATGAAGCCCACATAGGACTGAGACCTGTACGTGGGTGATAAGTTGGATGATGGTGATTGATGAGTTGGATCTACAGCTTTAGGTGAGTTCCGAACCACAACTTACATCGAAAGCAGGTCGGCATGATAAAGAGTCTTATTAAATGAATGACAAGGCGTAGCGACTCGAACCTTCTCGTCTTTAGTGATAATTTGCCGTTAAGGATAGTTATGTTAGAAATTTTCATTAAATTCATTGATGATTCTTCTTAAAATTTATAGATTGGGAAGACTACTTTCTTTCCTTTTTGTAAGACACGTAGAATATTCTCCATCTTAGATATATAACCTTGATTCTACTTCTTTTTTCTGTAGATTACGTCTTGAAGACTCCAGTTAAGGAGTACAAGACAAGTCAGATCAACAATTATACACTAGATACCATAATTACTACGGTATATCAATTAGTTGAGGCGAGGCTTAATTTTTAAGTGGAAGGAACTCTTGTACACTATAAAAAGCTTTATCAACTAAATATTTTTTCAATTGTTTTTAAAATATTTCTATATTTACAAGACTCTTTAAAAACTGCGGTAGCTTGTTGTAGAATTTCCTACCAATATAACTAGGTTTTTGTTTGAATAAGCTACTATTGTGACTCACCAAGTGATAATCTTCTCGGCTTCTTGTTTTATAATCATGTGTGTCAAGATTTTGTTTAATATTATTCGATTTTACATATAAAGTAGCTTCACAGCAGGGTACAGCTAGAAGACCAAATCTCTTGAACAACGGCCTACATGAATCTAATCTATTTACTCTTTCTATACACCTAACCGCTTTCTTTTGGATCTTAAACACCCTATCAAGGTTTTGTTTTGATGAATTACCCCATACTAAGATAGCGTACCTAATATGTGACAGTAAGAGCCCATGGTTTTTTTTTTGTAGATTACGTCTTGAAGACTCCATTTAAGGAGTATAAGACAAGTCAGATCAACAATATTATACACTAGATAACATAATTACTTCAATTAGTTGAGGTGAGGCTTAATTTTGATGTGAAAGGAACTCTTGTACACTATAAAAAGCTTTATCAACTAAATATTTCTTCAATTGTTTTTTAAATATTTCTATATTTTCAAGACTCTTCAAAAACTGCGGTAGCTTGTTGTAGAATCTCCTACCAATATAACTAGGTTTTTGTTTGAATAAGCTACTATTGTGACTCACCAAGTGATAATCTCCTCGGCTTCTTGTATTATAATCATGTACATCAAGATTTTGGTTAATATCATTCGTTTTTACATATAAAGTAGCTTCACAGCAGGGTACAGCTAGAAGACCAAATCTCTTGAACAACGGCCTACATGAATCTAATCTATTTACTCTTTCTATACACCTAACCGCTTTCTTTTGGATCTTAAACACCCTATCAAGGTTTTGTTTTGATGAATTACCCCATACTAAGATAGCGTACCTAATATGTGACAGTAAGAGCCCATGGTTTTTTTTTTGTAGATTACGTCTTGGAGAGTCCAGTTAAGGAGTATAAGACAAGTCAGATCAACAATATTATACACTAGATAACATAATTACTTCAATTAGTTGAGGTGAGGCTTAATTTTGATGTGAAAGGAACTCTTGTACACTATAAAAAGCTTTATCAACTAAATATTTCTTCAATTGTTTTTTAAATATTTCTATATTTTCAAGACTCTTCAAAAACTGCGGTAGCTTGTTGTAGAATCTCCTACCAATATAACTAGGTTTTTGTTTGAATAAGCTACTATTGTGACTCACCAAGTGATAATCTCCTCGGCTTCTTGTATTATAATCATGTACATCAAGATTTTGGTTAATATCATTCGTTTTTACATATAAAGTAGCTTCATACACATATAAGCAGGGTACAGTTAGGAGACCAAGTCTCTTGAACAACGGCCTACATGAATCTAATCTATTTACTCTTTCTATACACCTAACCGCTTTCTTTTGGATCTTAAACACCCTATTTTGTTTTGATGAATTACCCCATACTAAGATAGCATACCTGATATGTGACAGTAAGAGCCCATGGTAAGCTGTAAAAAGAAACTTTTTGTCATTTAATCTAGCGAGCTGTCGCAGGACAAATACCCCAGATAAAATTTTACAACATATTTTCTCAATGTATGGAGCCCAGGTCAATCGTCTATCCATCAAAACTCCTAGAAATGCAATTTCTTCTTCCTAGTCTAGTTGATTATCGTTTACAAACACGTTTATAGCCCTATCTTCATTTAAATTATGTTTGTTTTTGAATTGAAGGTATTGGCATTTTTTATTATTTATTGTTAATTTCAACTGATTTAAGAATTGGACAATGGACTGCACACCTATATGGGCACTTATTTCTAAATTATCTAGATAATACTTCGAATGAAACTGCAAGTTTTTTTTTGGTAGGCTCTATGTACATTTTGATTCCTAAGTAAACGAGTAATAATTTATCATTTCTCTTGATGAAGAGACCGATTATATTTTGGACCATCAGCTTATATTCAATTCAGCTTTAATCCATATGAGCAGATCATTCTTCGTCAAGAGCCGAAACCATTTTCTACTAACTTGACAAGAGCAGATCGTTTTTCACCTGTTCGCCCCGTGCTAGTGAAGGTGAAGGTGACCTCGTAGACTTCAGGCCATAAATAACCCTTTCCCCTTTTACTTTTATAACTTCAGTTGACACCACACAGTAAATATCCACTTCAACTATCTCCACACAACTACACCAACCTCAAATAATCAAGTATCCTACCATTTTCTTTTCAATGAAGATATATATTTTAAGAATTATTGATAGCCTTTTTCTTCTTCTTCTTCTTCTTCTTCTTCTTCTTCTTCTTCTTCTTCTTCTTCTTCTTCTTCTTCTTCTTCTCCTCCTCCTCCTTCTTCTTCTTCTTCTTCTTCTGTACTCATACCAAAGCAGGCTCTCAAATTCTGTAGTCACAAAATTTGTCTTTAATCCGTTTTCTCTGCAGTTTCGCCTGCAATATTAAATTCAAAAAATGATACCTGTTGCAATACTTCAATATATTGTTCTTCTTGACAAATGGAAAACAAACAATTATTGTCTATGCCACTCATCCATTGATTGACGGGAATACTTTAAAGAGATTGCGAATTGAGACTTCTTGACTCACTCTCCTTGAATATCTCTCTCACTCCTACCTACTATATGTGACTCTGGCATAATCGAGAATCTACTAGAACATTTTCTATGTGATCGAGAAATCGAGATATTTCTGGAAATCCTAGTATAAATGAAAACAGTATGGAAGGGATCTCTTCGTCTGTGTTGAGTCAGTGTTGTTTGATCTTCTTCCAAAAGTTCGGATGATAGTTTATACAGACAGTGTGATTATGTAACGAGTGACAGTTTATACAGACAATGTATTATCCAGTGCCAGTTGAGTGACAGAGTATAGAGACACTGTGCTTACACATATCAAGTTATTGTAATCAGACTGTGCTTCTTAAGTGTTCCAATTATTGAGTGTTGAACTGTTTTAGACATTTCTTCTTAATTCATTGAACAGTTTATTGGATAGATGTTTATTTAATTATCGATCCGCCTATTCAAAGTTAGTAATCAATCAATTTTTGTACGGAGATACCGAAAATCCTCTATTAGCTGAACGTTAATGATCTGTTTTTTCTTATTGGTTTCTCTTGTGATTAGTGTGTGTTTACGAGTAATTTATGTAAATAAAGTGCGAGTGCTCATTTCAAGTGCTGTCTCCATTATCCCAGTGTTAGAACGCATAACAATATGATGCAAGTATTGGATTTTCAAAATCGCCGTATCAACGACTTTCCCAACTCTTCTCACTCCTCTAAAAACTTCCTGATCTTTTACAGTAACTAGCTATTTTCATGAAATTGGCTCTTTGAAACTCTGGGATTAGTTCTGCTGTGAATTTTTTCAAGTAATGAGTTAGTATTAAATCAGATCATAAGGGTTTCAATATTTCAATGTAGTTCAATGGAAGGTGAACATCAAGTCTATCATGTTCGGACTTTTGGAATGTATTATTCTGCTGTAAATTGTTCAAGTATTGAGCTGGTATTGAATAAAATTATCCGGATTGAATTATTAGAGAAAAGCCTCTCCGTTTCTTAGTAATTGATAGTAAAAGATACTTTTAATTCATATTGTGATTTTCTGCTTCTTGTTATTTTAAGACCTCCTTTTCTCTTTTCATCCAATTTTTGACTGTGATGTGTTTCATCCTTTCATCTCAAAAGTTTCAACAACTTACTTGTTCAGTTTACTGGAAGTATAAACTGCGATATTTAGATTTTTTGAAGCTATTGAAATAACTTTGAAAAAAAAGCTTTTAAATAATCTGAAAACTTTCTCAATTTAGAAGAATATTTTAAAAATTCTGGGGTAATAAAGAGCAATTCGATTGAAAGTTCAAATTATTTGATTCATTTCACCCAGTTTAACACTGTGAACCTTGTAACATCATGAATTAGGTAATTGCCAAATTTTCAATATTTTCTATGACAGGATATTTGTGTTTTTAAAAATTATTTTGCTGTTGAGGGAGCCCTCTGTCTCATAATTCCACATTATTTTTCGAGTTGCTTAATGTTAATTTATTCGTCGACCATCAGCATTTAATAATTAAATAATTAATTTGGTTATTTATTCGTTAATTTTTCACGATTTTTATATTGTCTATTTGTGTTTGGAAATATTTTTCCTAATTCCTACTTGTTTCTTATTAACATTTCGTGTAAGTCCATTAGTTATGGTTCTCCCTGTTACTAATGGGTGTGTCTAGTCACAGTCAGTGGCAGGCTTTTTACGTAGTGCTTGGCTAATAGGATGCTTTTTGACTGTAAATTAATATAATACGTCTATGAACCGCATGATAATTATACAGTTATATATTTACTAGTTATTACAAATACTATTATATTAAGCTACTCTGTATTTTAGTTAGGTTGAGATTGAGACAGCCGACACTATAACTCGTGTTTTTAAAATAGAAGTGGTTTTGACGACACTTCAAGCAAGATATACATCACGAACATGTACCATAATATCACCACCAATACGAAGAATTTATAATATTTATATATTTCGAAAGTTTTGATGATCTCTTTTGTCGACAAAGCTCTCGCGCTACATGTGATAAAAAATGAACTAGGAACATTATTGATGAGCAAATGAATAAATAAGAATATTTCTTCTTTTTTTCGGAGGTGAAAATGTATATGTTGTGCTGAATAAGAATAAGAAAAGGAAAATGGATACGGAAAAAATATACTATTCAGTTGACTTTATAAATAAATTGAAGCACGTTTTTAAAGGCAGATTCAATTGAAATGGGCAGTCTGCTACTCTCATATTATATTAATGTATTAACTTTATTTTTAAATCCTGTATATCGGGTTTAAAAAGCCAGATTCAATTGAAATGGACAGTCTGCTACTATCATATTATATTCTTGTATTAACTTTAATTTATTTTTTAATCCTGTATATCGGGTTTAAAAATTCATCATAGACTTTGATCAAGTGCTGACTCTCTTAGTTATGGTTCTCCCTGTTGAAGTAGACCTATAGTAATCGTGTTAGCTGCGAACATTCCAAAAAACTTGTAATCGAATGCATGGGATATGCATTGAATAACAGCATGTCAATTCAAAATTTATCCCATATTTTAATGAAGTTTTTTGACTTTATTATTAAAGGGGGCCCAATTGTGATGGCTGAGTACATACGAAAGCCTGTAATTGAATGAATGCACGGTTGACCTGTTGTGGCCTGTTGGAGGTCAGCACTAGCAGCAGAGTGGCGTCGCCAGATTCAGTGGTCACCAGGACGTCTGGCCGCCGGCTACTAGCGACCGTGCGTCCCGCTAGCTGCTGCTCACATCGGCCGAAAATATCACGTGGGCAGATTAGCATAATTAAGGCAAGAGTGTGGGCGAGGGGTATGGGCGAACTAAGGTAATATTGATCTAGAGGGGTGGCAGAGTGGGGTGACGCGTGCGCACGAGTGCGCGTCCGGGAGTCGCCCGCCGCGATCGCGGGTCAGTCGGAACGGTGCAGCAGCGAACTGCAGTCGCTCGTCCGTTCTCGTCCGTCGTCGACCGCTGGAAATGTGTCGCGCGTTTTTCATTTCGTTGTACGGACACCGCCCCGTCGCCATCGCAAACGCAAACGCAAACCGCACGATTACCGAGTTCAAATTCTGAGTAGAGTGTCAAGAGTCAAAAGGCGGTGCACACACGTCGTTCGCAACTACGGGTAGGTGTCTCACCACACAACCCTCAACTCTTTCATACCACACATGTGGTCACATTCTTCAATCATGTGTCGCACCATCAACATTCACCACATATCTCAAATTCCTGCAACATGTGCTCGTTTTTGGATACTCGAACAACTATGAAGATCAAACGTTCTCACCCGGCTACAGATGAAATATTGCAACAATAGTTTATTATGGGAGATATCATACTTGCCTTCTTTAAATATCACAAACCATCGAAATTCACGACATTATTTTTAAATTTCTGCAGCATATCCTCTTTTTTGGATAATCGAACAACTTTGAAGGTCAAACGTTCTCACCCGGCTACAGATGAAATATTGCATCAATTTATGTTGGGATACATCATACTTACCTTCTTTAAATTTCACAAACTATCAAAATTCACGAGATTACTTTTAAATTTCTGCAGCATATGCTCTTTTTTGGATACTTGAACAACTATGGAGGTCAAACGTTCCCACCCGGCTAAAAATAGAATATTGCATAAGTGTATCATGTTGAAATAATTAATTATTCTTATATCTGTTGCCTCCATTGACCTTATAGCTCTAAAATTCCTGAAACATAACATTTGCTTCTTTTTTGGATACTCTAACAACACTATGGAGGTCAAATGTTACCAACCGGCTAAATGTGGAGTATTTTATCATTAATTAGTTTAGAAATTATCTTTCCCTCTCATACAAATGAAGATTGAAGAATCTTTTTCACCTTTTACTCCAAACCCATGTGATTCGATTCCTTGTTCAGGTGCCAGCCACCTGCTACTCTACTTCTCTCATACACCGCACTACTTGGAAATCCCTGAAACATGAGCTATTCATTTGAATATGACAATTCATTTTTATTGTATGTATTTTATTGGTGGAGAATTCCTTGCAGGTAGTTCATTTCACCAATAGAATAAGTACTGTAAGACTTGACTAGCACAGTTTTCAGGACGCTCCGGAGTAACTTCAGTATCCCTGATGGAAGCATGACTGACAATCTAATGCATTACAAAATACGTTTTAGATGGTTTTTATTGGGGATTATTCCCATACGATCCTGAGGATTGAAAATGGGTGAAGTGCAATATGTGGATATAAAAATACAAAAAATGCCAGGCTGTCACCGTGACCCATATCAGCTAGATAGGCTACATTCACTCACTGAGAAAATGCAAACTTTAATGATATACGAGATAGATAATCACTTCACTCACTTTATTTAAGAGAAAATGAACAGCCTGACACATGTTCGATGTTTTAAATAAAATTGGATATGAAATTATACTTAAATGAATCACATTTATCTGGATTTCCAATTTTCATTTCCCTAATTAACGATTCAAATAGCTAGATCTCCAATAATCACATGAGTAGTTGGAAATGTTAGAAATAGCTTTCCCATGAATCAAATAATAATTATAATATTGGAATGAAAAATTTCAAAATTATATGATTTGGATATGATAACAGAATATTATTATATTATTAAAAATAATAATTATATCTTGTGACCTGGCTCACATGTCAAACCTGAACAAAGTTCGAGGCCTGTGACGTGACTAAACGACAGGGTTAACGTGTCCTCCGAAACCCGTTAGATTAAAAATTATCAATGGTTTAAAATTGAGATTGACAGAAAGTTAATAATAAAATTTATAATTCATCATTTATTGAGCCATAATAGGAATGTTTCACAAAATGTTCAGATTTCGATGACTAATGCTTTTCACATTTAGAGGAGGAATTCATTAAACGGGAATGATTTTTGAATGAACAGGAACAAGGAAAACTGAGCTAGCAATTACATATGAATGGACAGGAACAAGGAAAAGTGATTCAGGGCTGCCGATTTCCCGGTACAGTAGTACATTCATCTCGATATTTCTAGCTGAACAAATGTTTGCTGCCTTAATTTCCAAAGTGGACCGGTTAGTTTTTCAAAGTGAAAAGCTGTCTGTTTTGATAGAATCATCAATTTCCAGTCTTTCCTCCTAGGTATCGCGCACAAAACTATCGGAATTTCAGTGCCAATGATGGCTAATGCAATTAGCACGACGAATGTTATCGCTTATGAAGGAAGGGATGAAGGAGAAAGGGGAAACGTTTTAAGAGGAAGTGAGTGAGTGAGAGAGGGGGGAGAGTGAAAGAGAGAGAGATAGAATGAATGAGATAAAATAAGACATCAAAGAATAATAGGGAAGTGAGGTAAAGAAGAAGTTGGACTACAGAAGAAATACGTCTACACTTAAAGTAAAAAGGAGAGACTAATAAGAAAGGTACAAAAGACGTTATTAAAGTAAGATAAAGCCGAGGTACTCTCCATCAAGTTATAAAAATACAGCGGCTTGAATTCTGAATAAGATCAAATACTTTGTCTCAATTCATTTTCAGTTTGGAGACTGACTGAAATAATTATTTCTCACTTAAAAAGCTGTTCCGAAACGTTTGAGAAGTGATCTTATAAGCTACTTAGAAGATGCTGTATGAACTATAAATTAGCTAGGTTCTCAGGTTGACGTAAGAAACTGAAATTCAAATACTGTACATCATTCGACTTGATTAAGAAGGATAAGGGTAGAAGACAATATTCTAGAACAATATTTCCCAAAAATTCTTTCATAAAGGGAAAGATATAAGAGCATCCTTTTTCACAATTTATCATTACAGATTGATGTATTATCGACTATTTTTGATAGTTTACTTCCTAAACTAGTAAGATTTACAGAGGCTTTTTAGCCGCCTATCGTTCCGCTATATTACTCACACGTTTTTCATAAATATAGATTACTCTATCTTTTATCTTGATCAACAAATCTGATCTGCGCAGAACAGATCTGATGAAGCAAATAACGAGCAACAAAACAGAGAAAGTTTTGCTCAAACTTTATGTTTAGTAGCTCGGAGCTTCGGAAAATTACGGGAATATTACATTCACCTGTATTGTTTACAATATGGAAATCTGCTATTAAGTTAAAAATATGTAATTCGAATAAAAATTTAAATTATGAAAATACTGAATCGAATTATTTGAATCATTAAAACTATTCACCGAATAATCATTTCAACCGTGAAATTCCGAGAGTGAAGATTTTAATGTATGCATAAAGTAAATGAACGCTTATTGAATTCAAATGAGCCGTGATAATTTTTCAAAACATGATTTTCCCTTCAAGTGCCAGTTTCCCTTGGGATATTTTGCTGATTGGACTGATGTCTGTGGATTTGACTGTGGTTGGTTTGTAAGGAGAGAATGTGAGAGAGTGAGAGGAGTTAGCTGAGAGAGTTGAGTCATAGAGGGATGTTGCATTCCACGACGCATGCGCAGTTGTAAAGTTTGGCTGATCCGGGAGATGAGCGGGAGCCCGGGATTTCGGTGGAATCCAGTTTTGGCCTGTTAAACTTATCCTTGCTTCATTGGAAAAATTGATTGAAGATGGAGAAAAGAGGTTGAATATGAAACAGAAAATAACATTAAGAATAGTTCATCTGAAATATAGATTGGAAGTTCATATTTAGGCTACTTAGGTATATTATTATTATTGCATTCATAAAAAAATTGGTTATCACATTAATCATGCTAGCAGAGATCATGTTCGTTCGCTGAGCACGGTGTAGGCGTGATCGTGATATTCAGTCACGTGCACTCAGGACTGCGCTTGGAAGGGTGACCGGTAATGACGTTATCAGCTTTCCGGAATCCACCTGAAACTGTAGGCTCACCATAAACACAATTCCCACGCACATTAACAAGCTCCACTTTTAAAAATTCTTTGACTCAAAATCAGAAACAACCTGTTCTAAAATAGATTTTAAAATTATAGCTTTCTAAAAATTCTAAAAATTAGAATTTCAAATAATGGAGTCCAATTTTAGTCATAAATTTTCCAGTTTTTCAAATAGGCAGAATGATTGAAAGGCTGAAAAAGCGTAGATGACGAATATTGTAAGTCGTTCACTCAGTTCACTGTAGTGAGCCAATATGGAATAGTGACAGTTCAATTTTCAATACACGAGACATTTTTCCGGTCCATCAGCGCTCGTTGTTATGATTTTAAATGAAAAAATCTCCTGTCACATCTCTGTGCTATCGATATGGCCGTTTTCCCTTGAAAAATACTTGCGAGAAAATCAATCTAGGTATTTTCATGTCAACCTGGAAATGTTTGCTTCCAGTGAAAAATATGTCACACTAGCTGACAGCAATAGAAGATTCTACGGAGTCAACAACTGACGTACAGTACAAGAAATGAAATGGCCTCGCTCTTATTTCTTTTTTAAATTATTATTCTTCAATCCATGTGGAGTGACTGGATGCTCGCTGAGCGTGATGAGGGTTATCGCGATGTTAAGTCACAAGCGCATGAGACTAAGCTTGGAATGGTGACCGACAAAAAATAGCATGACGTTATCTGCTTTTTATTACTTACCTGGGGCCTGTTGCATAATGGGCTAGTAAAACTAGCCTATTTTACAGGTGTGAATTTTTCAACTTACCAGTCTAGCATTTTCTGTTGCATCAAGAAACAGATGTAGGTCATGTTATTGTTTTTTTACGGTAGTTTTATAACAGTAGATTTTTGCTAATTACAAGTCAGCTGTTTAACATTTAGATTACGGAGGCCATTTTGAGAGAATTTTGTGCAGCCCAAATGTAATCCAACCTAGAAAAACTATCTACAGTCTATGCAAACCTTGCAGTACAGAGTCTTATGACAATGCTATTCCATATGGGAATATGAGCGCGCTGTTGCCATTTTTTCATGTTGTATGAGAATGTAACAGCTTGACTGGGCTTGCTTGGCTACTTAGCAACTTGACAGCACTGTACCCCATAAGGCTAATACTGCCAACTAAAGCTGGTAATACGGCTTGACTCGATGATTTTCAACTTGTAAATTGCAAAATTCTATTGCATGAGCACTCGAAATGTTTTACCAACATTGAAGTAGGTGGACTAGTTGACCTAAATGTTGATCAGCTGACCTGTAATTTGAAAAAAAAATTCTGAAATAAAACCTCTAGTAATACTAGAGACAGATGTTTCTTGATGCAACACAAAATGCCAGAAATAGTAATAATAGGCCACTTTTACTAGTCGATTCATGAAGAGGCCCCAGTTTTACTAGTCGATTCACGCAGTCGATATGGAAAGTAATATAATTCTAGACTAAAATGTGGCAGAAATCGATATTATCACATCAAATGGTGCAATTACGGATTTATAAATAATATATAATACAAATTATATATTATTTTGTAATAAATATATATAAAAATGCAATAGTGTTTGGTACTAGCCACTAGTTCTCTGAATGATGTGTTCATGCAACAGAATTTCATAAATTCAGTGTTCAGTTTAGTTCAATCTAGTTCAGTACAATGATTTCTTTTAATACTCACTTAATTTAATTACTTTTAATTTATATCTTTACAATACTTCCAATGAAGGTAACGATGGACGTTCAAACTATGAAATTAAACTATTATTTTATTCTAAAAATTTGAATTAATTTTCTAATATTGAAAATTAATTCATATTTTTCAAGTGATGGCTCCCACTATACAAAGTGTTTTAGGAGGAATCTCCGAAACTTGAAGAACTCATTCCTTTTATTGAAATCAAGGAAAAAATTCATATTACATAGGTCCCGGAACATTGACACTCATTCATTGGCGTTCATAGGAGCCGCGTTCCTTAACAGTGCACTAGAAACTACGGCATCTGATTGGTCTATACACATCCACAGACCGGCTCCTATGGATTCTTAAAAATACGATGCTGAATCATTTTTTCGTGTGGCATGCAAATAGCACAAAAAGTGGCCTTGTTGACCTAAATGTTGATCAGCTGACCTGTAATTTGAAAAAAAAAATTCTGAAATAAAACCTCTAGTAATACTAGAGACAGATGTTTCTTGATGCAACACAAAATGCTAGAAATAGTAATAATAGGCCACTTTTACTAGTCGATTCATGAAAAGGCCCCAGATTTACTAGTCGATTCACGCAGTCGATATGGAAAGTAATATAATTCTAGACTAAAATGTGGCAGAAATCGATATTATCACATCAAATGGTGCAATTACGTATTTATAAATAATATATAATACAAATTATATATTATTTTGTAATTAATATATCTAAAAATGCAATAGTGTTTGGTAAAAGCCACTAGTAATACATGTTCTCTGAATGATGTGTTCATGCAACAGAATTTCATAAATTTCCAGCTGATTACTGGTATTACAAGCTTGTATTTGCTCATGCAATAGGCCCCTCAGATGGTTCATAGCCTACCTAAAACTGTAGTTCCACTGTCCATCTCATTGTCATCGACTGATTATCCACACGCGATTCTCAGACTCATGTGGGCCTCATTAATACGAAAAGAAGATCAAGAAACCAAGAATATGACTTTCACAGGCAACTAAGTCAACAATATTACTGGATTTTCCAACAATTCCGATAAAGTGCAATGTTTAATGGTTATCAAATAATTCATGTTCAATAATTCAATGCAGTGAGGTTACACTGTGATCTGACTGATTTTTTTCTGAGGGTTTAAACATAGGTTTGAGACCTGTGCGTGGGTTATGAGTTGGATGATGGTGACTGAAGAGTTGGACCAACATTTTTAAGTGAGTTCTAAATCACCAGAAAGTGATTTCGCAGCAGCGAACTGAGTCTTTTTTGCTGGCCAATCAATCGGTCACCCTTGCAAAAAAGGTCCAGGTGGTCCTAGCTTATCTTTGAATTGACTGTTCGTTTTTTCATGGGAAGTCCAGTCTCAGGAGATTTAAAATTATCTATCCACTGCAAAACTTTATTTAATCATGCTGTATCGTCATAATACAGGTAGTTTGGGTTCCCCCTGAAGTTGTTGTCACCATGTTCATTCAGTGATAATTTTCCGAGATTCTCTGCCAATAAAAAAAAAACGAAATATATTTCATTTTTTCTCATCTAAGATGTACTGCACAGTGTTATTGTATGTAAACTGAATTTGAATAGAAACTGGTAACTTATACAATGATGGAATACCTCATTAAAGTTATTTGGTTGAGTGGTAGAGGGGACTCTTAAGTCCCAACTCCGCCTAATAAAGCATATTTTCATTTTCATTTATTTATGATTATTGTGTAATTCTTTTGGTTGCCTTGAAAAATTCATAGTTGGTGTACTATTTAACTTCCTATGCAAAATCAATATGCAGAGTTTGATGATGATTTCCTCTGTCACTAACATACAAAACAATAAAAGCTGGTTTAAATTGTGTGATGAGTCTATTGTCTGTTGAACTGATTCGAGCACTGTTCTCTTATATGTAAAATAATGCTTGTTTATGAGGAAACTGATATACCAACTTACCACCACTATAGCGCTTCTCTGCTTCGTATTATTATTATACCGTTATCATAATGAGAAATGCGTTCCATCATCATTGTTCTCTCTTTGATTCTCAGTCAGACGCCATATTTTGCTTCCATCAATTAGTCATTGTTCTCAGAAGCGCTCCAAGAAATGATTTAGCAGATGGTTGAAATTTGTCGCAGGTATTCATTTCAGAGGCTGTCTGTCTCTTACCCTCTCACTCACTCACCCTGTCACCCTCTCTTTCTCTATCTTAAGGAGCTATTGTTTGCGTACTTCCATTGCGTTGACCGATAGCGGAAGCAATTCTCTGAAATTGTAATTGGACAATGGAATAGTCTGCATTCAGCTATCTGTAGAATTCAATTGAATTTGAAGATTCATTCTCCTTTATAAATGTCTCATTTCTAAAAGTTATTCGAAGGCTTCTCCACTCAATTTTTTTTCTTGTTGTCTTCTATGATGAAAGAATAATCAATCCAAATTTCAAGTAGAGAATAAGCAGATATAGTGTATTAATCAACTAGATTTTTCTTAACAAGTTTTGGACAATGTAGCGTAGTCAAAATTTTAGAAAAAAGTGGTTCTTAGCTTTGGGCCTGTTACCTGTTTTTGTCTGTCTCAATATTTTGTCTCAATAAATAGGTTAAATGCATGAAATAAATGGATAAAGCAATCAGGTATTCGAGATGGCTTTTTGTGCATTGGGATGACTTCTTTATTCAACTCCATATTTCTTATTTTTCAGGAATAATACAGTAATTCTCATTATTTGTAGACGATTTTTGAGTCATCGCATTACTTTGATATTTTTAGGTTCTTGAGGTGGTTCCTCACCAAAAGCTATGTTGAGAAAAGCTGAGCTGAAGCAAATAGCGAAGCTCATTTAGAACCTCTACTAGAAATAACATGTCCCGTGTACACCAAAAGCTTAGTCAGCTGGCAAAGAAATGAAAAGTTGCATGGCCAGGAGGGAGGGGCTTAGCTGGCATAGCAGTGCATCGACATACCCTACTGCACAATAAGAATATTGATTATTTGTGGGATAGTCTCGTATGCTTCCAAAAAAAAGATTTAAAGTGAAAATTGAGCTGGGAAAGATTTTCCTTCCTAAGACGTTCAGGAAAATAGCTATTTCTTTGCTTCTGCTCACCACAGCATGAATCTATGATTTTTAGTCTTTAAAATTTTTTTTATTGCCGATGATGTCCACATGAGTTTGAGACTTGTGCGTGGGTAAGGAGGTGAATGATTACACATAAATGCCTAACGGTGTAGCGGGATTCGAACCCACGACCACTTAAACGACAGCAAGCTGAAGTTGCGACGCCCCAACCAACTGCGCCAAGCGGCCCGCTATAGTCTAATATAATTTGTTCTCTCGATATTCTTCCAATTTCCGTTATTTATAGAATCGTTTCCGTGTTGATGATTTCCACATGAGTCTGAGACGTGTGTAATGATCTATAAGAAAAAACATCGTTGTACTTGAAAGTATCTTTCTTTCTAAAGTTTTTTTTTTTGTCACAATCCACGCTTTTCAATCATATATAATTCAAGAAAAAACATAAGTTTTTTTATATCGATTCTTTTCAGATCTTATATTATGAAATTTATTTATCAAAAATCAAGACCTATCATTTCTACAGAAAGATCCAAGAATTTGGAAGTTCCTTGCTTTCTAGCATTATTTCTTCTCACACTTCAATTCCCTCACGCTTTTACGCTAACGAAGAAATCCGGATAAAATTCCCTCCGGAAATAGTCCATTGGGACATAAGGTCTGAGTGTATACGCGCATAAATAGTAAAGTTTGGGAACAGAGTCCCGCAACGAATGTATGCAATGACATCTATGGTTGGTTGGCGAAATGGCGAACACACATTTCTGTGCGTTTGTAGCTTGGAAACAACAAACTCTTGTACAAAGTCACAATAAGCATCTCTGTTTCTGTGTGGAAAGCTTGAGCAAAATATCTTTCAAATAATTATAGCAATAACATTCAGTCCTCAGTCTACTCAGTAGAACAGTAGTCTTCCAACTTTTCGTGCTTCATCATGCTATTGCAGAGAATTAGAATTACAAAGAAAGATTTTCACAAAGAATTAGGATGACAAAGGCACTTTCAATGTAGCATTAGAGTTACAAAGAATTGAAATTACAAAGAACTCAACAAATAATTAAAATTACATCATATTTTAACGATGAAGATGGATTTCAACCAGATGTAAGAGCAGGATTGATAATACTGGTGAACTGTTTGACTTTCATAATTTTCTGATATTGTGCATAAATCCTTGATAAACTATAAAGTGGAAAAATACTATGGTCTCAACTCACCTTCAATAAATAGTATTATTTTTGCATTCTATTTTGATTCAGCTTGTATGTGAGTTACAAATTAATGGATTTCGTGATTCCAAAAATGCAAAAATCAAGGCAAAAATTGAATCCTGATTGTTTTTGTTGAGATGCAATGATTTCTTAAGCATTTTTTCGACATAAAATAATTGCATTTTTATGATAAAAATGCCTCATAGCTGAAAGTGCAACTAGTGCTGGAAATTAAACTACTTACGGTATGTATTTTTAATACAGATTCATACACTTAAATAAGGAAACGGAGGACACGTTAAGCTGTCGGTTCCAGCTGCCTAAAAACAGTCGTTAAGTCACGTCAAAGGCCCTGAACTTATTCAGGTGCGACCTGAAAACTCTAACACCAGACCTGAGGCAGCCAGGTCACACGATATTATTATTATTATTATTATTATCTTATACACTTAAATTTAATGGACATAAATTCTTAGGAATTTTACTGTGGAATAAATATTACAAAAGAGTGGATTTTACAAAAAGTATCAGTTGATAGAATATAGGTAATATTTTTTTATTGAGGTGATAGATAAGTATTGAAACCGTTAAATACATGTTGCACCCATGCAATCTATAATATTGAGTTCTGCTCCTTATTTAATTAAACGATTTTAGCCCTTGAAAGAGCGCTTACGTGATACTTTACAATTTTTTGAGTTTGAGAATCTAAGATTAAGCAGAATATGTATAATTCAGTAGGCATTTCAAGTTATGAAAGAGATTCAGCAAGGAATAAAAAACTCATTGGTCATCCTAGGGGTGGAAGGCGGATCAAAGCTCCACTACTTTTAAGCTGGGAACAGCCTTGTACGAGTAGAATTATGTGCTGGGGTTTGGACAAGAAACTGACATTATTTTTAGTAATATACGAGTAAGGACCGTTTCACACACATCGATATCGGCCGTTTGGTTGATCTCGAACGGAAAGGACAAAAGTGACCAAATTTGGAACTCCGAACGGTTTTATAAAGATAAAGATAAAATTAATTTATTTATATGGACAGAGGCAGAGAAGTCTCTGAAGAAGAAAATCAATGCAAATAGATAATGCAATGAATAAGCAATTAAATTATCGTACGGGCAATTTCGATGTGTTTGAAACGGACGGTTGTCATTAACGTTCGGCATAATATCGATGTGGGTGTAGGTGGATCAATTATTTCTTCACGCCACTGTTGGAGTGTGGACCGTTTGAGATTTTACCGAACGGATGAAATCGATTTGTGTGAAACGGGCCTAATTACTAGTGGAACGCGAAGTTTGTCGTGGACACTGAAATTCAACTTTGTATTTTAATTTATTAGTATTTATCAAGATGGCTAATGCATAATTGGGAAAATTGATTCAAGATTCTAATGATGAAAAGCAGACCAATGAATGCTATTAGTGGTCAATGTTAGTAGATAACTAGCCTGGATTGGTGGCAATCCATTAAATTCTTCCATAATATTCTAGCTTCTAATAATTTGTCTTCCATAATATTCTAGCTTCTAATAATGCTGTCTGAGAAGTTTCACCCCACATTCAAGTTGATCAAGCGCAATTAAAAGACGGTCATGTCACAGTGGTTCGCTCAGTTGGAATAATTATCCATCGGAATGATATTGAGTTCGGTTGATCAGTTCTTGAAAGTTCTCTGACTTGTTAAACTAGTTACTAGCTCTATTTTTAGGGTTATTGACGACTCTAAAAATACCGGAGAGGTTCAGAAAAGGGCACGATTACGTTTGGCGATAAGGACGGTTGAGTTAGATTGAGCTCGGAAAGTGGAACATTTACTATCAATCTATTGCACTATAAATACACGATTGACTGTGGATAGGAGGAAATGATTGTCAATTATTGATGGCGCAGTGTGATGATGAGGGTCTCCATGATTTCTAGCAGTGACCTCTTTGAGGGTATCGATACATTCCGTGTCTCATTAATATGTGCAGTATTTCCGCTGTCGATTTCTTCGACTTTTTCAGGAAGAGTTCATTCCACACAGTGTTGTTATCCACTCAAGACTTGAGGTTTTTCAACAGGGCTTTTTGTTTCGATAAAATCTACCTCTTTATAATGTAAATAATCAAGAATTAATAATGAATGAAAAAACTTGAAGAACCAATATTACAATTCCGCCTAAAAACGCATTGCAAATTTGTGGATTTGATTTTATCCATGATAGATGATTGACAATTGAAAAAGCTCGATGGAACTCAAATGACATTACATTATATCTGGTATAATTCGCTAATACTCTTCGTGCTTTCTTGATAATATTTTATAGTCTTATTAGATAAGTTATGGCAGTTTCGTAATGAATAGATTAATAATTTTATAATCTATGGTGTGAAGTACAACTATTTTTCCAAAATCGTATGCTAAAACATCATCGATGTCTCTATTATAACATCATCTCCTATCTCAATAAATAACGATTACCCAGCTCTCTTAATGGAGGCAGCTATTCAAGTAACTATATAAGTTAGTTTGAAGTACCTAAGTAAAAAAAAAAAAAATAACAGACTGACAAATATACAAAAACAGAATTTGTTAATTTCGAATTCCTCAAAGTGAGTTATACTGAAGACTTCCGCAATGGCGGGTATTGACAACAGCATTGAATAACCGATGGAAATCGATGAATGCTACTGTACGAAAATATCAGTCACCACCTGGAATCGAACCGCGGCCTCTCAATTGCCAGTCGGGCGCCTTAACCACTAGACTATTGTGTCCCTTCGGGATTAATAAAATGATCAACTGCTTAAATGGATGATTTCGCATGAAAATATTGTAATATTATCAACCAGAATATAATTTTGAAACAATAAAATTGAGGGGCTGTGAGTATTTTTCTAGGGATGGAAAATGGAATCCTTTCAGGGATTCTCATTTAGGAATCAGGGAATTTAGGAGAAAAACATTTCTTCAAATTCCTCCACAGCAGGTTTGCCAATTCAATATTCATATCAGCTCTTATAGATGAATGAGAATTTCGAACAAAGATGAGTTAACATATTTTATAGATGTAGATACAACTCATCAGTACTGCGTATCAAGTGGCATAATTTCCAGGTCTATTTGACTTTGTGACGCCATACAATGGGGCTTATTATACCACTAATAATGGATCAGAATACCTAGAGAACAGGGATGTTCGTGGAATAATCAGTACTTCGTATTAAATTGTAATAGGATCAGTGGTGGCAGGCGTACCTGAAATAACATTGATCCTGCAATATAATAGCTGAGTTTGTTCGGATGAAATCGTTCGCAAATAACAAAACGCTCGGCCTTTGAATGTGTCAGTAGCATTTTCCCGTGAGCATTTCGATGAGTGCATGCAGATCAGCATCTCTGGTATCGAAAAGAGTCTGACAGGGGTTTTACTCTTCTGGCCCGATCTCATTGTTTGTCAACGGATTCGTCCCATTGCATGTCAAATTGATAATTGACGGACGTTCCCCGGCTTCTAATACCAACAGACAGTTGAGTGTGTGTGCGTGTACATGGACCTCTGTTCCTACCTCATTACACTTCCAACATTTCTGACAAAAGATTTTTGACGAATATGCAACTGATACTTGCAGCAGTCATCTGATATCAGTAGTGTGCTCAGGGATAGGTTTATTACCACACAGTAAAAAATTGCCAATCACTTGGTATTTTGAGAATCGGATATTTCAAAAAAATCATATTGGTGGACTGATATCATATTCATGACTCATTTTGATTGACAATAATACTAAGTCTATAAGCTGTATGTAGAAGCCAATTACATACAGGGGAATATTTTTATCAATTTTATCGTTTGTTGTGAATATAATTATACGGATATGAAAAAATTTGATTAGAAAATCATGATTGAATTTTTTGATTGTTGGCAGTGAATTTTGATTTCATGGCGGTATTTTCCTATAACTTTAATTATTTATTGTGATTAACATTAGAATTTACGGAATTAATAAAGTGTGAGCGCAAAAAAACTGGACTGTGCATAGCTTCAACTTGAATCGGACAAACAGTTTATAACCTCAAAGGTAGGGTGGATCGGAACTTTCCTACTACTACTTTATTCTACAAATGCAATTAAAATAAAATACTGAAAACCTGAAATAATAATTTAAATAAAATACTGAAAACCTGAAAAAATAATTAAAATAAAATACGAAAACCCGCAATTTTCAATTGACTCTTGAACAACTAAAACCATAATTTTGGGCTTGAGTGTGTTTGTAGTGAGCCGAGGAGCTAATAACTAACTTCAACATGAAAAAGTGCTGGAGATGTGAAGAAAGCCTGCCATCCGATGGTGACACAGTGACTTGTAGCTGGTGTAATAAACATAATTATGCATTTTGAATGTTCGGGGCTGAGGGAATCAAAGTATAGGAGTATGTCAACTCAGAAGAAAACAGATTGACGCTGCCCGACATGTAGGCTAAAGCCAAAAACAAGGAGTGATTCCATCTCTGAATTCGAGAACATGGATATACAAGGTATTCTTAACCAGATTTATAATCGATTAGATATGATGCCAGAGATCAGCAACAAAATTAAAAAAAAAAAAAAAAAAATAGAAAATTTAACAAAATCCATCTCTGGCATCACAGAGGAGATAAAACAGTACATAGAAAAAGTGGACGAATTAGAAAAAATTAATGAATAAAAATAAAAATGCTAGAATCACTGGAAAAAAGAATACTTGAATTGGAGAATCATTCTCTGGAGAGGAATATTGAAATAATTGGCGTGAAGAGGTTGCCGAATGAAAATCTTAATAATATAATTATCCATAATATATGACAGAATCCATCTACAGACTACCAGTAACGAAAAATAAGCAGGAAAACGCAAACATTATGGTCAAAATGAAGAACAAAAAGGAGCGAAACATCATACTACAAAAAAAGGAAAACGCAAATCACAAATGAAGACTTCCTGGCTATCAACAACAAAGAAAAAATCCACCTGGACTAAAATCAAACGAAGGAGTTAAAAAAACTATTCTGGGAGATTGAACAGGAGGTGATACAACAAGGATTCAGCAGACATAATATGGAGCAGAGAGGGAAAAATATATATTAAAAAATCAACAGAGGATGATAAAATACGAGTACTATCAAAGGACGATATCACATCATGTATATGAATATTCACCAAATGAAAAATTCAATTCATGAAAATGAAAAGTGTGAGAGGTGAGGAATAGGACTCTTTTATTATGAAATCTGAATTTTTTCTCTCATTTTTCCATCGTCCAACCCGTTGAAAAATTCAATTATGTTGTGTGCACAGTTTCACTGGTCTTCTAAATCTACAAAATTCTTCAAATAATCTGAATAGATAATTTGTTTTAGGTATCATAAAACTAGATAGATTGTATAATAGGATACACTTGATGAATAGGCTACTTATAATAATTATAAGATGAACGTCATCACTTCAATGTGAAATTTATTATAACAGACAACAAATTATGGGTAAATCACATATAGCAAACAAGATGAATTAATAACCAACAGGCACACAAATTTCATAGACAAATGAAATGATGGAAGAATGAGTAAGGCGAAGTTTAAAGAAGGCTTAATGAATCAAACTAACTTAACGTACAAGAACGTAATTAATGTAATAGTAATAGTAATAATATTAATAATAACAATAATAATAATAAAAATAATAATAATAATAATAATAATAATAATAATAATAATAATAATAATAATATTAATAATAATAATAATAATAATAATAATAATAATAATAATAATAATAATGATAATAATGATAATAATGATAATAATGATAATAATAATGATAATGATACGGGTTCTAAAGGCTAAAATAAGGCTGGCAACATTAAAGTTCACACTTGCACTTTATTTACACACACTAATTGCAAGTTCAATTGATAAAGAAAAACAGACGAACAAGCTAATATTTATTTTCAGTAATTATTCACAAGAATTAATGAATAATTAATTACAGGCTGATCAATAACAAAAGAAACAAGAGTACAATAAACTGTACAATAATGTAGAAAGAAATGATAAAAAGAGCAGCTAGTCACTTACAAAACACAGTCCAATTCGTTATTTGACAGTCCCAAATAATAATCACTTGACACAACGTTTTAAAACTATTAGTAAGCTGCACAAATAGTAAACACTTGTCTCTGAACGTTTCACTGAAATCGAGCGCTGTTTACTTCAACGGCACTGGATTATCTCACACGAGATCTGTAACACAATCTGTCACGCGGGATTGTAAAACTAACTACTGGTTCACGTGAGCTCCTCTATATAGTTGTCATAATTCCAAGTACTGGCGGCTTCTAGATGCTTCAAGAATGCCTTAGAAGGTCAAAAATATAGTAGAACCCGACCTCGATTGTTCAGGAAGTTTGTAGAATTTTCGAGAAATACAAAACAAGTGAGAGAGATGCATATTTGAAGAATAGGAGTAACAAAGACATCTAACGAGAGAGAACGAGAATAATCAGATTGCAAGTCACGTTTCATCCATGAATGGAACAATGTGCGTAGAACAAGTGCGTAAATAACTGCTTTGTCTGCTTTCGTAACAACAATAATAATAATAATAATGTTGTATATTTAAAAACAAAACAATACATACTCAATAATTTCATGAAAAGTAAGGAATTGCTTGTTACTAAACAAATCTGTAGTTCATATTCAATGAGAAAATTTACCGCTCCAGTAAATAATAATATAATATATTATAATACCACTCTGTTTCCCACTGTTCATCACAATTAGTTATTGAGAGGTGGAAGTCTTTGATGCTCACCGGAGTGATGTGCTATTCTCTACCTGAATCTTTTGAATCAATAAGTAGCAGATAAACGTTGGAAAAACCAGGTTGACCTGATGCCGTCAAGCATTACAATATTTATTCATTTATTAATTTAACTAACATACAATCAATGTGACTACAACAAGCTTCTGCCCAAAACTGCTTTTCACAAAATTTGGAATTAGAATAGAAATCTTAGGTTTGTCATGTTTCACTAAACATTTTACCTTGAAGCACAATGATTCACAAGTCTTTTTCAGAAAAAGTATATTAATTTTGATTTTACTTTTACAAAACACCATCACAAACCAAAAAATATTGATATTAAGGGGACTTCGACTCCCCCTCTCCATCATCGAGAGGGAAATAAAGTTTTTCAGAAGATAAACATTATGGGAGAAAGTGGGATAGGAAATAGTAGGAAAGGGACGTGAAGTGGTGGGCAAAAAGGTGGAAAATAGAGCAAGATGAATATAAATGAAAATAGAATCAGTATTGAGAGTAGAGTCAGATCAGTATGAGTTGAGGGTACCGTACTCTCAACTCAACTGATGCCTTGAATCAGTGTACACAGAAAGTTTATGGGAAGTGATAGCCGAGTGCCGTAGCAGGTATCTGTTGAATCAGAGATAAGCTACGAAACTCCTGGGCCCTCTTTGTAAGGGTGACCGATGAGAATAGCCAACAAAAAAGACCCCGTTCTCAGCTGTAAAATCACTTCCCGGTGGTTTGGAACCCACCTAAAACTTTAGGTCTAACTCATCATTCTCCATCATCCACTTTATTACCCACGCACAGGTCTCAGACCTATAAGGGGTTCATCCTCAGAAAAAAATTTAAACTGTGGGTCGTCTGACGATGCTCTTAACATCAGAGTTGACACGGACTTAACATCAGACGGCCGTCACGCCATAACGTGAGTCATAATTTCCACTTGAAAGTGTTTTCCATGTTTTCAATAAATATTCTTAATATCGCATAGAAAGTAGTCTTGGTTGATACTATCTACATTGTGTTAGAAATATTAAAGGTGATCTTATGGGAAGAGCTAATGAAATGAAGTTCTAAGTCATGCATTTACATGAAATGGCAAAGTTTGGACAGAAATTCATCCATTGTAGCACTTAAACCCAACATTTAGATTTCGTTATTTCTAAATTCAGCAAAATATTGAGATTCAATTATTGACTTTAGATTGTAGAGTGGTATTACACTATTATCAAATTATTGCAAATTTAGATGATGAGAATGATGAGATGATGAGACGGAGAAAAAGAGTGAAATATGAATACAGAAAGTGAGTGGGAATGGTGGGGTATTGACGTTTACAGTAAAAGTTCAACCTCACTCCGCTAACATTTATGGATTCTCGATTGGATGAGTCCAAACTCCATATTTAATTCATATCGAGTTTTTTTTTACATTTGTACAGATTTTCAGCTTGACAGTGTAATTACACTACGCCTACCAATGCAACGCTATCGATGACCCTGTCCCGTTACACAAATAGAGTCTCGTCAGTCACGTGTTCGATATTGACTACTCTAAATTGATTCTTTATTACAAATCACCACCCGACATGAAACAAACCGATAAGCTATCCAATGTTCCTGAATAGGATTGAATATCGACGCAATTCTCAATTTCACAATAATAACTCTCCATTTATTTCTATGGATTTGAAAGCATTGTTCCATCTTATTAATAGTTAAAAGGTAAGAAATGTAAGCAGTTTTATTTATCCATATCAGCTTATATGAAGCATAGTTGTAAAAAGATTACTTGCCATGATTGTAAATGCATTCGCCTACTGAAGTAGATTAATGTTTCAGTTTATTTCAAATTCTACTCAAATTCAAACCAATAAACTGAAACTGAAGTAGATTATTAATCAAATAAGAAGATACTGCTCAACTAATAACATTGAATAATAGAAGTGGTTCACTAATAATAAAACGAGAATAGGCTATTCATTGGTATTTTGATCAGAGCAAACCTACTATAGAACAGGATATATCAATGTTGCATCTTTATTTTATAATTTCCTCAAGCATCTCCAATATAATTATGTGAGTAAAACATCATTTAAAAGTGAAATACAGTGTCAATTTTAATATTAGATTGTTCATTAAACGTATTTTATCATGGAAAACAACACAGATTATAATTTACCTTTAGAATTAGACTATGTATTTTTCAGTAGTGCTTTAGAGCAGTATAATGAAGCTTCTTTACTGCCTATCTCTACGGTGTGGACCTCGATTGTAGGAGCAGGGTAGGCTACTGGCATTGCTTGTAACAACTGATAGAGCATTTTCAAGCTTCTACATACTCAAGCGCTTAGAGCTGAGTAGATTAGTTCAGATTATGGTTATACCAGTAGCAAGAGCATATCTGTCAGCTATCATTTTAGCTAAAGTATCTTAATTCTTAATTGCCTCTTATCAGTTCAATTTATGAAATGAATGTCACTCCAGCTCTAGCTGTTTGGACAGTTTCCAGTCTAGCTACTGAGTGATTGAGTCATTTGAAGAGAATGTACAAAAAAACACAAAAGTGTTTTTAGGCGAGGGACGTTTTGGGTGGTAAACTGCATATCATCATATTAATTCAGACTTATTAAAAACTTCCATGAATCCAGTGAATTTGCAATTAGCTTTTGGGCTGATAAAAATTTTGTTCATTTATGGTTGCCTTAAAAATCCACGAAATTATGATGTACAGTACATTATAGCATAGACCAACCATCAAGCACCAACCACCTCGATTTATTCTCATTCTTTGATTATAGTCTTCAAATGGTATCAACATTTCAAGAGAATTCACTTACAAGATTTTCTGTCAATCTTACACGTTTAAATCCTTGTTTTGACAAATGCCACTTTTATTCAACATTGGTTTTATGATAATTGTGTTGGAGATCCATTGGCTCAGTTTTTAATACATGTAGTCTACTATTGATATCAGCATTTTTGAAGTATTGCACTTTTATTTGTGAAGTATAAATAAGTAACTATATCACAGGCTCTTAATATTTGTTTCTAGAAATATGTCTATATGCAGTCTTAAGAAAAAATAGAATAATGATAAGTCACGTAATTCTCATAGTAGAAAATTCTTTTGAAACTTGTGTAAGTTCTGCCAATGATAAATAAAAACGCACTTACTCTAATGTCTTTCCTCGATTTCAGTTTGAAATCCTAGTTTTACAAATCATCTGTCATAACATGCAGTCTTTAGAAAAAATAGGCCACGTAAGAAACGTACTAGAAAGTGTTTGGGAGTACTGTGGTTGTGAACGTACAACCATTAAGCCAATAGCATCAGATAAAGTCCACCTTTAATCAAATATTCAACTATTTTTCTGCTATCGATCTATCCGGAAAGCACGATAGCTATCAAGTCAGCAGTGCACTCTGTATTTGGACAAGGATTGGCATGAATGTTTAAAGCAGCAGTCTTGGCATTTCAAACAGCGCCTGCATTGTGTCAAGACTGAATGTAGCGACTGTTTGGCTGCAATAGCCGCTATTTCAGTCCTTGTTGTGAAGGGAAGAGACTGGCAAGTTGATATTATGTTATTGAAGCCATCAGCCCAGTTGTCAATGTTCATGGCCAACTCAATAACTGTCCTACTAATTGTGTGCTAATAATGACGGCCATGTTGATTTTCGTTCCCGTGAAGCAGTGTGTTCGTTTTAGTCAATGGATAGTTGATGAATATGTCATGGATTGCATGATGAGTGGGGATGTATCAACGCTCGACTGATGAAAATCTTCTTTGGACCAAATTATAAAAAAAGTTCTTTGTACACAAAAATGCCTTGAGTAGACTTTCCAAGCCAAATTAATGTTACGGGTTCTATTTCTAATTAGTCTAATGAGATTAGTCACTTACAAAACTCAGTCCAATTCGTTATTTGACAGTCACAAATAATATCACTTAACCCAACGTCTTTAAACTATTAGTAAGCTACATAAACATTAAACACTTGTCTCTTCACTTGACACTGTCTAAAGACTGAATAAAGCGGGTTGGGGGAATTGGCTATATCTGGAATTCACTATATCTGCTTGCAAGTGGAACTGCCTATATGTGTACTCTTCGGGAACTGGTTGTATCGGGAACTCACTATATCTGCATGCAAGGGGAACTGCCTATATGTGTCTTCCCCGGGAATTGGCTGTATCGGGAAGTCGCTATATGTGGAACCCCCACTCTACCACCGCTTGGAACGTGGACAGCGCCAAAGTGGGCGGATAACTAAGTGGACCAAGCACCACAACAACCTAGATCGGTTGCCATCATCACCGTAATATATTTAATTTCGTAAGGCTATTCTTTGCGTCAAAACTGGGGGCGTTTGGCAAGTTGTAGAAAGATGGGAGAGGGATCAAATTAAAGGACTCTATTCCGTGATGGTGGGAGAACTATTGGAATTTCCAGAATGTTAACATAAAATTAGATATAACGTAAAATGTTCTCCACAAGAATAGAATTGGAATTCAAAAACGTCTGATTTGTTTACATCAATACATTATGATTGTGATCGTGCTTCATCTTCAAGTCAGTGTTCAATATTAACATGTGGGTTACTTGGGATAGTATAATCTAAATTTAGACAGACATATGTTCTAAAAATTTTTTGTTTTGTCTACATTTCTTCACATTGAAGAAGACAAGCTAATAATTTCAACAACAGAAAACTAACTTTCTTAGTAATGGCGAAGGTGATATTGTGGAAGGTATCCATAATAAAAAATGAGACGAAATTGTCACAACCACATTTATTAAAACTTTGAGAAACTAGTTTCGGTTGTTACACCATTATCAATCTCAATCAAACTCTGAGTTTGATTGAGATTGATAATGGTGTAACAACCGAAACTAGTTTCTCAAAGTTTTAATAAATGTGGTTGTGACAATTTCGTCTTATTTTTTATTACAGAAAACAAACCTCATAACGGACCTAACTAAGTCACAGAGGAGTTGATATAATAGATATTCCAGAAACGTTTGTGCTAAGAAATGAATCTATGATTAGTTTTATTTTTCATACAAAAATAACTATCAACAACGTTAATATGTTTTCAAACAACATAATAATGTGTCCATTGAATGAACAATGTCATAATATTAACAATGTAATACTTGGAAACGTGGAAACGTGGAGGGAGAAGCAAAGAACTACTTTATTGTGGACAAAATTATTACTGATGAACCCATTGAACTTTTAAATATTCCAATAGAATATCACTCCATCAGGAATGCCACCACATAAACACCATATTACACTAAAAATTGGCGCTATCGTGATATTGATAAGGAATATGAATCTCGGGTCAGGCTTAAGCCTGGTCAATGGCGTATGATGAATTTATTGTGTTGGGCCTTTACGGAAGGTGCATAAAGTTAGAAATAATAACTGAATCTGGAAAGGTAATGCAATATTTTTACCAGGAATTAGGCTTATATCAACAGACCCTAATATGCCTTTCCATATGTCAAGAAAACAATTTCCAATCAGACTATAGCTTTTTGTATTACTATCAATAAGTCCCAAGGCCAAAGCTGGGATATACCTAAGTAAACCAGTATTTACTCATGGGCAATTAGTATGTTGCATTTAGCAGAGTTAAATCTCCGGAAGGAATGAACTTGTTTATTGTAAATAACAACAACCAAAGCAACCAAAAAGACTATTCTCACACAAAAAATCTAGTAAACAGGGAAATTCTGACTCATAGGTAATTTGATTGTTAGTTCGTTTGATTTATAATACTGTAGTATAATGACTTGTTTTATGTATTAGTGTTTTTATTCAGGGATTTTTGCCCCTACAAGCCACTAGTTATTATTAATGACAGTTATGAAAATTATAGTTATTTTATAAAATGTCAGTTGTTATCAACTTGTTCTCATGAATAGGATGTCATTCAAAAATTCATTTATTTTCATTTAAAATGATTTTTTTTTTCTTGAAAATAAGACAACGTTTTTGTGTATCAAAAATTCAAGAATAAGAATTCAAAAAGCAAACATGAGAAAACAGTGTGTACTGTGGTGATGATCATGAGTGCTTCTTCAAAAAATATTAGGCTATATCAATTTCTCATTAAGTACAGTATTTAATTGAATACTTCATGTATTTTGTTCTGCGTTTTGAGTGTAGTAGAACATGATCAGGCTTAATCACTGTTTCTGTTTCTGTCATGTCAATTACCTGTGAGTAGCTTGTAGATTATTATTTGTATTTAGTTTTTCTCCATCTGATTACAAAAATCATCATTTATACACAGTTTCTATAGTTTCCATACCTATCATGGTACATGCTGTTTCGATTCATACCGACACTCACGGACACAGGATGCTTTTTACTTTGCTAAATTTATTATGTCTCTTGTATCATATCATTTATTAATGGAGATCTATTTAATTTGGAATTTCAAGGTCAAGTGATGATGAGGGTTTATTGTGTCATATCTTTGACTTCCCCTGTCAAATCTCTTAGGTTCATGTCTTCATTATTATTAAAAATAAAGCCGCGGTTCATTTCCGTAAAATTTGCAATAATATTACGTAAAGTCAATTTCAGAAATTTGGAGCATTTGTAAACAAAGAAAATGTTTGGGAGATACCTCACCTGGAAAAAATGTCTTCACCTCCATAAAAGTCACAGATTTGGCTTCTTTTGTTAGTCAAGAGTTTCTGATCAGAGTTCATTTAGTAGGCTATCCACACCATCCCTCTCCCTTTTCAAGAGAAGATTGCATGTTTAATTGATGCGTGATTTTCTGGCTGAATGTGATTTTAAAGAGTTTTTGCTCTCTTTCTTGTCTAAATTTATCTTCCATAACATTTTAATTTCCTTATTTCACGCATATTTATATTTTTATGTTTCTTGTGATGAAGCATGGCGTTATTGTACAATAGGCTACAAAAGTAGGCGTTCTATAGTATGATTCTCTCTCACTCACACTCACTCTATCTTTCACTCTCACTCTCTCTAGTGTCGTAGTGGGGTGATAATATACTCGTATATATTACAGTTCTTCACTCGAATTTATTCACCACTACTCCTTAATAATAAAAGCTTACCATTATTAACCACTCTTTACTCACAACTAACCAATGGCGAATTCTCCGAGCGTGCTTAGCATTGCCCGCATGCCTAACAAATAACGCGCAAATAAAAGAGAAAATATTGTTAATCAATACTATACTAACTAATTAAGATATTAATGAAATATCAAATATTAAAGTATTTATGTTTGCCACATTCATAAGTCACTACATATCTTCATAGTTTTCTTCAAACAAGAATATAACTGGTTCTTATTAAGGACCCAACAGGGCCTTATTGGAATTGTGCCGTTGTCCGACTGTAAAAGCTCTTGGAAAGAAGGTGGTCCACATAGTATTCCATGTGGACCCCCTGGGATCCAAGTCTATAATGACTTGGTATAAAATCATAATATGTTATAACTGATAATAACCCAGGAAATCTACGCCGAAAATCTAAAGAAACTTGAAGAAATAAAAACAATATTCATATAAAAAATAAACAACTGACATATTGTACAAAGGGTATTTATAGATAAAAACTGATAGAGAAAATCAAAACGAATGTAGAAGTACTGGACAATGCAGAAAGAGAACTTATCAAGGAGGACAAGAAACTGATTGAGTCCAATGAGGCCGTTTAAGCAAAATACATAAATCTAAATATATATTTTCACTGGAAATGACCTCCACTAGGCTTGGTTCGTAATTATATTATTAGTTTGTTTTAAAACAAATAATGTTAATCAAATAACTGGTGATTAATAAAAATATATCTATTACAAAATTATATTAAACAAATTAAACTGTTTAAAAATGTAGTTTCCTTGATATTTCAAATATTAAGTGTGTTTTCAATTAAATTTCCTCATACTTTTGTGATAATAATTATATTGTCAGGTGAGGAAAAAGCTCATAAACCAGAATGTACTCTCGGGCCAGGCCTCTGAAAAATTTCTAATTTAATTCCTTCAGAATGCAATTGCAAGTTATTCTAGTAATGTTTGGGCTCCATACAATTGCTTGTCGTAGCTCTCTAGAAAATTGGCTAATTGGAAAATCCCGAAATATTCGAATAGGGTGCTCTTGGCAGAAGCCAATCTAAAAACTACTACTGTTTCTCAGTTGTGCCCATAATTCGCGTGTTTGATGGATGGGGGATCCTTCCTGCTTCCGCCTTCCGGAAGCCTTTTTTTAAGTTCCCCCAGGTTTTTTTCAGCTTAAAGTAATATTTATTTTTCAACAGAGTTTTTTTTTATTCTTCTATAATGAACTCTTTTGTAATGATGACGCGGACTCTTCTTCACACACAGGCGTAAGGCCCATGTGAGGAATTTTTTGCTCTCTAACTATATTTTGTATACGCGTTTTTTTTTTGTTTATTTTGTATTTTATATTAATTTACCTACATACATATTGTATTTGTTGAAGGAGAAATAAAACCATTTCTGATTTGATTTGATTGGTCAAAGTATTCGAAAGTTATCATCGAACATACAAACATACAGACAAAATCGCGAGCCTCGAGTCACGAGTCAAAACATAGGACTAGCTCATTCAATCATATATATGTGATGAAAGTACACAAAACATAGAGAAAAAAATACATTGAAAATAAACAATAATTATTGAACTTTTCTATATAAGAGTGGTCTTAAAATCCTATCCCGGGGGAAAAATTACGAAAATAATCCCTTCGTACACGCTCTCTAAGCGATTCTAGGCACTTAATACAATAATTTTATCCCGCATTATCGGTCAAAATTAATTCTAATAAGTGTTTTGGTCCAGCCTCGGAGAACACGCGAATCATTTGATAACATTTATAGGTTCACTTATTTAGAGTCCATATTAGCACCAAAGTTTAACAAATCACATTATTTGATTCAAATTTTGAAATTATAATCATTATATGCATACAATTATGTATAATCATTATATTATATCAGCTTTTTGTCATCTCCCTAGGGCTGGAACGCGGTGCGGTCCGCCCCCCTTGCCAGGCCGCTAGTGTAGTAGTATCCATAGATCAACCATCATATTCTATATTCATCCTTATTTTATGGCATTATCTAATTTATTTTAAAGTATATCGATTGTTTATATGATGAGATGTATATTTTAAAATTCCTTTTGTTAATATTTTTTTCCTATCTCTATTCAAAAACTTCAAAAACTTTTATTTAGATCTTCACATCATAACAATTTTATTTATAAAAATTTTCAGCTAGCCTATTAATGCAAGCCTATCTAATAATTTTAGTTTGAAGTGACTGACAATTGAATAAACTGACAAATATACATAAACAGAATTTATTAATTTCGAATTCCTTTAATTGCTATTACTTTATACTGAAGACTTCCGCAATGGCGGATATTGACAACAGTAATAGCAATTAGAGGAATTCGAAATTAATAAATTCTAATAATTTTTCTAATTTTGTTATAAATGTTCACCCCCTCCAGCATGGGCTGGTTTAATTTAGCCTAAAATTGTGACCCGCGACTGTAGTGTTTCTGTATAATAAGGCTCTAAAAATGTGCTATTTTTCAAGATATTTGTACATAAAGTACTTGGTAATAGCAACTTTCCAAAATACAAAAAATGGTTCATTTTTGACCAGCTGCAAGAATTGGCTTTTAGGCTTGTCGAATTTAGAATTTAGTGTTCTACAATTCTTATCAAAATAAATATCTTGGAAAATTACAAAAATAATTATGATGGAAATTTTGAGGAAAATGAATCATTCCAATCAATTCATAAACATGAAGCATATAAGCCATTAGCTATTGTTAGCAAATGTCTGGACAAATTTTTTTTTCGAAAGGGAATGGCGTTAGTAAGCGCCTTATTACACAGATCAACTGTGCGGACATGCACAACAATAAATGTATACACCCCCCTAGCGAGTGTTTGAGTTCAACAATGTCACTTTGCATGTAAAAGTTCTGCTGTATTAAAATTTGCAAAGGAAATGGTATCTGCAAAGGAAATGGTTCTGCTACCATAATATACAGTATTATATGACTAGCCAGCAGGATCGCTTCCCACGTTTTAGCTGTCCAACTAAAACCACTGATGGGAGGCGGAGATATATACGCAACCAAATTTTAAAAGTAATACATATTCACACCTGGTAAAAATTTTGCTTAACTAGAGTCTTAAATGAACCTGGATACTGAACTTATAAGGCCACATAGTTCTTGATAAAAGGTGATAAAATATATTTTGAAAAATTGTTGTTTTTGGTCCCAAATGCTGGAAATTTCACATGGTTTTCGAGAAAGTGTGATGAGTCAGTCGGCCAATGGTAATTAGCTTTTCTGGCTTCACCAGATAGGTTAGAGTCAGTATTTTTTTCATGTATTTTTTTTGTATTATAATGAACTTGTAGCTAGCTCGCAAGTTTCTCTTTGCTGGCTGTGCCATATTGTATTCAGAAACGTATGCAAATTGAATTTTTGTAATGTTTGGTGAATAAAAATATAATATAAAAAATTATTTATAGGTTATAAGTATAAATTCTAATTAATAACAATGATTAAAAAAAGGTGGTTAGTAATTAAAAAAGTCAACTGTGGGATTTCAGGTAAAACCTGCTCTTAGTAAGCATCTAGGGATCTTAACTGAACATGTGCACAAAATATCAACTTCTAGCCGCATGGTTTACAAGAAATAGTGATGAATCAGTCAGTCAGTGGCAATTGGCTTTTATATTAACAATGGCCAAGTAAAAAAACGTATTAAAAAAACATATTAATTATGTTAATTTAAAATAGCAGGGCGCGCTAAGCCGCGAGCTCACCGACAGAGTTTGTCTATCACTGGGGTAGATGAATGAATAGTGTTGGTATTCTATCGCCGTATCGTTGGCTCCACCTGGAGTTGTGGAACCGTCACAGTACGCTGTGAAGGAGACCCACCTGCAACCGTCACAGTACGCTGTGACGTAGGTGTGACGTCAGATATAGTGAGTTCCCGCTAGCGACGATACAGCCGGTTCCTGATATAGGCAATTCCTCCGGCTGACATACAGTGAATTCCAGATATAGGGAATTCCCTAGTCGACACATATACCGAATTCCTCCTCAGAACAGTTTTATAAGCATAGGACATTTAACACAGATATAGTGAGTTCCAGATATAGCCAATTCCCCGTTCCCAATAAAGCACTGTTTGCTCCACTGGCAATGGATTGTTTCTCTCACGAGATCTGTAATACAATCTGTCACACGGGTTTGTAAACATAACTGCCATGCAAGCTTTTGTAAAACTGACTGTCTGGTTCATGTGGACTCCTCTATATAGCTGTTGTAGTTGTATAATTCCAAAAATTGAGATCACTAGATGCATCGAGAAGGCCACAGAATGATTGGGATATATACCTCGATTGTTCAGGAAGAATGTAGAAATCTCGAGAAATCAATTGAGTGAGAGAGTTGCAGACTTGAATAATAAGAGTGACAAAGTCATGTGAAAAGTGAACGCAAGAGAACGCAATTCGCGTTTCAAGTCACGTACGATCATGAATGGTAGAATAATGTAATAATAAAAATCTATGTAGAATAACGTAGTTCTATGTGCGTAAATAACTGCTTTAGTAAATGCTGGCAACACTTCAAATTTACACTCGCACTTTATTTACACAAATTATCCACAAAACGCACTAATCAGTTGTATCTTACTCAAAATAAGCAATAAGAAACAGATAAATCGATAATGTTCAGCTAATAAAGATTTTCTATATTACTGTACAAAAATCAATCCCTAAATGTTAAAAGGCCGATCTAATATTAAATGATAACTGTTCAATAAACTGCCCAATAATTCAAGAAGAAACGTTTAAAAAGATAAATTAAAACTTACGTAGCACAAGTTCGTATTAAAATAATAGCTGAAAGTATGAGTCCACTTGTATAAAATGTAAAGGAAGTCTCACTAATACAAGCACAATATACTGTGGTTATCACTCTAACACAACAAACGTTTGTTTAACACGGTCTGAATAAATTCTCACTGAGGACTGTCACTTGTTATGTCAACGAATTTCAAGCAATGAATGATACTCATGTTTACCTGAGCGCTCGCTTTAATACCTTTCTCACATTCCAGAGAGGACTAGACGGCTCTCCATTTTTCTGTGAAATTCCAAAATAAACAAGTAACGATTCTCCCATTTTATAGTCCATTCCATAAAGTTCTAAGTAAAAATTCTAAAGATATCCCGATAAACGGCAAGGCGAGGAGAGTAGGGGGAAAGCAAACAAACACGCTGCCTACTGCAACTGGAAGACGTATTGATACAGCAGTAATTACTTCTTCCTTCTTCCACAACACAAAGATTCAAGCCGAATTGTTAAGTCTACGTTTTGAGACAATTTGATGGAAGCTTGAAAAAAATTATTATAAAACTTGAGATACAAAAATATCTTATGGTTTCTTTTCTTGCTAATAATCAAAAGTATTCAGATTCAAATTTCAACTAGTTCTTAAAATAATCTTGTCATTATCCTGTTTTCGAAATCTTTCTAACCCTGTTTTCCTGGTTTCTGCTGTTGTTTGAACTGAAATGGTCCTTACTTGACTCAAGATGTTTCTCACCTCGTTTTACTATTTCATACTTTAATTAATCACCTATTTCTAAATTTGTCTCACATTTACACTAATAATTGTTTTTAGCAGGCTAAAGCTATAGTGCGTAAAAATAGTTTGTTGTTTAGTTAACGGTGGTGATTGCTCACGTGGTGAGCGTGGTTTATGCGATCTTGATATTCGCTCAAATCAGCGAACGTGATGTTCTGATCAGCGCTCAAAGGATGGATGACCGTGCTTCAATGAGTTGATAAGCTCTATTATCACTCAGCCGGTGGTTCGGAAACAACCTAAAAAAGTAGGTTCATCATGCTCCCATAATATGGCTCGAACGGTGAGGTGGAACTACTAGCAAGGGTCTCCCCATCAATAAAAGCCATACGCTAAAAAAATATTTTTTTCAACACCATTGAAATACTTATTCTCTAGTTTTTGCAAAAATTTCAATCCCACTTCATACCATGTATACTTTTCAACTTGATATAATAATAATTTTAATATGATTTCCATACTCTGTTGTGTGTTTTAAGTCAACGTTCCAAGATTGAAAATTAGACTATTCTCTATAAATAATTGCATTGTTAAAGTTATCATTCAGAACATTTAATATCAAAAACATCATTTTACAAAATCCTGTGTATTCAGCTTCACTTTTCTCCATCTTCTACTATACTGCTATATTCCACGTATTTCAAGACATCGACTTATTGAATAATAGAAGTAATCCAACTACAAACTAATGTATTTGCAAATCCGAGGAGTGAGCTTACTGGATCGATGACTGAATAAAAGATTTGGAGCATCTTCGAACTTATGATTTTTGAATATATTATTGAACCCAGCTAAGCTTTATTCTATTCTATCTAGCTATGAAATTCAGCTAAGCTTCTAGCTTATTTCATCCAGCTCTAGCTAGCTTCTTGGATATTTCACCTTGCTTTATTCCCAGAGATTCTGAATCAATTTGCATCTAATTGATTATTTAAAATAAGTTTCTTGTATCTTATTAAGACTGACCATGCCTGATAACTATAGTTGGGATAATGTGGCTGTTACATAGTTTCTACAATCAACATTCCACTGATAAAATCTCGTTGGGAGGGATCTAAGTGCAACTGGAATAATGAATATGGCAACCTGAATACTAATGATGTTTAGCAAGTCCCCCAGTTGCCATAAGACGCGAAGTTTGTGAATTTATAAGGCGTGTTGAACATTCATCGAGCCCGGCAGACATGTTGGTTGACTAGTCTTTGCCAGCAGTGAATATTAACCCGACTGTCAACTGTGTTCCATCGCGAGCTTGTTGCTTGACACCAGGGTGACATATACATGCAAATATATGTAACTAGATACATTTAAATGTCTATAACGGCTGAAATATCTGTACACTGAAACGCAACGCCTAGTGTGAACCTCCTCGTTTACCTAGCTGCAAATTGAATTTGAAACCTGCCGTTACTTGCACGTGATCAAATAGGTGAAGCATATATGCAAATGAAGGAGAAAGTCGTCTGAATAGTGTACATTGCTGTAGTAATTGGCTTGAAGTACCTGAAACTGTTTCACGGTTAGCAGTAGTCTAGTTGTTAATTTATATAAATGTCTGTGCGGATGATTTTGATCACTGGTTCTCAAATATTAGATGACTGAAAAGCTCCTCAAACGATATAGGCTACACTGTTTGAGATGTTCTGTTCCCTGCATTAAAACTGTTGATTAAATAAGCGTTTGGTATCAATTCACCTATTTCATTCAGAATGAAATAGTGAGAGTAGCGGGGTTTCTCAAGCATCATGACAGCGTCATGAAATTTTTATAGAATTTGTAAGGTCGTAAAATTGGAATTGAATGTAAGATTTAAAAAATAACGGAAAAGTTTCAGAAAAAATGGTAACAGAGTCATAAAATTGGAATTGAATGTATGATTTAAAAAACAACGGAAAAGTTTCAGAAGAAATGGTAACAGAGATAGCATTGGTAACGCTTATTATAAACAAATCTTGTGACATCTCCACTTCTCTGCTTTAGATCAAATAGCCGTAGGCAAACCTTTGATTTCAAATAGCCATAGGTTAAATTGAATAGATAACTTGCAGCATTATTCAATTTATCAATTTCCCATTAATTTTGTTTGGAAATCTCAAGTTTCCTTCTTTTATTTGAAGAGAAATCTTCAATAAATTAATGGATCAATTATTATTTATAACTGATTAACCTACATTGATACTCCTGTATCATTATATTTATGAGCTTCCAATCATCTACTAGTTTTGTTCTCTCTTTTTCGTTCATTTATTAATGAATCAATGATATTTCATGTACCATCTCTTATCAAATGTCTGATTCATAGTCCTGAACTATTATCATTTATATGCTGAAAATCACCAATCAGCTTCTCTCTCTATTTTTATTTATTTATTATTAAATAGGGATGTGATAGCCGAGTGCCGTAGTAAGTATCTGTTCAATCAGATATAAGCTATGAGACTCCTGGGCGCTCTTTGTAAGGGAGACCGATTGGATTGGCCAGCAAAAATGACTCTGTTCTTTGCTGTAAAATCACTTCCCGTTGCTTCGAAACGCACCTAAAACTGTAGATCCAGCTCATCAATCACCATCATTCAATTCATTACCCACGCACAGGTCTCAGACCTATGTGGGCTTTATCCTCCGAAAAAAATAAATGAATCGTTTTTTCATTAAAATCCATCAACATTTCTACTTTTATCTTATAATTTAATGCTTATAATAATCCATCACGCGTGTAGTTTGATAAAATTATTAAACCTTATTTCAAATTTCCCATGATATAGTATTCATCAAACTCTGTTAATTAAAAAAGTCGTTTATTTAATGTGTATGCTGATAGAACCTGAAAGTAAAATTACCGAATTCTGTGCCGGACAATTTATTTTCAACCTTTAATAATTGCGATAATCGAATGTTACGATTTAGAATAGAAATGATACATTTCTGAGCTAATTAAGGTCAATGTGCTACATCAGTGGATTCAATCATGAAGAATCGTGGGTTGCAGATCGTTGCCACCGCATAATCTGGCTTTATTAATGAGTATCACAGTTTATTCGGCGTCAGTGTTACCAGGACACTTTCATTGAAACGTTAAATCTTCCACCTTCTGTAATTAATGCTACTGTTGTGGAAATTTATTCCATAAATGGGATTGATGACAATTAATTGTGTCATTAGCTGTATTTGAAATCTATTCATCATAGAACATGAGTTGATTTTTTATTGGTGTATCACCAGAAAGTATGTTGAATTTTTAAACGAACTTACAGTATCATTAATTGTTTCAGGTGATTGTTTTGGATAAAATGCCTGAACTGGCTCTTTTAATACGAATAGAATGGCAACAATTCCTCAAGTATCACTCAGCAGTGCTTCTGCAAATGTAAGTATTGAATTTACCAAAAATTCGTCAAATTCTTCTTTGATTTTTTTGTAGTAGGATATTTGATGGAGGAAATAAAACTTCAATTTGTTTTGTTTGTAAAATTGTGGCAATAAAGGAAGTGTGTCAAAACTTTTGAATGATTTTGGACTATTGAAGAGTAATAAACTATTATTATTGTTATTATTATTATATTATTATTATTATTATTATTATATCTGTAAGGGTGACAAGAGCGCCCTTATATGAGTTGTGATTAATAATTAATAGTTTGTGATTATTGCACTGTATTCATGTAATTTAAAAATTTTGCTTGTGATTTATTAGAAACAATATACTATGTGATTGACATCACATTGATTGAAGACTTCGAATATGTTAATTCTAACATAGTGTTGGACATTACGAACTATGATCGTATTAGTAAAGCACATTAGCATAAAAACATTAACATTAGTTAAAGCATATTAGATGATGGGAATTCAAATGATACATTCAATTAAATGCTTAAGTTTGGATAAAAATTCTCAACTCTTGAAACACATAACTAGCTAATCAATAAATCAATTAACCAGAACCTACATTGAGCAGTAGATGGGGGGCGATAAGCAGGGAGGATTTCGGCTGATCCAATAGCCTCAGATTGAATAAAATGAGATTTATTCATTCGTAAAAATTCACAAATTTTTCATGCCAGTGATTAAAACAATATTTTCAACATTTCAAGATAACATAGATAGTAAACTCATTCGATGCTATTTACAAGGTGTTGGGAATATAGAACAGTGATAGAATACGTTGAAAAGTAGTTGGAAATTGCAATTATTGGATTTTGTACAATTTATATGAGAATATTCTTTTATGAATAATCTATTTTAAGTCATCTTATAAGAAGTGAAGGACGTTATTCAACATTCATATTTTCCAGTTCCATAGTTCAACCCAGTAATTTTGCTCTTTAGAAAATCTTAGTTGGGAATGCGGATCATACAAAAATCTCTGTCATCATTTATTTTGACGCTTGATAATAGTAATCTAACAACGACAACAACCTGTTTCCCTCATTAGCGGTTGAAAAAAAAGCATTCTAAATGTATTGGGAAGAAAGGCGATCAATTATTGTTTCCACAAAGCCGAACGTCAAGAACGTCATTCAACATTCACATTTTCCAGTTTCATAGTTCAGTCCAGTAATAGTTCCAGTCCTTCATTATCCTTAATTCTCACCGAATTTATACTGTGCTTCGAATGTTACCAGATTTTGAATCTTTATTTGCTTTCTCTGAAGCGTTGCCGTGCTTTCAGAGCTTGTTAACGACTTAAAATAACATATTATTTTGCTCAGCAGAGGAGGAAGGAAAGCGTTTCCAGTTTGTTTTACTGATCTGTGAATGAACGGCAAGAAAAGGCTTGCAGTATACACACACTGAGACGACAAACGAATTCTGAGAGCAAGCAATACGAAGAAATTGAGCTGGAAAGAACTTACTCAAATCGAGTGGAAGAGGAAGATAGTGAGAAATTTACAGCGCAAAACCAAGAGTCCAAGAAATGGGCTCAGCATTTTCAACGTCAAATTTTATATATAAGATCATTAAACGATCGAATTTAAGATCAACATCCGTTGATACTTGATGGTTTCTTTTGGAAGTTCCAATCCAGTAAAACTCCGATAATCGCCAATGTCTTGGAAACAAGATGAACAATATTTGTTACATCACTAGGAACTCATTCAACCTACTGCAATTAAGCTGGTTTCTACTGAAAGTAATACAGTACACAGTACAAAGTACAATAGACTATTTTTTTTAGAATATCAAATCAGACTGAGAGAACCTCATTTGTAAATAAGTAATCGATAAATTGAATGCATTATGAACTTTGAATTAATTTGTTCCCCCAAGTTTGTAGTTGGATGAGATTCTTGTTAGAAAGCAAACAATATCCATTATTTTATGGAATGTATGCTATGTTGCTTGAATAATCAAAGTCTCTCTCACCATTTGAAATGTGTTTTAAAACCTGTAAGGCAGGAAGGGTTTGCCAAGCGTCACAGGCATCTAGCGTTATAATTAGCACAGCCGGCACACTGAATGATACTCAGCCAATAATATCCACCAATTGGAAGAGTGGAGTCGATTTCACGCTTGGCAAACGCTCCTCCTGTGGACTGCCTTTGATAAGGGAAACTACTTTTCCCTTAATTGTATGTTTTCTCCAAGCTGGGTTTTGGTTTTCCGAGCGTGTATTTTGAAAAGTATCATAACAATGTACTCGTCTCACTTTGGATATAACGAACTTGACTAATAAATCGTCTTTCTTGCATAGTTTGTTTTTTTGATCATCACTTAGTGTCATTTACAAGAATACTCCACATCTAATAATTATGTTGCACATGCAATGGAATCGGCCGAAGCTGCTCTCTCCCTAAATTATATGGATATATATAGGCCCGTATTCTTGAACTTTTCTCTTCCTTCATTCAGGCTTCCTTCACTCAAGATAAACTTAAAAACATTCTAGGTAAGATTTTTTCAAGTCTTCTAAAAGATAAGGAACTTTCAAAGCCAATTCATGAATATGTTCCATAAAACTTGAAACTTTGATGTGAAATTCAAAACTAATCATGGAAACAGGAGCTTATAATGCTCTTATAAGTGAAAACGAAATAAATACAAGTTTTTGAAGCTTATCCTTCATCAAACTATATAAACAGGTAGCTTTTCCTCTGGAGAAAAATCAGATCCAATTTTGTAATTGAGCTGATTGCTGACAGCTTCTGTTACTGACAATATCCAATGTTATTAGCAGTGCTTTCAGTTGGCTAAGAATGTAAATACAAGAGGGAATCACTTTCAGAGACAGGCTAAAGATAGACAAATGCGATCGAACAAAATAACACGATGTAAGTGAGCAAAACAAGACCGGACGTGAAGGGCCGGCTGCCCTTATCGTTGAAGGGTGGCCTTGGATCATGGCCTACATCTATTCAATGAAAACAGGCGACCCTTTTCCCAACCCTCTCACTTACACTCTCCATTCCTTACACTCACTTTCACTCTTCCTCCCACACTCTCTCTTTTGCTACTACCCTCACTCACTCACTCAATCTGTCTCACTCTTTCTCCATCTATCAAAACGATCTAGTGTAGATGCGTGTACAATAAGTACCGAAGTAGTCTTTCCCAAGCACTGACCAGCGTTTCAGGAGGTAATTGCATGGAAGAATGACGATATACAAACGGAAAACTTTCCCACTCACCTTGTAACAAACATTTGTGAGTTGGAAGTGTCAAGATTTATGTAGGGTTGTACTTTCTTATTCAAATCAATTTTTGGCATAATGTTTAAAAATATTATATTCATCCAAGATTCGTATAGCGACAATCATGATTCGCTATTGAACATGTGACTTGAAATTATTGTAATTGGTAGTCAATATTATTATTTATTTATGTAGGTACTTCAATTTACTAAGATATTTGTACCAAAATATCTTGAAGAATCACTTTTTATTAATTATGAATTTGAATAGTTTTATCAGAAAACTGCTATAAGATATAATGCTGGAGTAAAATTCCCACTGCTTAAGGCCGGCCCATTTTGTTCAAATCAAAGTATTTCTTCCAGATATGTTTTTACTAAATCTGACAATATCGAACTTAGAAATACAGGATGTAGAAATATAAGGAAAGATGGATAAAAAAATCAAGAAACCTATTATTTAGGTAAAATAATTAGGATATGATACCATAGATGAGCCAAGTTCGTAGTCTATGACATTGAATAAGACTCGATATTCTCACAATATTAGTAAAAACATATCTCGAATAAACACTTTGATTTGAACAAAATTCATCAAAAAATGACTGGAGAATTACATTACGAATGATACATAAACGCTCCTTAATGGAGAGTTTTGTCCTTTTTGTAATATTATCGAGTGAAATTTTCACCGCTTTTAGGAAGTCTATGACTGTGAATAAGACTAATTTGACACAATCATTTTAAATAAAAGAGATTCTCAAATTTCGTCATTCTCAATCTCGATTAATTTGTATTGTTTTTTACATAGAAACTAGCTGGTTGGGAAATAGGGTTTGTTGCGAATGGATATCCTTTATTTTGTCTCACTTTCGTTGGGTGATCAGTTCCATGATATAAACAACATTTGCTATTAAAGATTACAAAATAGCTATACAGCATTGTTCAACACTCTTAAAGTAGAAGAAAAGACAAAAAATCAGTAGTCTTCTCTATTTTCCATTTGAGAGATTGTTTTATAATTCCAGTTGTTCATCTGCTATTGAATCTTCAGTTCAAAATGAATGTAAGTTTTCCTTTAAGTAAGATGGAAAGCCGATTAGAAGTGAAAAATTTACAATGTGATTCTGCTTCCACTGAAAGTTTTTTCCATGAAAATAGATCCATCAGTTATTGCTAATAATTGAAATTCTATTGGAATATTATTCTGATTGAAATGAGCGAGTTCTTGTGAAAATAAAATCTTAGAATACTCAGTGAAATTGTCGATTTATACAATGTTATCATATTTCACGTTGGAAGTCCTTCATTCATCAAAATGTTGCATAAAATACTGAGTATTTGATCCTCTAATATTAAAGTTGGATTCTAAAGATTTTGTACATTCAAAAGAGCTTTTAAAAAAGTTGCCTTCCTATAATAAGTTAGAAAAGCGTTATTGATGACTTCGCTAATGAGTAATAAACAACTTTTATGCATCTGCTATCACAAGATGCGGTAATTGGCTGAGCTTCTCAGTAAATAAACTGTGGGGCTTGCCATGCGATATTCTTCATGGCTTGTCATAACCAGCTCTGTATACGAGTTGGCCCGTATATTTTTGACAATATATTGCAGCGGCGCGTATGATGACTCTTGGCATTCTATGGGGAAATTCTCTCCTGCAGTTCTGCCGTTGTTGAAATATGAGTGCGGCTGTCAGGAACTTTGTGTGTGAGCCACAGATCGTATCGTGTCATACGAGTGGGTGCTATCAGTTTTGCGTTCCCCTATTCTTCCCCCGCTTCCTCCGTCTGGTCATGATGGAAAACCGTAACCAGAGTAGCCGTTTTTATCGGAAAATTGCGCATTTTCTCACCGTCGTTTTTCAGATTCTTGCTGATGAGTTGTTCTGAGGCGAGCATTCTAATAATGGAAGGCTGAAGTGAAAATTTTTGTTTCTTTTCATTTTCCATGCTTTTGCTGGTAAATTATTTGCAGTGTAGAATTCTTATAATAAATTGATTTTAAGAATAATTTATTTGGACATTGGAACAAAATTTCGGTTGGACATGAAATTTATGCACTCTATGATTGAAGTTTCAATTTTGAAATACTAGAGTATGATTAATTAATAATAATTATATCATTGATTATAATATAAATATGTAATAATGAGCTGTCCTATGAGTATGTCTCCTTATGAGAATAATATATTGCATAATATTTATTTATGAACCTTCTCTTTCTTCCTTTTCCTCCTCAACTTCATCTTATTCTTTTTATTTTTCTCATATTTTATCTTCTTTTACTTCTTCTTTTATATCACCATCACCATCACCTTTACCATCACCATCACCATCACCTTTATCATCACCATCACCATCATCATCATCATCATCATCATCATCATCATCATCATCATCATCATCATCATCATTTTCATCTTCATCTTCATCTTTATCATCATCTTCTTCATTGCCTTCTTCTTTCTCTACTCTTCGCCTTTTACTTTTTCCTTTTCTTCTTCTTATTCTTCTGTTGTACTCATACCAAAGCAGGCTCTCAAATTCTGCAGTCACAAAATTTGCCTTTAATCCGTTTTTTCTGCAGTTTCCCCTGCAATATCAAATTCAATAAATGATACCTTTTGCAATTCCTCAATATGTTGTTGATAATTCAAGATAATGCAGAACTAGTACAGAAAATCAGAAATCTTCAATTGAAAATTATCTTGCACTGACTCTCACAATCACAATTTTTTTCTGGCTATCATCATCTTGATGTCCAGAGCGTCGACTAAAAGTCAAGAAGACGAACAGTATTGTACATTCTATTATTTATCTAAGGGGGAAACAGAAATGAGGAGAAGGATATGAAGAAAGCAGGGCGCACTCAGAAAAGGCTAAGGACTGGCTGAAGGGAATGAGGAATTTTCTTGATGTGTAGGGGGGTGGGGCTCACCCACGTTGCACGATGTCATTTATAATTCACAACCGCCGTCCACCCCTTAGCCTTCACCTGACCACCCTTAGCTGTCTGAGTTTGAGGGAGGTTTTTTGAGGTGCTTGGAGGGGCGTGGGGGCATATCATAGTGCCACACCTCGTTAGTGTCCACTCAAAAACACTGTCCGACTTCTTTCACCCCCACACCCCCATCCATACCCACTCAACCTCATCATCCTCCATCAACTTATAGCAAGCTTTTTTCTTCTTCTTCCCCTTCTCCAACTTATAGCAAGCACTCGGCTTTCGCCTTCGCATTCATATATTTGTTACTTTACCGTTGCTTTCCTACTCATACAAGAATCCAAGAAGCTTTCGACGTGATTCGAAGTGAAGCTTGCCACTTCGACCCTAAGGAGCTGCTGCCCTATTGTTTATTACTTTCCTTGTAGAAGGCTGATGTGCACTATGAGTATGCGATGGTTAATTTTATGTCAGTGGGTTTAGTTTAGATCTTGAGTGAAAGCTGACTTCATTTCAGTTATTACTTTCATTCAATTTCAGTTACTCATTGAGTTTCCATGAATAATATATCGAAAAGTTTTTCTATTGAATAAAATAAAATAAAGAATAATTGATAGTAAAAATTCTATAGATATAGACCATGAATAATTTTATATTACAATCAAAATAATATTTGATCAATCATTGGATAAGATTTTTTGAATGAAAAATTGATAAACAATGATTCAATAAATGAGTTTATTAGCCATAAAGATGATTCAATGAATGCATTCATCAGCCATAAAGAATAATTTACAAGATAGCAGAGAAACATAATGGAAATTATCTACTTTAGTTATTATCGATTTTTCATGAAAAATTGGCCTAAAATTCTAATTGTTGGAAAAATCATCCTTTTTGCTGATAACACACCTGTATTCTTTAAGATGTCAACTGGGCTTCAGTGTTCTCTAAAGCAAACAAAGGACTAGGAAATATATTAAGCACTGGTTTGATCATAATCTCCTTTTTTTAAATGTAAACAAAACTAACTACATGATTATTTCTTCAAGAAAGAACAATATTACAGTTCTTTCAGATCTAACTATACATGTATGCCCAAGTTCTAATAATAACAGTTGTGGTTGTAAATCACTAGAACGAGTGGAAAAATACAAATATCTAGGTGTAGTTTTTGATTCTAAAATGAACTGGTCACATCATATCGCATATTTAAAAAGCAGACTGCGAAAACTATCTTATGCATTCTACGAGTTAAGTAGTGTTCTTAAGAAAAAGGAATTAGGATAGCCTATTTCGCTATTGGTCAATCCCTCCTCCTGCGGGGAATGATAGCTTTGAGGCTTATCAAAAACTGTTATAAAAACCTTGAAGTTTCTCAAAAACTTATTAAACAAGCACTTCAATAAAATAGACGCTTCCCACTTCTGCACTATACATCGACTTTTAAGTTTCGGACATAAGACAACTTTACATAAAAATGTATTATGATGTATATATATATATATATTCATTAAAGGCTTCAATAAATCTCGTAATACTAGACTTTCCCCAACCTTGAATTATTAAATCTCACGACTAAAGAAACGTGCAACTTCAAAAACTCATACATAGACTACACTTCTACTGTATCGGAAAATACCCGAATATATTTTAAAAAGTACATTGAAAATAAATACCTTTAAAACTCTGTTAAATAAATGACTTCTTAAAAAAAGGGCCGTCACTGAAGACTTTCATTTTTTTCATTTCTGATTAGGAATTCGCTATTATGTATCATTGAAACAACTATACATAATGCAATAGCTCGATTAATTTGAAAAGTTCTGGTCGTAGATATCTTTCTGCTGCTTTTTTTTTGCTGCTTTTCGTTTTCTGAATTTTAAACTCTTATGCAGGACAAGCTGAAATGGGTTACATTTCTCCTAAATCACCGATCAAGAGGCATCCGGTGCTCCATCTTCATCTCCTGGTGCTTCTTCCTACCAAATCGTGCTATTCTTTAAGATGTCAACTGGGCTTCAGTGTTCTCTAAAGCAAACAAAGGACTAGGAAATATATTAAGCACTGGTTTGATCATAATCTCCTTTTTTTAAATGTAAACAAAACTAACTACATGATTATTTCTTCAAGAAAAAACAATATTACAGTTCTTTCAGATCTAACTATACATGTATGCCCAAGTTCTAATAATAACAGAAGACGAATCCCACGCACAAGATATCCTATGTAGGAATTACATTTCCGACGACTAATGAATTAAATTTTTTTTAAATAATTTTTAATAGAAATAAAAAATGAGCACAATAAGCTAACTGGACATTTTGAATAAAAGACTAGAGCCTCAAGTAAAAAGCTGCAAAAAGTCGCAACTTTCGAAATCTCATGTACGATCCAATTAAACATCATTAATAATTAATTAATGCCAGAGTTCTGACAAGGTTTCTTGCTGAACATTCAGTAAAACTTCCTCTAGTCTGTCACCTTTGATAAATAGAAGTATGTTGGCAACGTAGAAAGGTTGGATTATCAGACGGGACATTATTTATTGAGTGATACATAAAAAACATTTTTACAGTAAAACATGCAATATTAGAATTAAAAAAACGGCTGTATTATTCAATGAATTGATTTCATTCCAATAAAATTCAAGAAAATTATCGTTTGTATGAAAAACGCGAAGAAATTTTCGAGTTTGGCGTGGTCGGATCACATCAATGGAGAATGGTAAAGGTTATGAGTAATGTATTCCAATCCACAGAATGATCGTCAAGTCGCGAACATGTAGATAAACATTCCTGTAAATAGTAGTTTCGTTGAATTAAATATGTTGGCTCCTGAAAGATAACATCCCATGTAGTACCAACAACTAATCTAGACATTGAAATAGTTTCTGGCTACATTAAAGCTACTTTAAGTATTGTTGAATCTACTGCTTTGTTAACAAGCTGTTTTCTCAAGAGCAGAAAATCAACCAAAAAACTCATGAATTTTATTGCATACTGAGTGAGGCAGCCATTCAAAATGCTCAAAGCATTTGTTGTAAAAACTCAAGTAATTTGTGTATATTGCACTAATAATAATTAATGTTGATATGAATATATTAACAATAATATATTTAGTACATACATTAATATATTACTACTGTGGATATATATATTTTGTTTGTAAAGGGAAGTGATAGCCGCGAGCCGTAACAGGTATCTGTTCAATCAGAGAGATAAGCTGCGTTCTCGTAGGTCCAGTTTGTAATGGTGACCGATTGGATTGGCCAGCAAAAAAGACACTGTTCTTTGCTGTAAAATCACTTCCCGGTGGTTCGGAACCCATCTAAAACTGTAGGTCCAACTCATCAATCACCATAATCCAACTCATTACCCGCGCTCAAGTCTCAGACCTTTGTGGGCTTCATCCTCAAAAAAAAAAACACTTTTTTACCTTTCGATTACCTCCTGATGTGCGCGACTTAGTGATCACTTGTATTTCACATTCAATGGGAAAAGTCCTACGTTTTTTCACTCAGTTTATTTTACGTCTCAAATGTCTATTATTATAATTTGTTTGTGTGTTTTGCAGGTTGTGAGGTGTGGCGGCGGCGCGGATGGCGATGTTGGTTGTGGTGGGGCGGTGGCTGGAGGCGGCAGTGGTAGGGGTGGCGGTGGCGGTGGTGCTGGTGGGGGGTGGGGTGGGTTCGCAGCGGCCGACCGGCCTCAACAAGCGTCACGACGTCTACATCGCCGGCTTTTTTCCGTTCGGACGCCACGTGCCCGAGTCGAGCGTCGGACGCGGCGTGATGCCCGCCGTCAAGCTCGCCGTCGATCACATCAACGAGAGTCCGGCCGTTTTGCGCAACTATCGTCTGCACATGTGGTGGAACGACACTGAGGTCAGTCGAAAACATCAAATCAAATTTGTTGGCGTACCAAATATACAATAACATTATTCAAGTTTATTAAAATCAACAAAAAGAAACAATGAATGAAATTACTTTGTATAAGAATACTAAGTATACTTCTTCGGTCCATTTTAAACAGGTGACTACGCGATTCTCTGTTATTTTCCCATTGGTAAAGCCCCAGGGAGTTTTACCGGTAACTGGTAAATGATACTGGTGGCGTCTGATTGAATTCTTATACGTTAAAAATTTGAATAGATCAGTCATAACATTTTTGATAACACTTACCAGTTACCGGTAAAGCTCCCAGGAACCCAACCTTCTTCTTCTTCTTTTTCTTGTCATTTCTTTTGTATATCAAGCATGTATTTATCCCAATGTACATTATATAAAAAATCAATGTAAGACTCATTCTCGCGCACAGATTGTTTTGCTCTTGTTTTGCCCTGTTTTGGCCCCGTTTTGCCGGGTGTTATTATTCCATTGAATTATTAAAAGCTAATTGTCTCGTATGTACTAAAATTTTGAATTGAACGAATAAAGTTCAGTTCGAACTCAAATAATGGTGCTTATAGAGGACCTGATAATAGATCTGATATGAGAAACAAATTAGATTTAATTTTTTAATTGGAAAACAAAAACAAAGAACAAAAATACAATAGAAATAAGAGAGGTCTATTCAATCATAAAGTATAAACATAAAATTTGAGTATATCGAAATATAATTCCATTTGGTATCAACACAGTAGAAGTATTAAACCTTGCTTGCTGGTGGGAGCATGCAGTTCAAACCACATCAATTTTTTACAAACAAAAAATTTAGGAAATATAGTTTTTAATGATTTTTGTGACTGACTTATTATTTATTAGTTATCATTCTATTCAAGATCATATTATTTTCTTTAGAGAATGAACCCCACATAGGTTCGAGACTTGTGCGCGGGTAATGAGTGGGATGATGGTGATTCATGAGCTGAACCTACAGTTTTAGGTGTGTTCCGAACTACCGGATTGATTCCGGTGATTCTACAGCAGAAAACAGTGATTGATTTTATGATAGATTGATTTTATGATGTGTCTTGGGATAGTTTTTTGTTGACCTAATAATGTATTTCATTCAATGCACAGTTTGGTACAAAAATAAATCAGTAATAAGAGTATTTTCTGAATAAATAGAATTGCATAACATTCATTAAAAATTATTTTTATATTGTGAGCGCTCATTCATTTTTTTTGCTTCCATAAGTACTGCGCACTGCATACTGTCTATATAATAATGTCACTCTATAGGTCTATACTATGTCGCCTATACTCATACTTCTGTTACTGTCTTTACTGTACTGAGTCAGCAGTTACTCTACTTGTCAGCACTACACTTCTCTTACTGATAAGATAAGAAATTTATATATAGTATTATGATCCCTCATTCCTTTTAATTCTCAGCAACTTGTCTACAAGTTCATTGATATTACAGTATAATTTTAGTCTAATTGGACAAATCCAGTTTAATTTATTTATGCCAAGCACACATACAATAATAACAAATTCTTTCACAGGCAAAGAAAAATAAACAAGTAAAAAGCAAAATCGTATACAACTGGCTGTCTGTTTGGGTGTGCTGGAGAAAGAAAGGGAGGACAATACCTGCACCAATTATGGTTTCCGATGGGATTGGAAAATAATGTAATCATTATTGTAATTATCCGCAATGTTGGAATATCATAATACTGTAATTGCCACCGACAATGAACAATTGAATAATAGTATAATAGTATATTACGTTACAAGTGCGGGAAATGGTGTTTAGAAATGGTATTATCTTAGAAGTACAGTAAACATCTTCCCGGACGAGTTACGTACGATATTTTTCGTCATACTGCTCTAAAATATGAAAGAAAATAAACTTTGAGCAGGTACAACATCATCAAACATAACCTCAAAATCCATCACATTGGTAAATCCTAAAAATTCTTCTGAGATCAGCTGTTTTTCCAAATTTTGAATCAGTTGGAATGCGGTAATATCAGTAATACCGCTCTGAAAAAGGATGCGGTAATGGGAATCAGCTGTTCTTTCTGTAAACAGACGTTTACCGGCTCGATTCAATGCTCGGTAAAGTGGTGAATATGTACGGGTATGACGAAAAATCGATTTCAGCAGTTTGTATAAAATTGAATGATGTAACAGTATATAATAATTATTTGACGAAGTAATGTAATCTCAAGTATGAAAGTCCTAAAATAATCATCTTCTTTGACAATACAATAATAAAAAAGTTTATTACAAACTTAGATTCCCACTATACATTGAAAATGTACTGGAACATTGGAAAATAGTACAAATACCTTCAATCTAGAAAGCCGACATTCATCCATACCAACCGACAGCTGAATGTTGCATTCCGTGGCATGTCAAGGAAGATACCACGTGACCTGCGCTCTCCTATCGCAGCAGTCCTGTTCAATTCAGCGAGCTGTGTTAGAAATTGTAGATGTGTACCGTTTTTTCCGCGTAAACTCATACCCTTCGGAATTCACCTCGTTTTTCCTTCCTTCCTTCCTTTCTCTTCTTATTCCGATTTCCTACATATTACACATTCTTCTTCTTCTCCTATGCTGTTTCAACTGTCTGCCTCCATTTTGTCGAAGCACAAAAAGGAGGAAGAAAGAGGGAGAGGGAGTCGAATAAGAAGAATGGCCTCAATTTGTTTCCAAATTGAATATTTACCCTTCGCCCCGTCAAATGGCCTGTTTTTATTGGCGGAAAAAACTAAATTGGAGCCTGCATCCCTCTCAGCTGTTGGATGCTGGCGGAGCTCACTGTTAATACTCAAAACACTACACATCCAGACGATTCGAATTGTTCCACGTCTGACTTCATTAAACCCTTGTTGATTCTCTGGAAATTATTATGCTGTAGTACAAAACTTTAACACTGAAGATCTTCAAAATTCCAAACTGTAGTACTCATTAAAATATCACGTTGCAGTTGGCTATCAAACTTTCTAGATGCTTTTTGCAGTGTGTTAAAGCAATGATCAAGTCATTTTCAAATTCCTGTGAGTTCAAATGATATGGCTGGAAAATTCTCCAATTCGAATCTAGAAAATCGAATAGGGAAAATAGAATTTACTGTTTTGTTTTTTTGTGATTACAGTTTCAGTGTCATATTTTCAACGAACTATTGGTTCTTTCTACAAACTCACATAAGAAACTCTTAAAGAACTTTCATAATGAACTCTCAACAAACTCTTAATAATTTTACACTCTCATAAGTAAAACAAACTCTTTATGGATTTTCAACAAATAATATGAAAAAATTAAAATTTCAAGTCATCTAAAAATTATTGTTGTTCATATGATATTGTTTCTAGTTCCAATTTAAATTCAATAGAACGAGTCAGAAAATCAGAATTTACTGTTTTTTTTGTTGATTATTGTGTCAGACTCTGAACAAACTCACAACCATTGATTCGCTCAACAAACTCAAAACTCTTGACTGTCTTAACAAACTCTTAAAGAACTACCATTAGAAATTCTTAACAAAATATTGATAGACTCAACAGATTCCAAACTCTTGACACTCCCAAAGTACTCTCATAAAAATCTCTCAACAATCTCTTGATAGACTTTAACAAACTTTAAACTCTAGACACTCTAATTAAGCTCTTGATGTATCTCAGAAAATGTTGAAAAATTGTTCAAAATATTTCTTATGTACTTTTTTACTTATTCAATTTTTGCTTACAAAAGAACAGTTTATGAACAATTGATATGATATGAACGGATTGATGAAGAATTGTATTTAATCAAAAAATCGGCTCTTCTTCCAATATTGCAAGTTATCCCCCTATTGACTGAAGCTGATACATTGATATGTCTCTCAACAAGCTATCGGATCTCTCAACGAGCTCATAACTCTTGACTCTCTCAAAAAACTCTACAAATTGGCGGAATGTTGGGTTGGAAATAAATGTAGTAATTGAAAGAAATACGAAAAATAATGAACCAATATAGAGAAATATGACGATGATTTCATATCGGTTACTTGACCAATATTTTAAGCTTTTCTTTCGACTGAAGCTAGAAGGAAATGTAGAAAGAAAAAGAATAAAACATAATGGAACTTCCAAATACACTAGATGCTAGACAATAGATGAATTCTGGTAGTTCTGTTTCAAAAACTAATTGGCTAGTGAATGATATTAGAGAACGCACTCTGTAGCTAGGGAGACCATAGTTGCAGTTATATAAAGAGAGTGGCAAACAGTTGGTGGCACACTTTCGAACAAAGGGTGTGAAGAGGTGCGATCGGGAGCCGAAAACTTAGATGGTGGCAAAAGCACTATGCTTTATCGAGTGGAGTTGCTTCTATGGGGACAATGTCTGTGTGTTTCTGTGCTTGTAGTAGATGTGTGTGCTAGTGTGTTCTTGGGAAGATGGGGAGGCTGCAGAGAAAGCATTTAGGCGTCGGTTGAGGAACTCAGGAATCCAACCTTTGTGCTTTCGCGCTCGACCAAGGGGCGGCGAGCGCGTAGAATTCCACTACACAACCTTAAATTTATTTAGAAAGTTGTGCGAGACACTGGTGACTCGTTTATTTTCAACGGCGAAGGGTAATTTCAAATGAAATATCATCCCACGAAAAGGCGCGCAGAATTCTTTCTCTTTTCTCCACCAGGAAACCTGCAAGTATGAAAGCGTCCCATTTCCCTTGCAAAGAAGTAACGCAGGGTGATACCGTAGGACTCCTGTCTGGATTGTTAAGTCTCGTTTGTCCCTTCCGTATTCCAGAGTGGAATGGTGATTATTCTCAATGTTTTTCTCATTTCGGTCGGATTAAATTGCTTCAACCTCTGACTCTGAAATAAATTATAATGCTGTGTAAACGCGAGGTAAGAAACGGGAGAGGAAATGGAGAGCTACAAGAGTTGCTTCTTTCATGTTGCGCTATTTTTTGGATGAATGTGGTCTCATATTTCAACCTCCTATTAAAAGATTTTTCGAAGTTCAAAGTGAATGCTGTTCATTGTTAAAAGAGAGTGCTATGCACAATGACAACTGCATAATCCTTGTATTGATAGAATATCGAGTTGCGATATTTTCTTGTATCTAATTCTCACAATTGAAAGAAAATCCAAGACATTCCAAAAATACCCTCGATTTGTGACTAGAAGATATTTTAGAGGTTGGAGTAAATGTCGTTCATTAAAAAGGAGAAAGGGAAATTAAGCAAAGTGATCAGCATTTATAGTCAATTCATAATCATTGCATTGCCAAAATATTACGATTTAATACTTTTTGGATAAGTATATTCTCATAATCACAGTCACTTCATAATCATTGCATTGCAAGAATATTATAATGTAATACTTTTTGGATAATTATATTCCGATAATCCAGCCTCCTACCGTGTCTACAAGATGTTTTGGTGGTTAGAGTAGAAGCTGTTCAAAAAGAAGAGTGGGATTTAAATCACAATAACCAATGCTTAATCATTGGATATTCCATTACTTTTTTACCGACTTCCAATAATAATAATAATAATAATAATAATAAATGCAAACTACAACTGCAAACTACAACTGCAAACTATAACTGCAAACTATGTCTATCTTCCAGCTCCAGTACTTGAAAATAATAGTGCCAAAATATACTGGGACCGGCCAATCAGAACTGACTTGACAGTGATGGCCAACAGACCGGATGTGATGGTTTTGGACAAGCAAAAAAAGTGTGCCTTCCTGATTGATGTGGCAATTCCACTCAATCACAACATGAGAACAACTCAAGCTGAAAAGATCAATAAATATGCAGCTTTGGCTGAGGAATTGAAGGCATTATTCCATCTTGACTCTGTCAGAATTGTTCCGGTGGTCATGTCAGCGACTGGAGTTGTCCCAAGGGCCTTGACAGGTGGTCTGAAAGAGCTTGGTATGAAGTATTTGATAGCAGCAATCCAGAAGTCGGTCATACTTAATACTTGCCACATTGTAAGAAAATTCCTTTCGCAATAGCTTGTAGAATACCTGGTAGATAGGCCTGTATTCTATGAGATGAAGCCATTCAAATAGAATGTGAATATAGGAATAATAATAATAATAATAATAATAATAATAATAATATCGTGTGACCTGGCTGGCTCAGGTCTGGTGTCAGAGTTATCAGGTCGCACCTGAATTAAGTTCAGGGCCTCTGACGTGACTTAACAACTGTTTTTTAGGCAGCCGGGACCGACAGCTTAACGACTTCCAAAAAGGAGGTGATTCTCAATTCGACTTGCTTTTCATACTCAAATTAATATTACTCGAGCACTGCGGAGCCAATTTCAATAGTTTTTCTTCAAATGAAGGAGCTTTATTCAAATGAAAGATCCTAGTTTCACAAGGATTGGCTCAATATTTAACCCAATATCAAGCAAAAAGTACCATTCATAGATGTCTTTATTAGAATTTAGTCCTAATAGGCCAATTTCACTACCGGCAGTCTGTTAACCGGTGTCGTTTTACCAGGCCGATCATTGTATCACATGGAGCGCTTCACACCTACCCGACTTTTGCAAATCATATGATACAATTTAATTACGCCGGTTAAATGAGATCTGCTACACAAAGCCAGTTTCATGTGTAAAACAAGCCTGTGATGTCTTGTTTTGGCCAACCAGGTGAACTCAATTTGAATTAAGAATAAGAAGAATATAATATTTCTGTTTGTATGAACATCTATATCAATAAAATTAGAGTTTTGTCTGTACATTTATCAGAGTTATATATTTTTTGGTTATTTTTACGTTTTATACATTAAAGAAGCCGAAACAAGTCTTATCTCATTTTCTGTCAGTCTGTCTGTCTGTCTGTCTGTCACGGCCCCGAAGGCATTTCACGCGGCCTTCTCCTGAAAACGAGTGCATCGATCGGGATTAAAGTAATTTATCAGTATTGACGACCTTTTTGACAATTTATTTAGCTGTAAAAAACTGAATTAACCTCTTTTTAACAGAATAATAAACGTTTAAAAACCAAGTATTGTGCGATTTTGGATGCATTTCTTCTAAGTTTAATTACCACATAACAACAAATCACGTGATTAAACAATCAGCTGTTCTCAAATATTCTCTCTGATAACGGTCACTTAATTGTTTACGTTCTGAGTTGTTTACTAAGCTGCTAACAACTTCATGATCGTTGCTATCAAAAGAGCCAAAACATATTTAGTCTTATTTCTAAACATAATCCGTAAGAAGCAATAGCTAGTCATATGATACAATTTAATTTATGATCTGCTACGCAAAGCCAGTTTTATGTGTAAAACAAGCCTGTGATGTCTTGTTTTGGCCAACCAGGTGAACTCAATTTGAATTAAGAATAAGAAGAATATAATCTCTCCGTTTGTATGAACATCTATATAAAAATAGAGAGTAACGGTGTGATTGTGTGTTTTTTCTGTCTTATGGATTTCACAAAAACGGCAACAATTTGTAACATTGAATTTGGCACAAATTCAGTTACCTCAGTGCACTTCGAAGCACGATTTTTTAATTATCAATGTTCAAATTTCACTTATGGGCACTATTACTGTTACAAAATGTGTTTAGATGATGTAGGAAGTTCATAGAACAGCTGATAAAAATAAACGTCACCATGGTGATAATATACGCCGATATGTCTTAAGCCAAACCAACAGATTAGCTCTGTATCAATATCAATATTGACAGCTGCTAATTACTCAGCGTCATGCGAGCTTACTTATTGTGTGTATTGAGCTTTTTCTGTAATACACTATTATATAGAACTAAACACAAAAATTTGCAGGTGGCTAGAGCAGCATAGATGCTGAAAAGAAAGTTTACTTTCAAAAAACACTAAAAATTCACATCATTAGTGCAAAAATATGTTTATTTGTGAAGTTCTTTTTTCAAACATATGAACTGTATGGTATAAACACTGATTGGTATCTCACTTACCCTTTCCAATTTCGTAATTTTGTGACCACTACCATTCACCAGGGAGGAAAGACTCCAAGCTGGATTCTCGGGCAAGACCGGGTAATCGAAAATAATTTAGTTGATGTTAGGAAGTCGTAGGTATAAGGTTATTTAGTTTCAATCATGAGTTGCAGTGAAGTCGTTTCTAAGATGCCTAATTAGAGAAAAAAATGAAAAAAGTTATTCAAAGTTATGAATTTTTTGTGTACTCGGAAAGGGACCGAATTAAAATGACGAACCATTCAACTTTTATGAAGCTCTCCACTGCTATAAATTTCCTTTATACAATATTAACCGACTCCCAATAAAGATTTGGAGAATTCTACTTTTACCTGTATTATTCACTTTCATTAAAGTTGGATTTTTAGTTACTTCAATTCATATGTTATAAAGATCAAATAGATTTGTTAATTGGTTAAATATTCCATAATGTAGAAGAAATTTGTCATGTTTTTAGAGCTTGAGTATTCAACTGAAATGCTTAAAATAAAAAAAATAATAGTAGGACAAGAAAAGAAACCGACTTCAATGAAGTGAATTCAAAAATTAAATACTCACTATTAAAATGTTTAAAAAAAGTATTCATCTTAAACTGAGAACATTTTAAATTTCATACAAGTAACATTTTGAAGTCAGCCCCAAATATTCTATGGAGTTTACAGGAAATTCTATGTAATATTTTAAGAGTTTGTGGAGAATTTGGTGCCAACTTGAAAGGTCACTTGTATAAAAAAAATTCAGTTTAAAGTGGATACTCTCTTTTGTAATGTTTAGTATGTGAGTATTTAATTTTTGAGTATCATTTCATTGAAGTCATTTTTTTTTTGTCAAGTTTTCTATTGATGGTTCTTTCTACCTTATGTTGCACTCTATGGACTCCAGCATTTATTCAATTTAGGAAACATTTAACGATAAAGCTACACTATTGTAGAAGCCATAGTCGCACAATTGTATTGATAAAATTGGTTCAAATGTAGCATTTTTGAAGATTGCTTTAAATTATTTTCTTGTATTTTCACTTTTTTTAAATTATTTCTTTTGCTTTCTCTTGTCATATGAATTCACTCACCTTTTATACAAATGAAAAAAAAAAATGGTCATGATACCACGAATAACATCATTTTGGTTAAAGTAAATTATTCCGTTATTTTAGTAATAAAAAACATTGAAACCCTACAGATACGATGTCTATAATAAAAACTTAAAAAAAACTTTCGAGTGGAAATTAACTCACTTTATGGCGTGACGACCGTCAAGAGCATCTTCAGACGACCCACAGTACACTCCGTCACGCCATAACGTCAGTTAATTTCCACTTAAAAGTGTTTTGTAAGTTTTTATTACATATTAGTGGAAACAAGATTGATTTTCAACATCATAATTTTGATGATATATATAATAGCATATAATAATTGCTCGAAAAAATATAGACAAATACAAAGCTTAAGAAAGTTTTACGAATATGGTAGTTATAAGTTATATGTAACTGGATATAGAAATTGTTAATTTTTTACTCTAGCTGCATCATATCAACTCTAACACAGCCATTATGGCGGGCACCAACTTACCCTATTCTAACTTACTCAATTCATGATCAGAACTTGGAGATGGTATTCATATTTATGTGGGTGTGAGTGGTTTTACAGAGATTGAATACCGAACTCTCTAAGAAACTCTCCTGATGTTCTCAAGCATATCGTCATTCAGACTCAGCTTGGTTTCTAATTGTAATCGATAAATATGTTGGGCTATGCACATGTAGAAATGATAAAGCCCATTGACAGGATAATAGAATCAGATTTACTATCAGTGATGTCAAAATGCAGGTACACATGGAGCTTAGTTGTTCTCTCCAGAATATATTATCCCGATGCTTGAGGGGATGTTCTGTTAGAAATATATCGGAGTGGGAGACAGGTTCTACACAAATAAACCCACTCAGCATGAAACGGAATCTAAATAATACGAGTATATCACAGAGCTGGCGGTAAATACGGAGGTAGATAATATAGGTATAGATGGTTGCTTGTGTATAGGAGTGAGCAGGTGGTGAAGATGAAAGAGCGCTCAGTTTGGTTGAAGGGGAAAGAGAGTTCGAGGTTCATGTATATATAGATATATTCAACGGCAAAAAGCTGCAGGCTGTAAGTGACGGCTCTGACTAATGGACTTCATTATTTTATTTTGCACTCGCGAAAAGGCAAATATTTATACCCATATTCGTACTTCACCCTTATTTAGACATTTAGTATCTGTGTTGTTGATTTTCAGTAGTTGGTAAAACTGTCTCCGAGACTCGTATCACATTTCTCAGTCTGAAACATTTTCTCTTGAAAAAAGTTAAATAGGACTAGCGAATGAATTGAGTTATTCATAAAGGTAATTGAATCATGTAAGAATTTTGCTCTTATAAGACTAACTGGTTCATAAATCTGTTAAGGGCTTATTTCAGAATTATCGATAGCGAAATTTTTTGATTGTAATCTATAAAGAGTTATATCCAATTTTCATACTGCAAAATTCACTTAAAGCATTAACAAAAAACATTTTTCGAATTAGGAGAAAGAAGATGACTTAATAGAACGATAATATTGCTGATATAAGTCATTATGTATTCCATTTTGAAAGAAATGGAACATAGCTAACAAAGTTTGGGGAAGTGATAGCCGAGTGCCGTAGCAGCTATCTGTTCAATCAGAGATAAGCTACGAAACTGGGCGCTCTTTGCAACGGTGACCGATTCGATTGGCCAGCAAAAATTACTCTTTTATCTGCTGTAAAATCACTTTCCGGTGGTTCGGAACCCTAAAACTGTAGATCCAACTCATCACTATGCCTACATACAATCAATCTTACAATATGGATTTATTACTTGGGGAGGCGCATTTAAGACAATACTTGCTCCTTTAATCATAATACAGAAAATGGTGACAAAGATTACACTAAATCGACCTCGGAGGTACCCAACAGGACAGTTATCTAAAGACTTCCAAGTTTTTAATGTCTTGCAGTTCTATATTAAAGCCCTAATTCAATACATGTTTAAACATGAAACATCACTTTTCTTAAATATTTGTCACAATTATCAAACTAGGGCTGCTTCAAATATTGGCATCATTGCTCCCAGATTGATTAAATCTTTCTCTGCTACTTCCTCATACTACAAAGTTAATATTCTGTACTCAAAATTATCTGAACAAATAAAAACCCAAATAACAAAAGAATCGGCCATTACAGAAAATTACTCAATAACTGGCTAGCTAGTATTAATCGTGACGAGCTAGATGAGTACGTAGAATCAATATATTCGGATTGAGGTCGTGAATAGTTTTTTTTTTGGAGGATGAAGCCCACATAGGTCTGAGACCTGTGCGTGGGTAATGAGTTGGATGATGGTGATTGATGAGTTGGACCTACAGTTTTAGGTGGGTTCCGAACCACCGGGAAGTGATTTTACAGCAGAGAACAGCCAATAAGTTTTTTCATATATTGATTTTCCATCTAATTATTACCAGTTGGCGCGTGTGTGTGAAAGTGGTGGTGTGCATGGGTGTGCGTTGTGTTTGGGCTGATGTTTTGAGGGTCACTGGTCTCAATCACTGCTCTCTCTGTAGACGTAGGATCTGTTTAATTATGTATTGATTTCCGTATATTATAAGTAATGTATATTATCAATTTTGTTAGTATAGTAAGTATTAATATTGTATTACATTGAATTGAATTGGTTTTATTCTCTGCATGTACATAACAAAGTATGTTTCACAGTCGTCATACAATTTCAAATAATCAATAACAATTTATCACAATACTTATCACAATCATAATACTTCTATTACCGGAAAAGAACACAGTACATCAACATTCTTGAAATTTAAATACCTCTCGATTCAAAAAGTTCCATCAAACTATAATAACACTCATCAAGCAGCCAGTCTTTTAATTTATTTTTAAACAAACTTTTGCTCTCAATTTCTAATAAACTATTTGGAAGAGAGTTCAATATTTTTCTGCTCATATAATCAGGACTGTTTTCAAAAAAAGACGTTCTATGAGCATCTAGTCTTAAGGCATGCCTAGACCTCGTATTGCAACTGTGAAGATCTGACCCTCTGATCCAGGAAGCTCTATGTTTGAATCCATGTAGTGCTGCCTCAAGTATGTACAAACAGGGAAGAGTTCTTGCACTTCGAAACAGTGGTCTGCATGGGGTTCTGGGAGGTTTCCCAAACATCATTCTGAGTACTCGCTTTTGTGCCCTGAATACCCTGATAAATCCTGTTGAGGAACCCCAAAAGATCAAGCCATATGTTAGCAGAGGCTGGAAGTATCCATAATAGGCCGAGAATACTACTTGCTGGTTCATACTCATTGCCAGTCTTGAGATTGCAAATGTCGCTCTACTAAGTTGTTTCACAACCTTGTCAACGTGATTGTTCCACCTCAATTCAACGTCAACCTCAATTCCTAAAAAGCTACAGACACCTGTAGGTTTTATTCTTTTCGTGTCCAACTTGAATTCTAGATGATTGGAGGCTGAAGGGTGGTTGGAGTTATTGATGGAGAAATCCATATAACATGTCTTCTTGATGTTCACCTTCAGTTTATTTGCTCTGCACCAATCTCCAATGCTTTCAACAACGTGCTCTCCTTGTCTCAGCAGTTCCTGCAGATCATTTCCAACAATAAGGAATTTTGCGTCGTCAGCAAAGAGAACGCTACTGGCGAGGGGTATATTACAGGGTAGGTCATTTATATTATATAGTGATAACAAAATTGGGCCAAGAATTGCCCCCTGTGGCACTCCTCTTTTCAACTGACAAACTTTCGATCTATATTCATGATTTGCTACTTTCTGTTTTCTATCTTCAATTTCAACAACCTGCAATCTATTAGTTATAAATGATTTTAACCAATTTAGTGCAGTTCCTCGAAATCCATAATGCTGCATCTTCTCTAATAGAATATCTTGATCTATACTATCAAATGCCTTTTGGAAATTGATAAAGAGACCTGAAGCCTTCTCATCAGCATCCAGTGATTTGTATATTCTGGATAAGAAGTTATTAATGGCATCAACAGTAGATCTTCCTGGTCGAAATCCAAACTGACTCGAGGAGAGAATCCTGTTCACTTCCAGGTGCTCTGAAATGCCTGTTATTGCTAGTTTCTCATATATCTTGGCGAATACACTTGTGACTGTTATTGGTCGGAAATTACATAATTCTTCCATGGGTTTTTTTATGGATGGGAATAACTTTCCCCACCTTCAATTATTGACGAGGGAATATTCCTGAGCTGAACGAAAAATTGATAAGCTTTGTTATTACGCTTCTTATTGGATCGAAGCACTCCTTCAATAATATGCTACTTGGAATATCATCTACTCCACTCGACATTTTGCTCCTGATATCTCTCATAGCCGAGGAAACATGGTCCTCTGTAAATACAGGAAATCTATCAAATGTAGCACCTGTATAGTTGAAACCCGACATCAAAGACTTGGAGGATACGTTTGGTGTGTTATTGTCAGCATCATTGACAACATTTATGAAGTATTAATTTATCATATCTGGTATGTCATCAATTAAATCGATTTCAACCCCTTCAACAGCTTTTGGGTATTTTTTTTCACGGTCTTCGTGACAGTTTCCATTTTAATTAATTTCCAAATTAGCATAGATTTATTTTCAGTCGATGTGAACATTCTCTCAGCATATGCTTGTTTTTGTAAAATAATTAAGAGTGTCGAATCAGTTGCGACAAGTGTTTCAGTCTATCTCTACGAGTAATATCAGTTGGAAATCTTCTTGAAAGGAGTAGGAGGTCCCGTTTAGCTTCACAAGTATATTTTAATAGCGGTGAAGCCCACTTTATTTTCTTATTGTCATTTCTCTTCTTCCTGTGAACGATGGAGAACGATTCACTGAAAGCTCTGTAGTAAATACTCAGGACATTATCAAATTTTCCATCAACCGAGTCTTCACTATCAATTACCGCTGACCAATCAACGCCACTAAGGCATCTTTTAAATTTTTTTTTGCATTTTCCGAAAATACTCTTGAAGAGAAGAGATATCCATCATTTCTATCTGTGTTTGCCAGGGTATAGTTTACAACTTGAGCACAATGGTCAAAAAGTCCTAGTTCGATTATATCTGCATATTTAGTGTCTACCATTGATGATACAAAACAAATGTCAAGTAAAGTTGAATATGTTGCTGTTATTCTTGTGCAGCTCGTAATTGTTCCTCCTAGTCCGTATGCCTCAAACAAGGATTCCAGTGTCTTTCTTCTATTTGAATCAATCATGAAGTCTACATTAAAATAACCCACCACTATACACCCAAGGAATCTATTTGTAACTATGGACAGAGTTTCCTCCAATTTGTCAGTAAAAGAATCGAAATCATTATTTGGTGGTCTGTAAATACATACTATTGCACATTTCATGTGCACCACCACCGCCACTTCGAAATCATTCCCCTCAGTTACATTATAATTAAATCATACCACATAATTATGTATTCTATCACGATAATTGGTATTGTGTTTCTGTATGAATTCTTTTTTTAATACTTTGTATAAAAATGATGTATTAAATGAAAGAACTCGATCCTCACTCATGTTCCCATGTGAGGAACCTTCTTCAATGAATCATGTTATGTTATCAAATTGTAATATTTTATGGAGAAAAATAAATATAATTTCATTTCAAATTTGAAAAATATAATTTCATTAATCACCATCATCCAATTCATTATCCACACACAGGTCTTCGACCTATGTGGAGTTCATAAAAGGGAACATCAACCTAGTCCTGGGGAGCAGAAAAGAAATTCTGTTTAATGAATCGCGAAGTAGTGACGTTATGAGTAATAGATGACTTAGTGTTGAACCAACCAACCTACCTTGGCAAACTATGGTTGGTTGTTTCACATAGGAATTGTACTGAACTCACAAGTAAAAAACAAATTAGGCTGTGATCGATAAGGCCAAGGCTTTAAAACAATTAACAGACACACATGATGAAGGGTTTCAAGTAGAGATGAGGCGTATTTACTGGAACAGGTATTTTTACTGAGTATTTGAACGTACGGACTAGCACCTAGTATTCGAAGAACAAAATACTCAGATATCTTTGAGTATCTCTAGTAAACTACGCAACTTCAGTACGGGCAGTGACTTCAAGTCCCCACTCCAATTTACGGAGTGGGAGTGGAGCTTTGTAATTTGCAGTTGCACAGTAGCACATTTCTCATTATAGAACTATTCAACTACTCACTCACTCTTTCTCGCCCACTCTCTAACTCTCTCACTCTCTCTCTCTCTCTCTATTCACTATACTCGATTGTAGGCGCATGCTTAGTTGCGTCGCGTATGGCATACGCGCATACTTTTCCAGTACAAATATTTCTTGAGTACTTGAGTACGAGTCGTTTGTTACTCAAGCGTCTCAAGACTCGAGTCTTGCCGTTCGCGTCTCATTTCGCTACAGCACATCTGAGAGAAACTCAATAATTAGATTCGTGTTGTATTTAACGTGAGTAATAAAGATTCGTGCTGTATTGAACGCGAGAACTGCAGTACGATACTCTCTTGTACGTGTACTCTCTTACTCTGGCAAACTAGCTAATATAAAATACTACCTAGTATTTTGGAACAGGTATTTGGAATAGGTATTAGAACGTACTAGTACTCGCAATACTTAGTATCAGAAAAACCTAGTACGACCCATCTCTAGTTTCAAGTCAAAGAAGGTCCAGAATAAAAGAAAATAGCGTCTATAATTTTACAGCCAATAGAATAATCTCTCGTCGTCTTCCTTACAAAAGTAAATAGAATTTTTAGATACTGATTTTTGTGCAGATGAAAACTTGAGTTAAAAAGATCACTGGCCAGGATATAAAACTCTCAACTTGAAAGGATTGAAGATATGCCTAAGCATACTAAATGGAAATTATAAAGGTCTGTTGAGGACAGACCCGGATCTTGAAATCTTGACTACACGGAAAAGTAATATAGAAAGGAAGTATGTCACCTGGATAGCAGTTTTGGTTTCAAGTCCGGTCCATAATAATTATTTTATATTCTTGAAGTTCTCTCATGAACCAAGGTGTTGAGGTTACATTAATATTTTGTGTCAATCTACACCTGAACCAGGAAAACCTGGATTTGACAACGAGAGATATTTAAATAAAAGAAGAAGACAGATTACTAACACATCATGGCTGTAAACAAATTCATATTCTTATTTAAAATTGATAATTATGGCATCAAGGTGTTAATTAAAACATATTATTTTGAAATCAAAGAAACGGCAGAACAATCCAAAAAATCTTTTAGGAGCCAGTGCAAAGCTGCAAAAAACAAGATGCAACAGGTTAGTTTATGCACAAAGCAAAACCTAGGGCAGTCTGGTAACATAACCAACAAAGGACAGTTACAGTTTAAATTTAAAGATTGACTAGAAATGTTAAAGGGAGATTTAGGTAAAGTAAAATATTATGAAAAATACCTAAGAAGAAAATAAAATATTATAGCTAGAAATAATAAAATTAATGTTGAAGTGGGTGAAATCGAAGGCTCACTGAATGAATTGGTGTGACCAACTGCACCACATTTAACTAAAACAATGTAGCAATGCTACAGTGTGAGTTGAGGAAACGGAAAAAACGAATAAGCAAAACGTTTGAAAAATGACTTGAGTGGAAATGAATGAAATAAGAGGACAATAAAGTGGCAGTGAGAGATGAACGTTGAGAAAATAAACTAGAATAATTGAGGGAGAGTGATATGAGAGTTGAGGAAAATATGAAGAGGTTAAGCTGACAGCCTAAAAATAGACAAGAACTCTTATAAAAAATGAATGAGATGATTTTTGGAGTTGCAAAATTATAAAAGAATCACGGAGGTATTGCAATATATTTTTGATAGAGCACTTATTTAAATTTATGGTGAGGTTATAGATAATTCATTGGGTAACTTGATTTTTTAATAATAACTATCAGTGTGGGTCTGCTGCGGCAGTATAAAAGTTATTCACATAGCTCAAGAGATTAAGTGGAACAAATCAATATTCCACTTTATAAATAACTATTTATTATTGTTAAAAACAGTCATCACGGTTAAGAAGTATAAATATCACTTCAAGAATATTTGACATCAATAGTTTGCCATCAGATAAAGCCATTTGAGTCAATATTATTTGTAGAATCCATACGGATCACTGGGTTTAACTCAAACAGAGCTTCAAATCCAATCGTTGCCAAGTATATTTGGCTTGCGGTTTGGTTAATAGTTCGGTCGTGAAGAAGGCCTAGCTGAAATTTCGTGGAGTGCGCGCGATTGTGATTGCGAAAATGTGAGAAGGAGAGGGAGGAAGAGAGTCTATGTGGAGGAGAGAAAGAAAGAGTGAGTGAGAGAAAAGTAGTGAGAGAGTTCTTCCCTAACTTTATGCGAGAGCACGCTCAAGAACTGACGTCCTGGTGATTTACTGCCCTCATATTTCTCAACGCGGGAACGTCCGGGTCTAGAGGTTCATGCCATGCCGTTGGGCTTATTCGGGAATGGGGATGTCATACTGAGAGAAAAGAGTGGGGAAAGAGAGGAGCATAGAGAAAGACAAAGTAGGTAGAATGAGAAAGATTGACGAGGAATCGGCAGCGTATTCGGAGGTGGGGTACTTGTAGAGATGCTGTGCCATGAGGTGAGATGGAAGAAGCTCTCTCAAAACCTCCATTATAATCTGACTAGACTCATGGGCTCAAGCTTAAGCAAATAACATATCACATTTGTATGAATGAATAATCACATTTATATGACTCCTGAATTTACCTAGATACCTACTTGGTCAGAACTTTGATCATACTGCATATTCTCGGCTAAATTTTGCTGATAAAGTAGTTGGTTGGATTTGTTCGCTTCCGCAATGGTGGATTCTGCAAAATGGGTATATTGAAATCTAAGGCTTTGTCTATTCCATCCATCTTTTGTTTGCTCAGTTGTATGCATGATAGAGGTTGAATAATCAAGAGAAATTGGAAATGAGAATCATGATTAAAAAGGTTTTTCATTCTGATACACCATTTTCTATCAAAAGTCAAAAAGTCACGCGCTTCATGATAAAGATTTAATCAGGAAACATCCAAAATCATGAATAATATGGTGATATTCTTGCTTTGCTACTTTTTCCCATCAAAAGTAAAATGATGGGATCTAGAATTTCTATGTGCTGTAACTGTATTCAAAGATGTGATTATTGCAGATTGAATTTAATTAAATAATAATAACGATGATGATGTTGAATGCCCTATTTGTTCGTGGAAGGGAACTATAGTTTTAACGGATTAATTTGGTTTTTCACGTCCTAAATTAACATTCATTTTTCAATGCTAATAATAAACATCGCGAACCTAAGAAGGACAAAAAGTGGTTTCAACTGCTTTAAAAAGTACCAATACAAGTATTGAAAAGTATCAAAACTATAAGGTAATATAGTACCTATATATGCTCAGATACTAAGTAACAATAATTATTCGTGACAGTAATCATTAATAATTTCTTTCTTTCTTTCTTTATTTTTTATTATCTCACTTTTACATGACAAAATCAATGATATAAGTACAGTATACAGATACAAGCATAATTTATACATATATTGTGAGAATAGTATTAGAATAGTAAATTCAATCATCTGTATTCTGGTGGCTACCCTATAATAATAATAATAATAATAATAATAATAATAATAATAATAATAATAATAATAATAATAATAATAATAATAATAATAATAATAATAATAATGATAATAATAATAATAATAATAATAATAATAATAATAATAATAATAATAATAATAATAATATCGTGTGACCTGGCTGGCTCAGGTCTGGTGTCAGAGTTATCAGGTCGCACCTGAATAAGTTCAGAGCCTCTGACGTGACTTAACGACTGTTTTTTAGACAGCCGGGACCGACAGCTTAACGTGTCCTCCGAAACACGGGAGTGGCCCGAGGTAAAAACTTTCGGTCAGAACTGGGATCGAACCCGGGACCTTTGGGCTAGCAAACCAGCACTTAACCCACTCGGCTACGGCCACTGTATAATAATAATAATAATAATAATAATAATAATAATAATAATAATGATAATAATAATAATAATAATAATAATAATAATAATAATAATAATAATAATTCTTTTATTAAGGCGTTTTGCCATTTGACATGTACATGAGCATGAACTATTGGCTGAAACCACCTCCAAACCTAGAGACCGCCTGGAACTGTTTATCACATTACTTCAGAACGGCCTCTCATTCCTTTAGCTTATTCAAGCTACCCTGCTGCATCAAGATCTCTCTTCTTTGTCTGTAGTATGGTGATTATATAGTTAACCATCTTCACCCATTGCTGCTTGCCTTGGAGCATAACAGAAACAACGTTTTCTGGGGATAACCAACCCAGTTCTGCCTGCACTCTTTCTCTTAGTTCTTCCCACCTGCTACACAGAAAGAAGGTGTGTTCAACATCATCTCTACTTTTAGGACAGTAAAGACATTCAGGTGTATCTGCTTTGCCCAACTGATGGAGAAAAGATCGGAAATATCCATGACCAGTCAGGAACTGTGTCACAAAGTACCCCACTTCTCCATGAGGCCGGTTTACCCACTGCTTGACTCTGGGTATCAGCCTTGATGTCCAGTGTCCACGTGCTTCAAGATTCCAGTCGTTCTGCCATGCTTGGAAAGTTCTGTTCCTTTCAACTCTTGCAATATCTTCTTTCCTTTCTCCAGCTTTACATTTTTGATATATATTATATCGCTCCTGTGCTAGAAGGGTGATTGGGATGACCCCTGCAACCAGCATAACAGCAGGCTCTGACACAGTGCGATATGCTGATGCAACTCTCAGTGCTGCTCTTCTCTGGACCTGCAGAAGTCTTTTCCTATTGTACTCCCATCTGAGAGCAGGTGCCCAAACCTCTGCTCCATAAAGCAAAACAGAGTTCACTGTTGACATCAACAATCGTCTTCTGCTGGCTCTTGGGCCTCCAACATTAGCCATTAGACTACTGAGAGCTGTGACAGCCTTTGCAGCTTTAGTGATTACCCCTGTTATATGCTCTGAGAAGCTCATTTTAGTGTCAATCATAAGTCCCAAATACTTTGCCCTTTGCTTTGACTCAACAGTCACACTGTTCATCTGAAAAGAGAGATGAGTGTTTACTCTTTTCTTTGTTAGGACCACAATCTCAGTCTTACTGAGGGCAAGAGACAACCCATGACATTCAAGCCAGGTTGATATTCTCCTCATTGCTTGATTTAGTTTAAGTTGAGCATGTTCAGAACTGCGAGATGCAATAAGCAGTGCAACATCATCTGCATACCCAACTAGTGTTGTCTCTTCTGGCATTTCCAGACGTAGCAGTCCATCATAGAAGATATTCCATAGATCAGGGCCAAGGATTGAACCCTGAGCCACCCCTGATGTGACATCAACACTGATCCACCCATTTGTAGTCTCATAAATAATAATAATAATAATAATAATCATAATAATGATAATAATAATAATAATAATAATAATAATAATAATAATAATAATAATAATAATAATAATAATAATAATAATAATAATAATAATAATAATAATAATAATAATAATAATAATAATAATAATAATAATAATAATAATAATAATAATAATAATGATGATGATGATAATAATAATAATAATAATAATAATGATAATAATAATATAAATAATAATAATATAAATAATAATAATAATAATAATAATAATATTGTCGATAGAACTCCCAAGAGGAAGTTGAACTCGTGGTGTATGGTAATTATTTTTTCTTCTTTGCCCAGTATTCCTTCATCCTTTGCGAGAACCGCTGCTTCCTTTTTTCACTCCATAGTGGTCTGTACTGTTTAGGGCGCAGCTCTGAGAGAATTTTCTAAATTTATTTTTGTTATAATAATAATAATTATTATTATTATTATTGCTGACCTAACAGCCTAATGGCTGGTATTAAGAGTACATACGGATCATTGATCAAGTATGTACCCACTAAATATTGTAAAGGTAGCTTCCTGATATTGTTTCTTGAGCTGCTAAGGTGGTCATATACATTTAGTCACACAATTACTATACAGTTACATTTTTGTGTTTTCTGTGATTACAGTTAGTGATTTTTATCTCACTTTTTTTTCTCACTCTTCTCACTTTATCATAACTATACCATATACACAAATTTTTATTATTATTATTATTGTGAGAGAAATAAGGAGAGAAATAAATATTATTTGTTTTTTATCAGGCTATTGGATCTGATTTTTTGTGAAGTTTTAGGTTATTTAGTACCGTAATCGCGGTTTGAACTGCATTTAACAACATGGAAAATAATTATGTTTGACTTCCTATTATTTATTTTTGAATGTGAATCATTGTTTCTGCATATCAATAATTTTTTCTTCACAGATTTCGAAATAATGGGCTCATGAAGTTCATTAATTTGCATATGGAGTTCAATAATTCATACTACAGTCATTTTTCCAACATGAAATATATTTTTGGCTTAATGGAAGCGCTAATTACGCAGATTATGTGCCCATAGTTTGCGGACGAAGCCCAGATTCTACTTTCTAAGCTCAGCAGTACTAATTGAATCCGACCTGGAAGATAACTGAATATATTATACTGTATTCCCTGATGAGTAACAACGCTATCAAGTGAGTTACTTCCTGCAGTTGACAAGAGGATGGTTTTAATTCATTTTCTCCATGGAAAGATTTTTCGTCGGAAAGAATGTTTCTTCACTCTCGCATTACGGAAATAAGAAAACCCGACGTCATTACCGCTACCAGCTGAGATTTATGAGCAAAACTCTTCGCCTAAAAATAACGCTAAACAAGGGAATGAGAGAGACGAAAGACGCATGTGTAAGAGAAGATGGAAGGAAGGATGACGGAAAAAAATCATGCGACGTCGTGTTGATGAAAGGCAGAAAGGAAGATAACGCTAACAGCTACTTAAGGAAGAAGGGAACGATCAGCCAAGTGTCAGCAGATGCTGGAGAATATGGCGAAGAAGAGTCACTACTCTTGCCGAAACGATGGAAGGCTGAATAGGCTGTTATCATTTTATGTCAACTCGTCTTTAAAATCTTCAGTAGTCATCAACTGTAAAGATGTGAATCTAATCTGCAAGTGAGCAGCATTTGATAGGGCTGATTTTGTTTTATTGGACTCGCTCTCAAGATCTAAAATCTCCAGACTGAATAATTGCCGCTTTCTTGAACTTTCCTCATCGATGAAAATGTGAGCTCAACCTGATTCACCAAATAAAATCCTTTCTGAAAGTGTCAAATCTTCATCATTATTTCATGGGAACATGAATCAAGCTTTTGATGAAATAACTGATCTGATTTTGTATTGATCTACAATGACGTGTATTAAATAGAAAAATAATGGATGAGACTGATCTTGCCTCAACCACTTTAATCATAAAAAGTGGACAGTACTTAAAGTGTACAATACCAAAAGATAATGAAAGAGTGGGAACATCATTCTTATACATAAAGGATGTCTACAACAATAACAACATCACCAATACTAAGAAGAATGAATAGAAAGATGATGTTCAACATCAATATGAAATTCATACTAAAATTCTCGACCACTTGCTTTAGAAAATTGTGAATTCACGCATTTGACAGGAGCATTCGAATTACTTCAAATCAATTCTATAATTTTCCAATCATTTGGAAGATTTTAGAAAAAATTCAAAGTAATTCATTGTAATGAAGTAACACCTGACTTATTAGGCCAAGCCTAAGTAATATAAGTTATCAAATAGCAGTTATGAAAAGGTGCAAATATAAGTTATGAAATAGCAGCTGCAAAACGCATTAAATGCAGAAAAGCTCAACAGACTAATACCATTTGCTAGAAACTGAGCCTCTAATGGGCCGACCCAAGCTACGTTGAAGCTCTGTCATTGGTCAATAGCTGAGACTTGACACGCCCTCTAGTGGAGCGAATTGGTACCGGTTCAATATAGATTTACAATAATGTACAAGTGGAAAAGGGGAACCAAAAACAAATTCATATGATATTAAAGCAAGGAATATCGAAGGTCAACGGCTGATATCGCAATTCTCGGTCACTGCCGCTGTGTGTTTGTTTTTTTATAATATCTATATGAACTTGATTTTCTCCAAATTGTGATTTTTTTTTGTAGATTACGTCTTGGAGACTCCAGTTAAGGAGTATAAGACAAGTCAAATTAATACAATTATACACCAGTTACCATAATAACTATATCAATTAGTTGAGGCGAGGCTTAATTTATTTTGATGTGAAAGGAACTCTTGTACACTATAAAAAGCTTTATCAACTAAATATTTTTTCAATTGTTTTTTAAATATTTCTATATTTTCAAGACTCTTTAAAAACTGCGATAGTTTGTTGTAGAATTTCCTACCAATATAACTAGGTTTTTGTTTGAATAAGCTACTATTGTGACTCACCAAGTGATAATCTCCTCGGCTTCCTGTATTATAATCATGTATGTCAAGATTTTAGTTAATATCATTCGTTTTTACATATAAGGTAGCTTCATACACATATAAGCAAGGTACAGTGAGGAGACCAAGTCTCTTGAACAATGGCCTACATGAATCTAATCTATTTACTCTTTCTATACACCTAACCGCTTTCTTTTGGATCTTAAACACCCTATCAAGGTTTTGTCTTGATGAATTACCCCTTACTAAGATAGCATACCTAATATGTGACAATAAGAGCCCATGGTAAGCTGTTAAAAGTAATTTTTTGTCATTCAATCTAGCGAGCTGTCGCAGGACAAATATCCCAGATGAAATTTTACAACATATTTTTTCAATGTATGGAGCCCAGGTCAATCGTCTATCCAACAAAACTCCTAGAAATGGGATTTTTTCTTCCTGGTCTAATTGATTATCGTTTACAAACACGTTTATAACACTATCTTCATTTAAATTATGTCTGTTTTTGAATTGAAGGTATTGGCATTTTTTACTATTTATAGTTGATTTCAACTGATTTAAAAATTAGACAATGGACTGCACACCTATATGGGCACTTATTTCTAAATGATATAGAATGGAATTGCTGAAAATGAGTGATGTATCATCTGCAAATAAGAGAGTTCTACCACTAATTAATTCTTTAGGTAAACGGTTGACATATAACAAAAAAAGCAATGGACCTAGTATTGGCCCCTGAGGCACTCCAGCTTGTACCTCTAATTTATTAGATTTATTCTTTACTATACTATTACCAACTACTGTAGTTAGTTCTACACATTGTTTTCTCCCAATAAGATATGATTCAAACCATTTCAGTTCAACCCCATTTATGCCTACATTTTTCAGTATTTCCAATAAAGTTCTATGATTAGCACAATCAAATGCCTTTGACAGATCTAAGAAGATTGCAGTAGCTTTATCGCCAGAATCTATTGTATCTATTAGTTTTTCAACTAGAGAAACTATGGCTGTCTTTGTTGATCTCCCTTTCTGGAAGCCATGCTGTACATCACAGATAAAGTTAGCTTCTTGAAGGTGCAGAAGTAACCGATTTAGAACTACTCTTTCAAAAATTTTACTTATTACATTTAAAATACTAATGGGCCTATAGTTTTCCACCTTTTCTCCATGACCACTTTTGAAGATTGGCAAGATCTTCCCCTCTTTAAAATTATCTGGAAAACACCTTGTTCTAATAAATGATTGATCAGATGAATCAAAGGGTCCAACAATTGATCTTTACATTCTTACAGAATTTTACTGGATACCCTATCCATTCCTAAAGTTTTTTTATTATTTAAACTATCAATGATATTTGACAACTCGACTTGGGATACTGGTGGAATTTTAATTTGTTCTGAATCCCCTCAGTATTCCACATGTTTGCATCATTAATACCTGAATTAAGAGATTTTTGAAGATTCTTAGCAACCCGTTGATAATATCTGTTAAAGAAATTACAAGTGTCTACACTATCATCAATATATTTGTTATTTTCGTTAATTATTCTGGGGACACTAGTATAAGCATCTACATGAGCTACTTGCCTATTTTTGTTTATTACATCCCACACTGCTGTGTTAAAGTACAATCTATTATTCAAAATTTCAGCTGTTTTCTTACATTTCGCTCTTTTCACTTCGTTCATATAGTTTTTTTTAGAGCTTTGTAATTATTTTCACTTAACATATTTCTAGATAGTTTGAATTCATCATAATTATGCATATTTAACCCAATTTCTTTCTGCAAGGATATCATCAGTTATCCACTCTTCTATGTTGTCTAATTTGTTTTTTACAGGGACTTTTTTAACTGGACAACTCATAGTAATATGAAACCTGCTCATCTAACCTTTGTATCTGACATCTGTTTGTTTGTTGCACTTGATTGATTAGTTGATCCTCATTATTTTGTCATCTATTATGATATTGATTTCTACTTAGTTATCTGTTTTGTACCTGTTTATTATTGAAGTTTTATAATTGGCAGTAATTATTTGTTGCTTCAGCCTCCACCTGTTACCAGAGAATGTGTCAAATTTTTTTTCGACCAGACATAGAGGTCAGCCTATCAGAGGCTCGCATTCTATTAGTCAATGGTTTTGATCAGTACAGGGCCAATCTTCAAGTGTGTCATCTCGGCTGTACCAGTCTAGCTTCAAGCCTATTGTAGGGTATATAAATAAAGTTGGTCTGTGTTTTAGTCTTAGTTTGATTGAGATTGAGAATGTGTGTGCCTCGACTATAGTATCTCGTTTATTCATGATAACAAATGCTATGTCAACTGCTGGAATTTTCATTCATTATACACGCAATGAAATAAGTTAACAGCTGAGTTACCAATCAGAAGCTAATTTTCTTTAAGAGAAGGTGAACCCTGTAAGCCTTGTCATGAGTATGATGTCAGATATGGACTTTAGAGGAATACAAACAATCTTGGTTCAGAAGCCAATGGTTTGTCTGAATTTTGTTGATAATACGGTTGTTGTCAAGCTTTGCAATGTGAACAAATTACATGGCTGATGCTATCAACTTGTCATGAGCAGAGCTGAGCAGCAAGCCAATGTCGAGTTGAGGTATATAAGTTGGCTCAGCGGTTTACCACATGGAAATTTCAGTAAGCGAAAGTTTGTCAACTGAATGGAATTACCTCAACGAAATGTTCAACTGCCGACTTCAACCTTCAGCAGGCGATCCTCTGCCAGGTTTTGGTTTTATGGTTCACTATATTCCAAAATGCAAACATGTCGAGTATAGCAGGAATGTCACTGAGTTTGATACTAACATGTAAAGATTATAGGCTCTGCTAGGATTTATAGCATTAACTAGTTGGTAGTAATCAGGAGATGAACGCTGTGACAACACCCAACCTGGAAGTGGAGAATGAACAGTCAAGTTTTGGAAATTACACTCTTCAATGGGATGCGATAAATTTATTATATAATGGGTGAACTGAATCTACGTCATGCTGGTTCTGAATAGACTTTTGAGCCCTCTACATTAGTAAACACCAAATATCAGGAATGTCAGGATGAACTTTATTTTGAGACTACATATTAACACAATGGATATAAACAGGCTTAAAGCACGTGTCCGATAGCTATGAATATCAGACTTACCTTAGATACTGACTTGTCTTATGCCTGGAGTCTTAAAGTCGTAATGTATAGAAAAATTACCAACGAGAATCAAAATAGTACTAGTAAATATAATTTAACAACAACAACAACATATAAACGATTTTGTTTTCTTTCCTCCAGTGGTTCTTGATTATTTTCTATAGAGATATCATGGTCTATTCATAAATGTACTATAGCTAATTTTTTCAAATTTCTGATGTGTTTTCATGGATATCCTACATACAGTACAATATATATTACAACAGAATTGATTGAATCGGTACTGTGTTATGGTGAACTTTTTTTAAAAAACGGTTTTTGTGAATGAGTACCTCTGTATCGTTTAAAAGACTTCGTTTGATATAAAACGTCTATCCTTTGTAAATCTCTCAATTTTGAAACTTGTGAAGGGGGATGAATATGAACATTGAATTCATTTTCGAGGTGGTAGACCTGAAACGCATTTAACTGCAAATAATTGTACACAATTTGTTCACATCATCTCATGTGTCAAATACACTGTTCAGCTCTCCTAAACTGTCGTTGTTTGTGTGTGCAGCGAACCGAATGATGATTATTGTAAACATGAAACTTAGTTTATTCAAGTTTGAAATTATCAACGCTGATAAAACAGTGAACTTATTTGGTGGACATTATATTACTCAACTTGGTGACCAGCGCTGATTTGTCAGAGCTGTTCAATTAGACTTGAACTGTGTAGTTTACATTATCGCTGAGGGATGTCTCAACGATAAACGCCAGCTATTCAGTGGTTGGAGGCAAACAACACCATGCTATGGTTGGATGAGTGCCCATGAAGCCTTTGTTAAGATAAACAGACGTCGTGTCTGCTACAGAGCCCAGATGTTTCGATGGCTGTTTGCCGCTTTTGATAACAGCGTATTATAATTATTATCTTGTTCGAAGATCCATTCGACAGTTTCATCCAGCTCCCATTCGAGCTTATCGATCTGGAATATCGGCTATCAACTCACAGATGACAACGATAATTATTCCGCATTGTTATAAATAAAAATGTTATATCACAAATCATTGGAAATAAAAATGTTGTTTTTTTTTTATACAGTGAATCCATCCAACCTGAATCAGCAAAAGGATCATCCTACCGTTGTTACTTACGGTTCATTGATCTGGAATATTGGCCACTGAATTAAACAGATATCTTTATACGAAGATAACTGATTTTTTAAAACATTCACGCTATTTAATGTAGAAAAAAAGATTGTTTTGTTTATTTAATCGAAGATGTAATTTTTTATAGGCAACTAGAAATAACAATTAATTCTTTCAACAGTTAATGAGCTGAGGAGGCGATAAAACATTAGTAATAGATAATAATAAATAATATTAATAATAATAATGATAATAAATAATATTAATAATAATAATAATAATGATAGATATATGGTATTTGAGATTTAGATAAATCATTCAATATATGGGATGATAAATAAATAAAAGTAGTGAAATTAATATATAATGAATAGCAATATTTTAAATGGTTGATAACTCAATATAGATATTGCTCTGCTAAAAACAGGTTTAATGAGTTGAATATGAGATTTCATGGAAGACTTACTTCTCGGCAATGACTGTATTAAATTGAAAGCTACCATGATAACTATCAAATATTATGAGAAATATAAGGCAAAGGCCTTAATATAATAAAAGAATGTCTCAATTTGAGTTAGTATATAATTGGAAAACAGAATACAGTAAAAAACGTAATAGTGCAGCATAAAATGGATGTTGGTGGAAATGTGATAATGTTAGAAATTAATTTTATGAAATGACTACTGGTACTAGCCGTTCATCGAACTCAGGCCCAGACGGTTGGCTGCCTTCCAAATGTTCAGCCAAATCATTGAATTATTAGCCCGGTTCAGCGTATACTCACCCGAATAGCAGTAACCGCGAAGTCACACACAATTTGCCACTTTCGCCAAAAGTTTGCTCATTTATAAGCCTGGCTTTTCAATATCAAATATTTCTTATTGAAATTATAAGAATTAAAAAGACTTATTGTAGACCCAGCCATTCAGAGTTTGAATCTAATTCAATGAGAGGCAATCCCAGAATTTTATAAGGGAAATATCAGCTAAGAAAATATTCCGGGGGGTTATCATCTAAAAAAATATCTCAACACCATAAAATAAACAACCACAGCTTTTTTAAAATTAATTCCTGAGTATTGCATTACTCCCAAACTACAATATGTAAATAATTTAATTTTTTATAAGATATAAAAGCTTCAGATAGCCATTGTCTTTTTCCTGTTGTTTATAGAAGAGATTGTTCAAAACAAAACTGCTGTTCTATCATGTTTCTCATAACATGGCTCAAACGGCAAGGTGATGGAGAAACGTTATGGAGAAATTCCAAAAAGCCGTACGCTTATTATTATAATGTTTGTAAAAAGATTGTATGGCTGCTGAAATGAACTTAATATATCTGTAATGAAATGAGTGAACAATTGAAATTTTATGGAATACGAGAAAAAAGGAATACAATCAGTTGAGCTATCTTGATGTTTTTATGCTCACCGCTCTTTCTCTCTCTTCTGTCTCTCTCACTGTAACTTGGTGCTGGGTTACACCTATTGTTCTCTGACCGGTGCCTCGTCCAGTCGCCTGTTGTGTTGTACATTTTTATGAAGCGTAATTATTCTTTCAATATTATAATTGAATAATTTTTCTTCAGTCTGAAAAAGAGTACAGTGCGAGACAGACCGAATTATCGCGAGTGTTCCGGCATGACCACTAGGAGCGAAATGACTTTGGTTTATTTGTTGCTGGGTGAGTGACCCATTTCAGATTAATAGTAAATTGTTATTATTTGGCAAAAGGAGAGAGAGAGAGAGCGAGAGAGAGGGCAATTTATATCTTGTAATTAATAATGATTATATTATAGTGTAATTTAGTAGTAAGATTGCGTAGTATGGGCAAAGTGCTCAGTGTAGGGTATTTTTCATAAGAGGGTGTATTACTAAATGATAAATGTAGATTTTAGGGTGTTCTTCTTTTTACGGAAGTTAAACTGTTGTATTGGGCATTATTTGATAGTATAGTAAAGTTGTATTAATGGAAGCATAATTTAGTGCCATGTATCTTGAGGGAGGAATTTTGAGATAAATATAGTAATGATAGTTGAATATTTATAGTTATAATCATGATATAATGGTCTATATTCGCCTATTGTGAGCAAGTACCGCAATTAAAGGGTTTAATTGAGAAATAGCTCAAGAAGTACTAATTGAATCATTTATTTGGGGATATTTGTTAATTGGGAAGTAAATGTTAATGTTAAATGTTACTGTAATTGTTAGAATTTGTTAATTTTGGGAAGTAACAGTTAGCCATAACAATGAATAATAATAGGTTCCGTTGTCGGTACAAAGTAACAGTTACCAGTAACTGCTCCGGTGATTAGTAACAGTTACCAGTAACTGCTCCGGTGATTAGTAACCGTTCCAGTGATTAATAACTGCTCCAGTTATAAATAACAGTTATTTAGATATTTTGTTGTTTCGTATAATTTTTGATATTGGCAATGTTTGTAGGTAAACTGTAGCTGCCTACATTGACAAGGGACAGTTTATTTCTTTCAAGATTATTATTATTGTGTGATTTTGAGTTATGTTATTATCTGTTGGTTGATAAAAGTCAATAATAAGTGCTTGACCTTACACTTTGTTGCTCTCTCATTCCTGATCATGATTAGTGTTAAGTATTTAGAGGGTCTCTGATGCACCTCTCCGTGGTCTGCTGCTCCCATGGTTCGATGAGAAGCGGAGGTCAGCAAACCTTAAGTTCTTTCATTCTAACCACTCTCTCTTCAAGAGTGTGAGCCAAGCTGACGCCACCATTGGGGTAGTATTGGCGAGGTGCAACAGTCCCTTAGTGCGTAGAAATTGCTTAGTCACATGGTAGTTTTGGTAGGGTAAATAAGCCTTGCTGACCCTCCACACAAGAGTGAAGCCTTACGATCGGCGACGTTTACATATCCTTTGTTTAAGGAATTGAAACCATCATTTGATTGAAATAAAAATCTGTCATTTACAAGCTGCAATAATATTCGGAGTTTAAATCACCTTCGATAATCTGCCATAATTTGATCTGCCATATTTCACTCTTTTAATTTATTGGTGATTTAATCACTTACATATAGTCAGCAATTATTATAAAATTTTAGTACAGTAGAGTGGTGATGAGTAAGTGTGGGAAAAATAGTAGATGAGATAAAGTAACAGTTAACAGTACGAAATTCTTCAGATGATCAGTTTTGATTTTCCAAAATAATTTTTGCAATTCAATCACCATCATCCAATTATTCATTACCCACGCACAGGTCTTAGACCTATGTGGGCTTCATCCTCCAAAAAATTCATTTCTTGCTATCAACCATTACTTTAGACTACTATACTACATCTACCAGCTTCACCACTTTCATACTTCCAATTACTTTGTCTCATAATATAATTTTGTTTCTTCTGTAATGAGTTTTGCATGTTATTCTTACAGGTTAACTTGTAGTAGAACCTTTATCTTATGGGTGCTTAACAGAAAATTTCATTATTTTCAGGTGAGAAACAATTCTTATGACTATTTCTCGTTTATGGTAAGTCATTTTCCATGGAATCCATGCATAGAAAATAAGTAGCATTTGATGTTAAAATCTATCCTATTTAGGCAACATTAATAATTGTTGATGTGGTCTATTCTATTCAAACATGTTCAGAGTACATTGGTATAAGTGAAGGCAATTATAATAAGTACAAAATATGTATGTAATATAATATTTAATAGAGAGGGATAAAAACCTCAAGTAATATACTAGTGGATATTATTTAAACTCCTGGTTTTATACAGGCTGTTTCAAGGCAAATCTGCCATACCGCTTCAGCTCATTTGTATCATCAAAATAAAGACAACAGTTTATAATAAACATAGCCTTAGAAACGCTTCGTTGCAGGAATAAATATGGCTAAATTTCGCATTGATTGACTTATTTTAAAATCATCAAAGCCTTCATTTAGGTGCTAAATTCAATAGATTTTATCTTCAGCAAGCTGTAAAATTGAATAAAACAAGTTAAAAATCTGTGTCCATCGTAATTAATTATCGAGACAGTTTACAAAATGCATACTTGAAAATGACTATGAAATACATTTATTGTCAAGTTTGAAATAAATCATTTCAAAGTGAGTTATTTTTCATTGAATCAATATGTTTCTTCAACATTAATTTTAGAGAATTTAATTTTGAAAAAATAATATGTCAAATAATTTTATACAATAGCCTAAAATGTATTCAAAGTCATAAATCAAGCTTTTATTGATACAAAACACGGACGAATAGCAAGTTTGAAGGAACCATGCAAAAACAGCGCGTTTCTGCTGTAAAACCGGTTCATTACCTTTGGGTTCATTTGAAGCTATTGTGATTCAACATTTCTCTTTCAGAACTGAATGCTCTACCTCTAAACGTTTCATTGTAGAAAGGTATTGATTTTTGAGAAATATTCAATTTAATCTGCTTTAAATTTAAGATACTGTTTTGCGCAATTAATGAAATAACTCAACAGCTGCTGTCGTTACAAACTTTTAACTTGTCTCATTCGATTTTTCAGTTTATTTTTCATAGAAAAAATAAATAATCTGTTGAATTCAACATAGAAAAAATGGGAGCCCCACAGTTTTCTGTTTGAGTGAATTGATAAGAAAAGCCTCCAAACATACCACATTTATCTCTGTAAAGAAGCGTTTTTAGACCTATATTTATATGAAATTTCTTCCTCACTTTTGTGAGATGTGGCAGCTGGAGCAGTTTGGTAGATTTCTCCAGGAACACTTTGCTTAAGTGTGGTATGTTTGGAGGCTTTTCTTATCAATTCACTCAAACAGAAAACTGTGGGGCTCCCATTTTTTCTAGCAAATGAAGTTATCTCACATACTTTAAAAATATCAAAAAAAATGAAAACATAAGGAATACCGTAGGGAGAGTAATTCTGGGGAATTAATTCGACGGTAAGAAAGTTTGAGTTTGAGATTGAACTGTTGATAAAATAGAATAGACTGTTCAAAATAGAATATTTATTGAAATTGATGAAATGAGCTAAACTTATTCTATTTGAGGGAAAACTCTCGTCTGGTTGCTAAGGCCTGCTATGATCAAATTATTCAACAATAACTCAACCATATTGGAAGTTTAATAACTGCAGTATATGAACTTTACCCAGTTTCTACTTTAAAACGTGTTCTATTCACAAGGGCGAAAGTCTCTTAATAGCCATAAAAGCGACTGGTTCATCCACTCTCCAACTTGAAGCGCTTGCTTGATGACCATCAGAAAACTCAATTATGGAGCTAAGCCATGTTAGGTTATGAATTTATGAATAGCTTCATTTTTGAGTTAAAGTTTAGTAAAGCCGTTTAATTTAACGTTTTTTCATGCACGTTTTCAGTCCCTGTTTCTTCCAAAAAATTATTTGTTGTTTGATGGTAAGCCGAAGTAATGTGAACCCCATTAATAATAATGGGGGACTTTGTTAGCCTACTTGTAACAGTCAATCCAGGTCTTATTATTTTTAATTTGCTGTGGATGATGCATTATGAAATACAAAGTTTTTTCCAATATGTTTATTTATTTTGAACTCTCATATTCGTTTCATTGACAAATAACTGATCTGCTAGCTATATTTATCAGGTTAGTGAGCTTTGTCAGCCTACTACTGAGAGAGCAAGTCAAGTTTTTGTCTGGGAGCTGTTGTGTGAATTTTTTCACTAATGTCTTTCTTTGCTTTTCTACTCTTATATGGCGTATATTCCATTGACAAAAACAGATCTTCAAACTACAGATGCTAAGTTAGCGATTTAACTTTGACTTGATTTTTACTTATTACAGAGAACTATGTATATGAATTCAGCTTCAGTTCTTGAGATCTGGATTAGGAAGCTCATTTACTAACATTGAATTAAATCGCAATGAATGTTTCTGTTTTGAAAAGTCAAGATAGATAGAAAATTTCTGGTCTCAAACTAATATTTCCCTTCTTTTTTGGTCATTCTCAACAGTACAAAACTCAAAATTTTCAGTTTTTAAAATCAAATAATCTTCTGTAAAAGTGAATATTGCTGATGTACTGTACTAAATTTGCCTTATTGTGGCTTGAGATGAATTGAGTTTCATTCATCTCAGAAAAAGGCTACATCAATTGTGTTGCTTTCCAAACGTTTCTGCCAAATAATGGCTTGGAGACAGGAAGCAGCTCAGAGGTGTGCTAGATAGTGTTCACACTCACCTGTGCAGCCAGATCCTGAGTAAAGGTGCATGTAGACTGTCGAGCATAGAGTTTCATAATTTGTTTCGGTGAACTTTTATCTTACTGGTCAGTACCTCACTATGTAACAAAGCCTTATATTGTTACCTTTTTCCACTGGCTGACAAAATACTCGTTCATAATATTACATCTTGAATTGCAGCAGGTGGACAATATCAGCTATCAAGTACAGGCGTATTCAGGAGCGTTAATCGGATTGGAGCTGTTATACAGCTGCACTATATAGTTATATATATAATCGCTAGATAGGTATATCTAGATATATCTGGCAATGGTGAGAGCTATTCACTATGCAAAGCTTGGTCTAACTGCTGTCACTGATTGGGACCCAGATGGCTGTCTCTCCTTACAATTCAATTACTAGCTTTCAATAATGCCACATGACATGCCACCATATTTGTTTGCTATGACGTTAGCTGGCTGTGGTCTTCATCTGGTATTACCAATCGCACACCGCCAGAATCAGCATTGATCTATGTTTGGAATTTCTGATTACCTTGCATCAGTTTCATTGCGTGTTGCCTATACTGCCCCCGCTATTGGTAACGATCGCGTTTAAACGTTTCTGTTCTCAAATTTTTCATTAACTTATGAATTAAATCCACACTTCTGGAGATAGAAAAATTATATGATGGAATAATGATTGGATGAAACTTTTTCTAGTAATACATTGAATAAGTGATAAAAGCCCCTGTTATTTCAGCCATTATTGCATATTTTGTAAAATATGTCGATTATTACAGTAGTTACAGACTAGTAACATGTTAAATTCGAGTCTTAGCGTCGATTACATAGAACTAATTCAATTTGACACCAAAACAAAGGCCCTACTAGAGATTTTTGATTGAATATATTGATAAAGTTGGCTGCATCTTTATGACTGTAAAGGAACCTTCCCGGACTCATGTTTGTATGAACCTTTTTCTTTTCTGTGATAGAAGAAATGCGTTGTTGAAATATGGAGGATACCTTGTAAAACATCGTGTATAATAATGAAATGGAACAGACCACTATGATTCGCATTGAAAGAATTTGATAAAAAACTCATCTCAATACTTTCTATTAATTTGATTTATTCATTCAATATGACTTCAATACAATCAATGTTAAGATACAACAGACTACCAGACCAAAGCTGCTTTTTATCAAAATGTTAACTAGAAAATCCAAATCTTATGATAGGTCTGAGGATCATTGGATAATCATACTCTGTAACACAATTTCCTGGTTACTATTTGTTTCATTACTAGATTTTCTCCATTTAAATTGAAAAAAATTAGTTTTTCATTTAGCTCTTCCTCGAAATCTTAATTGAATAGCTCATCAGGATATGGAGAAAGATATTTGAAGATTGTTGAGTATACAGAGTGCCTACTGCAAACAATTTCCAGTTCCCGCTGTAACGGCTGTGGTACAATTTCACAAGAATTGCAATTTTTACCACAGACAGCCCACAAAGTTTAAGTGGAACAAGGCTCAAGACCAGGGGTCTCATAAGCTTTAGCACTTGATTTTAGAGTAAAAAGGACAAATAATATTACTGTTCAACTTATAAATATAAATGAAATCTAATATTTGATTTCTTTGAATTCCTCACATCAAAGGTCTAGGAAATTTAAAGAATAAACGGTTTTAGTTAACAAGAAATTTCTTGATATATTGTTGAATTTCCTATACTAAGGATTACATTATGTTTATTAAGAAATAAGGTACGTTATTACAAAATTACATCAGGCGCACGGTACTCCAATGAAATTCAAATTAATCAATATTAATCTCAAGAATTTCAATAAACAATTAAATTCAAGTGTTTGAAGTAATAAACAATTTAACAAACTGACAAATATACGGAAACAAAATCTATCAATCTTGAATTCCTTTTGAGTGCTATTAATTTATGCTGAAGACTCCGCAATGGCGAATATGGACAACAGTATTGAATAACTGATGATAATCGATAATGCTACTGTATAAAAATATCATTCACCACCGGGAATCGAACCACGGACCTCCCAATTGCCGGTCGGGCGCCTTAACCACTAGACTAGTGACCTTTCTGCACAGCAACACTCATTTCAAACTTGGCCACATCGACTCGTATCTCACAAGTACAGTAGCATCCAATGCTGTTGTCAATATCCGTCATTGTGGAAGTCTTCAGTATCAATTAATAGCACTTGAAAGGAATTCGAAGTTAATAAATTAAATTTAATTAAAAAAAAACGATGAAAAACGGTGGAGTCCAACTAGATCCAACTACTGATTTCAACCGAGGTACTTAGCTTGTAAGATTGAAGAAACCCTCCTATATTCTTTTTTTTTTTTTTTTTTTTGAGGATGAAGCCCACATAGGTCTGAGACCTGTGCGTAGGTAATGAGTTGGATGATGGTGATTGATGAGTTGGACCTACAGTTTTAAGTGGGTTCCGAACCACCGGGAAGTGATTTTACAGCAGAGAACAGTGTCTTTTTTGCTGGCCAATCTAATCGGTCACCGTTATGCTCATAGTGCAGCTCATACATGTTAAGTAACCATGATGCTGATATTGATGACACGCTAATATATTATGTCACGAGCCAAAGCAACATATTAGTTCTGTATCAATATTGCAGAGTCGAAAAACACGGCTTATTAGTGCACTTCTCTTTTCATACAGCTTAAAGATATTTTAACTGTATGGCTAAAAATACAGCAATTTCACTCGCCCTTCTCGACTTCATAATTTTTTGACGGTTACCATAAGTTATCTACCAGAGAAGTGTAAGTGTAAATCCAAACTGGATTCCTGGGCAAGACCGGGTAGAATGCTAGTACTCAATAATAATATCATCATGACGTTCTCGTTTTAAACTTTAAAATTTACTTCACATGAGACTTAATGACACTTTACTTTACATGATTACTTGAAAGAAAGATATTTTAACTTGAACATTCTATCTGAACAATCAATCATAGGTTATTGAGTAAGAGGTTGTTTAAATAACAAGAATGATGATTGACAATTTAATCTAAGGAACTGGAATCAGAGTGTCGTCGAAATGGAAGATACATTTAACGTTTCATTATATAAACGTCTAGAGGCTGTTCTGTGTCGACGAAGCTCCAACACTGGAGAATCAGGAATTGAATGAGTAGAAGGAGAGAAACAAAGAAGAAACCGAAGAAGGAAATGAAGGTGATGGCGGAGAAGGTATAACGTTCAATTAAATCGGACTACCTGCTAGTATTATAATAAAAGTTTGCTCTACAAGTTATGAGCTGTTTATCTACTGCTAAACAGCTAACCTCAGCTTGATACTTTCTCAATCTTTTTCCCTCTTGCATGTGTGATAGGAAAGTCTCATAATATATCAAAGATGTTCAAGACGATTTTGCATCTTCATTGCATGGCACCATAATTATTGTAAGCTACTAAGTACATTTGGGATCATATTTATGGAGCTCATAATAGTCACTTGATTGCCCTAAAGCAGACTAATGATGAAGCATTATTCCAACAGATCATTGAGTAGATGCTGTTTGACATCTAATCCCATATGTAATTGTGTGTCTGGCTGAATATTAACAATGTACTGAGATCTGAGCTGAATATCGACTTATTTGAAAATAATCCACTTGATAATATCAATTATTATTAGAGTTGATCTATATCTCAATCTTTTCTCATAGTTTTTGTGATAGTAGTTATTCATCATGAGTAAGACTGATGTTGTCCAAACCACTTCACCTATTTAAAC